>CALNVZ010003430.1:29269773-29291985 GCA_940671915.1 Paracentrotus lividus | reverse complement strand
AGTAAAAAAGCCCGCATTGCTAATGTTCCTTGTCGAGCTGTTTTACTGTTCCTTGTATTTTTGAATCAGGGAGTAAGCTACCAAGTTTTCCAGTAAAATACAATATTATTTGACAATATAAACGATTAAACTTATTTTCCAGTAAAGAAATTTATAAGTAGGCTATTTTAGAGATTACCGTCATTTGCTATGTTATGGTTTATGGGATTAAGCAAAATGTAACTTTTGCGTTTTGGTAAGGTTTTTTTTATTTTTTTATTTTCTCAACATCAATGGGCCGCTTTATTATCATATCATTAATGCAACTGTACGATTATAGGATGGACAGGATTTGCGATAGACCATTTGATAATTTTCATTCTATTTGTTGACTTTCGAAATCTTCTTACTGAACTTTTTGACATTTCGTGATTTTTTTATCACATTTTAGATGACAAATTAAGGAGGGGGAAATATCTGTCAGCTATTTTGATTGATCATTCATGTTTGGGTACGAATATAAAAGAGATACGTTGATTGAATTTTAAACGAAAGGATGATTGATCAGTATCATATACATAGCGAAAGTCTTTGTCAAAAAGAGGAAAGCAAGAATATTTGTCGGTACCTTTCTTTTTTTAAGAAGTGTGACTTTAGATGTTCGCTGAACGAGTCGAGTAAATATTCTGGAAGGCATCATTCATAGTATTGTATAATACATTGACAGATTACTTGAGTGACCTTGTTGGATTGTTACGAGAATTCACTTCCCATCATGAAGGTTAACTGTTTGTAACGTAATTAAATTCGAAGCTTTTTTACAACGTATGATATGAAGAAGCTTAAACATTGAGACATACGCGGTTTTTGCTTAACCATACATTTTTAGAAGATTTCTAATTTGAGGGTGGCAAATAAACTCTCTTTAATCTGTTGTTGACAATAATTGTTTCAATTTGGTTGTAGCACATGGTAGCCTTTCTCCACACACGTTTTGGTCAATCTGTAAGTGTGTCAAATTGTGTGTGGGTTTAAGGCATGTTGGGAGCTTGCTGGCTGTAATGTAACGGGCGGTTTCGAATTGTTGTGAGTCAGAATGGAACGTTTTTGGGCAATAATACATGTTGATAGTGGCTTTCAGCGTGAGCTCAATCATGAGTTGAGGCTGATCGAGACTTTAAATGCCTGTTCTGCAGACACTCGACGGATCACCATGAGAGTAATGGGGTCACTCTGATGGAGCCATTTTTATCATTATAATATTCTTTCAATAGTTCATTCTTGATCTCAATATTCTAAATTTATACTAAATGCTGAAAATGTGCGCTCGCGCATCCACGGGAAATATTTTTCTGTAAATCGGCAAATAGGTGAACGTTCAGGTGTGAATGTCAGACAAGTCATGCAGAACACATCTCAATTGTTATGATCAGTGTTATCGAATCATTCTAATTAGTGTTTGCGTGACAAGAGACGGGAAACATAATACAACTAAATCGGGAGTTATACATTTTGTACATTGACATTTTCAATGATAGGTTTCCCAAACTTCGATTTTCTCCCGGGCGAAAGGCATAGAATTCATGGAGTATCAGGCTAGATGCATAAAACTCAGTGACTTTTTAATCAGTACTCATTGAGTATTTTGGGTATTCTTTTTACGTCGATAATTCAATGTTTACTTTTTCTTCACCTTGGGTTCATTCACTGGTATTATAATGAGACGATTGAATTCGGACAGAAAGAGATGAATGCGACATTTGATGAGTGAGAATTGCAAGGGATTTGGACGATACGAGAAAGTTTGTTTAATATGGACAGTTTGATCAGGTAAGAAGGTGGAATTGAGATGCATTTGTCAATGAAGACAAGAAAGAAAGAAGGTCATATAGAAAATATCGAGAGAGATTATTCGACACTCCGGTATTGGATTTCCATGATAATTTGATTTGAATATCTACGTCTTAAATGTATGGTGGGGGGGGGGGCTGAATATTGAATTGATCGTCTGCCACGAAAATAATATTCTATGATTTTCCTTTGTTAAATTTTTTTTATGAAAGTTTTTGCCAGAATTGAATTGATTTTTTTGGTTTATTCTTAGAAAATCAAGCAACACTTGAGTATAAGTGATATAGTTAAATATACGGGCTTTCTTTAGGAATTGATTCCTGCGGGAAATCGAAACGATTTCTTTGTAGTTAGAGTATAGCTAATCCATTGCAAGGGCTTTGATGCGTGTTTAATGTATGAAAGCAAGCTGACGTAAAGAAATGCAAATATAAGATAGAAAAAAGTCAAAGATTCAAACATGATTATATTAAATATTTCAAAATAATACCTCATGCAGGGACTCGGCCGGAATTCGAAGTCAATGCGATAAATATTGCGCAAAAGGGAATCTTGATGGTGCATTAATCCTCAAATGCAGAACTGACGTAAGAGAAATGATGTGCTAGAAAGAGTCAGATAACAAAATGAAATTATTAAATCAGTTTCAATATCATCTCGGCGACGGACTTTGGATTAGAGTCAATGGCTAATCTTGGCACAGAGACTTGGAAGCTTGAATTAGTGCATACAATATAAAACTACAAAAAAGAAATGTCAGCATAAAGTAGAGAACGTAGGTATATTCAGCAAATAATACATCTGAGGATCGAGCGGACTTGAATTAAGAATCATGAGCTAATCACTGCCACGAACTGGATAAGTACTTGAACTAATGAAAATGAGATATTACATGAAATCGTCCAGATAAGTAAGAACCACGAGGTAATATTACAAAATATAAACATCCTTCCGGACTGACCCGACTTTGAATTAGAAGTAATGCGCTAATATTGCGCACGGGACTTTTAATGTACGAAACTAATGAACAAGTCATATGAAATCAATATCATAAAGTAAGAACAACATTACATTGAATGTTGAATCACAATCTGGGGATCAACCGCTTTGAATAGAAGTCCAATGTCTAATCATTGCGCAAGCGGATTTGAATGTATACGACGTTGACAGCAAGTAATAAACAATGAATCATATCAGATAAGTCAAGAAAACTTAACTTGAAATGATTAGGCCAAATCAACAATCCTGAGGGACCGAAGAACTTTGATAGAAGTATGCGCTATCCATTGCGGCAAGGGTTTGATAAGCCTTGAATTTTATGACATGCGAATATAAAATGAAATTGTAGCATAAGTCAAAGAAAACGTAGGTATATTGCAAATTAATCTGCGGATGAAGACTTTGAATTAGAAGTATGCGACTAATTCCTTGGCACAGGGACTTTTGCTGTACACGAAGTATGAAAGAAGTACATACAATGAAAATCAATATATAAAGCAAGAAACACATTAAGATTGATGTGCAAATACAATTCGCGGATCGACCGGACTTTGAATTAGAAGCCAATGCACTATCCTTGGCACAGGGATCTATGGACAGTATTGAACTTATGGCAAACAGAGCAAAGCTTTAACGTTCATGCATAGGTAATGGGGGTTTGCATAGGCCGTGCACCTTTGCGTTGGTTTGTGCGTACGGTATGCCCAGATGGCGTTGTTGTGGTACGGTCGTGCACCTCATGGTATTTGTGCGTCGGGTGACATTCTGCGTCTGGTTGTGCGTACGGTGTAAACCTTCTCTTGTTGGCGTATGGTCGTTACTCTCTGCCGTCTGTGTGCTCGTTGGATTTTCAAGTATAGGTAATCATTTTATTTTCGGCATGTGAGTGGTTCAAATGATGGATGTTTAGATGTCAAATAGGGATCCCATGCTGGTAAGGGAGACATAATGATTGTGACATAGGTGAGCGAGTAATACTAGGCAGTATTAAAACCTAATGATCTAATATAATGTTTTAATCATAAATGTGTTTAATTTAGTAAGGTGGGGAAAAAAGGGGAAATTACGAATTTGAAGGAAATTATTAAAGTTACGTTTTTAAGATGATGAATTTGAAGATAAAAAGAGAAGCTTGACATTTAATTGAATAGAATTGAGAGATTAGATGTTGTTGTTGTAGAATTGGAACCGTTTTGTATTTGTATTTTTCTTGATTAGACTTAATATGTTATGTCGGAAAACTTTTGTATTTGTAAAAATTGGTTATTAATTTTGTCCGATTGTTCTGATTGTGAATGATATTATTTTGGAATGTGGGTTTAAGATATTCGAATCTAAATTAGAGAGAAACCAATTCAGATAACGAATAACTAAGCGGATGAACATGGTATTGAGTTTGTGGAACCTCTGTTTTTTGCTAAAAAGGATTCATGAGATACATTTTTAAATTATGTTTATGCGCGCTTCTCTCTCTTTTCTCGTGTCTTCCATTGATTTTATTTCTCTTCCTCCTAATTTACTTTTATTACGAAGAGTATTTGTCATCAAGTTATGAGAATGTCCTTAGTATTATTGTTCATTTTAAAATAATTTATCGGTTCCTCTATCACCTTCCTTTCATTATTCTCTCTACTCTCTTTCAACAATTCTTTTTTCTTCTCATTCTCTCTTATTTTCTTTTTTCTGCCTTTCTCGATCTCTTTCTTTCTTTTCTCATCTTCTCTCTTGTAAACGAATACTTTCTTTTGCATTAGTTATTTGATCATAATGTTTGATTATTTTTCACACAAGTTTTGAGGATAATTGATTTCAATTTGACTAATTCAATGATCGTGGTCGATAAATTCGTGAAGTTTTCATAATGATCTCTTTATTATAATGAAAAATAATGTAATATATATTAATAATATTAAATAATAGAGAAATATTACCCCTTATGGGTAGACAATCTTTAAACAAGGGAGAGGAGAAGAAGAGATTTGTCCTAATAACTGTGTGTTATTTTTTGAATGTTTGTAAGTATTATATATTTGAATTATTTATTTTTCATTATTAGATTATATATTTATGAAGCCTGTCCGAATGTATTGACTCATGGTATTCATTGTATTTATGTCAGATTTGTAATATATTGATCCGTCAATATTGTTGTGAAATAGATAAGCTTTATTGATCTTAAATGGAAATATGGTATAAAGAGGAAGTATGTGCGTTGTTACAGAGAGAGAGGTGAGAGGAAGAAGAGATCGAGAAGAGGAGGGAAGGAATGAGTAGAGAGATGAGGGAGAGAAAGAAGAATGTGGGGTGAAAGAGATAGAGAGAGATATGGGAAGAGAGAGGGGGTGATGAGAGAACGAATTTATATATTTTTTAAATGACATCATGGATTGCTTCTAACTTGATGATCTCGTGATATAAAGTAAATTAGGAGAGAAATATATTAATAATGGGAGACGATCGGAAGGAAGAGAGGAGGGATAAACTATGTTGATAATGTAGTCTGATCGTGTTTGTTGAGCAAAACAGGTTGTCAAAATAATTCCATTTCTATCGTTTGGTTGATTCTTTTATTTTTGGAATTTGTTTTCTTTTAGAATTGTAGATGGTATTTTTAAAGCAATTTCATTAAAGGTTTTTTTGTGACCATTCAATTCAAGAACATCGAGCAAAATGTATAACTAATTTTTAGTCAAACAAGGTTTGTCGTATAAGATTAAGTTAAATTCAGAGAAAACATACATAATGGGTTTCTATTTACATCACAATTTTATTTTTCAATTTTATTCAATTAATCGTCAAGCTTCTCGTGTTTTTTATTCTTTTCATCAGTCATTTTAAACGGTAATTTATAATTTTCTTCAATATTCGTATTTTTCGCGCTTTTGGCTCTAGCCTTTACTAATTGAAAGCATTGATGATGTTAAGATTTTCATTTTTTGATATATTGTTGTGTTTTAATCTTGCGTAGTTTTTCTCGATCACTGCTTATGGTCAATATTGTTGTTCGCTGTAAGCAAGGTGTCCTATTGACTATTCAAACGATTCAATGATTTTGACCGATAAATCCGGAAATTGATTGGTTGCTGTGATCAGAGCACAACAGCGAGAGATGTGAAGACTTACGAAAAGAGGAGAGGTTTGTAACGAAGTTAGAAAAAGCGCGAGATGTGCACGGGTAGAAACATCGCAACTGGGTGAGACCGTACAAGCGGAGTGTGCATGACCGTACGCAAAAAGAGCATAGAGGTGCCGGCGTATCTAACATTGTGAAATGGATGAAGTGCTTTAAAGCTTCTTAGTCTCTGTTTTGTTGGTCCGTCATTTTGTTACTAGTTGTAAGTTGTGGGCAATGGATTAGTGTTGGGCTTCTAATTCAAAGGTGGGTTGAGTCGAGGATTTTTTGTTTTGCTATGATTTTCAATGGTTTATGTTGTTCTTTGTTTATGATTTGATTTATGTTTATGTTTTGCTTAGTCATTAAGTTTCGTGTAATGTAAAGTCTGTGGGAATGGATTGCGATTGGGACTTCTATTCAAAGGTTGGGTCGAGTCGGGGGATGGTTATTTTGCCTGATATTACCTAGGTGTTGTTCTTTGGACTTAGCTGATGTTTTGTTTTATATTTGTCGTGTATTAAATTTCGTTGCTTATCAGTCTGTGGGAATGGTTGAGCATTGGATTCCTAATTCAAAGGTTACGGGTTCGGTCCCGGAGGAGATTGTTTGATTTTGCTATATCGATTTCAATGTTATGTGTTTTTGACTTTTGCTATTGATTTCATGTTTAATGTTACTTGACTTGTCTTAGTTTTCTGTACTGTTTAAAGTACTGTGGAGCACATGGATTAGCGCATTGGACTCTAATTAAAGGTTCGGGTTGGTCGACGGGATTGTTTGATTTTGCTAATGATTTCATTTTATGTTGTTCTTATGATTATGATTTGATTTCATGTTTTATGTTCTTGCTTGTATTACGTTTCGTGTATGTAAAGTCCTGTGGGCAATGGATGTGCGTATTGGATTTAGTTTCAAAGGTTCGGGTTGAGTTCGGAGGGATGGTATGATTTGTGATATTCTAGTGTTGTTTTTGGACTTTTCTTCGAGACGATTTAATGTTTATATTGTCATTTGTCTTAAAGTTCAGGTACTATCAAGTTTCTGTGGCGGAGTGTTGCGCATTGGACTTCTAATTCAAAGTTAGGGTTCTGGGTCTGGAGGGATGAGTTGTTTTGCTGATATTATACGGTGTATGTTTTTGATTTATGCTGAGATTTATGTTTTATATATTTTGTGCATGTTATACAATTTCAATGTGTGTCCAGTCCTCTGTGCGAATGGATAAGCGTTGGACTTCTAAGTTCAAGGTTCGGGTTCGAGTGACGGGGGATGGTATTATTTTGATAATGATTTTAATTTTCATTTGGTTTGATCTTATGACTCTTTTTAGGATTTCATTATCTCTTTAAGTAGTTGCTTGTATTGAGAATGTTAGCACGATCAAGTCCTGTGGCGAATGATTAGGCTTGGTTTCTATTCGGTCGAGTCGAGGGATGTATATTTTGATAATGATTTAATAAATTTATTTGGTTGTTGACTTGATTTTTCTAGATTTTATTTTTACGTGTTTGCTTGTCATTGGATTAAGCAAGCATCAAGTCGCTGTGGCAAGGAATTAAGGCGGCTTGGACTTCTATTCAAAGAGGTTCAGGGGAGTCCAGGAGGGATGATTTCAATTTTCCTAATGATATTGGGTATATTTTTAGCTAGTAATCTACGTGATTACTTCAGTTGTGTTGTTGATTTTTCCTAGAGAGAAAGAAAAAGATCGATGTCATTGTTGAAAGATTTTTATCATAAGTATACATAGTAAATTAGAAATGATTCGTGGCAGAGATTATTGAATGATTATTCCATAATTTTAGAAGTAGAATTTCAATCAAGTGATCATGGAAGTCATGGAGTTGCGAATATATTCTTTCTCGGAATTTTTCCTGATATGACATTCTTTTTCTTTTTTTTTCATTAAGACAATGGCCATCTCAATCCATCTGTCTTCTATACGACTGTCTAGTAAATACACTTTTCGTATGTTCTAATCCCGTTTGTCAATATCCTCAATTCAATATTGCATCATTCTTTTTGTGAATTTTTCATGTTGGTACTAATTTTTATGATGAAGCAAGGTTGAGAAAGGTGACATGATGACGTAATGAGGAGAGACAATTATACGTCAATGAGTATGATTAAAGGTGCTGGGGTAGTTTTAGGGATGTAGGCTGATTTTCCATGAATCTATTGGACTTTTGCGCGGGAGGCATGAATGTTTGGGGAAAACCGTCAAATTTGAAAATTGTCAGGTTCAGAAAGGTATTGGTTGGATTTAGTTGTATTTTGTGTTCCCGTGTCGTTTTTGTCAGGGACCTATTAGAAATGATCTGATTAACATGGTCATAAAGTGAGTTTGTTTTCTGCATACGTGTTGACATGGGTCAACTGAAGTGCCTATTTGTGCGATTTAGAAATTTTCCAGTGTGCTGCGAGCGGCACATTTTCAGACATTTGGGGGTTTATAATTGTGTAGTGAGGGGTGAAAGTCGAATGGAGCTATTGAAAAATATATAATTGATAAATGGTGGTCCATCAGGTGCGCCTTGATCCGTATGGTGATGCGTGGATGGTTGAGAGACGAGGATTTTAAAGTTGATTCGCTGTCATGATGGGTTTGGCGTCAGGTGAGAAAGATATATTTATTGTATTATTTGCAATTATTTGTACGTGACACATTGGATCGTCGTCTACATGTATTAACAGTGGATGCCAAGTGCAATGCATGTGTAATAAACACGGTATTGTGAACAGCATTTAAGATTGCAAAACGGTGTGGGTGGAAGGTATGTTGCTACAAAAATTTTAAGAATTTTATTGTCAACAGTTAAGAGGTGTTTATTGGCCACCCCGAGTAAATTAGAAATTTCTAAAATGATGTTAGGACGGATGTCTAATGTTTAAGCTTTTTTCTTATATGAATTTGTGGATAAAAAGCTTTCATTTATTAATTGACAGACTTTAACTTCATAGGGATATCCGTAACATCAACAATGGTCATTATTAAGTATTGTAATGTCATTACAATTATGAATGATGCTTTTCAAATGATTTTACCTGTTGTTTCGGGAATTTAATGTAACATGCTTTAAAAAAAAAGGTGACAATATTTTTTGGTTTCGTTTTTGCAGAGATTTGTATGATTATGTAGATAATATTCTTTGTTAAATCAATCATATCTCTTTATATGTCAAATGATATCATAATAGGAGAGGATTTTTCTCTTTTTGTCATCTAATTGGGTATAGATAGAATGCACGAATGTAAGTTCAGTAGGGGATTTCGAAGTCACCATATGAATAATGGATATGAAATGTTACTATGTCAAATCCTATTGTCCATCTTAATGGTAGTTGATATTGATATGATTAATAAAGCGTGTTGTATTTGCTTGGAGATAAAAAATAAAAAACTACAAGTGGCTAAAATGTGCATTTTGGTTAGTCCATTAAAAATAACATAACATTGGGGGGTTAGAATTTTCTAATTAGGCTATATATTGATTGTTATGGTGAATATGTTTAGTGGTTTATATTTTGATAAATAATATGTAATTTATTCCTGGAAGCTTGTAGGCTTTACTCCCTGATTTAGAATCGGAAGTAAGTACGGCTGACAGTAACATTTATCATTTGGGGGTTTTTATTCTTTAACAATGCTATTTGTCATGTTAAGGTATACATAAGTCAGAATAATACTCGTACTTTAATAGATTGCGGTAGGTCGTGTGAGGTATGATTTGATATAATAAGGGATGAATTTGAATGTCATATAATAATTATCGGATGCTAAACTAATAATATTGGTGTTTTTGGAGGATCATTATGTTATACTCGCCGTAATTTCGGTGGGATTAGATAATATTACGGAAGACGTGTTATCGCCGTATTATAACGATAAAAACCATGATTCTGAAATATTAGTGAAACATGCACTTTTCAAGAATAGTAATTTTTATTCAAAATTTGCCTAAAAGATTATTTCATTATGGTACCATTGTTGTAGAGACACAAACAAATTAAAACATTTCGTAAATGGCCAAGTTATTTGGCGTACAGAAAATGTTGTGAGTTTACCCAATTTTGGTTAACGTTATGAAGAAATGAGCAATCAATGTGACATATAAGCAAATTTATCTAACAAGAAATCTTGAACAAAACAATAGAAATTCTATTTTAAAAGTTTCACGTATGGTATCTGCAACTACATTTTTATTCCATGGAATGAACAACTGAATCAAGAGGTTTAGATTCAAGACAAATTTGATTTGACGAGGAAAATAATTTATACTCGAGATAGAAAAGGGAGAGAGAGGGGGAGGGAGAGAGAGTTGAGAGCTTGAAAGAGAGAGAGAGAGAGATTAAAAGGAGATGAGAGAGGCTCACTTGGAAGAACGTTGAGAGATGCGTAATTTATTGATTATTTTGTTCAATATAAGATCATAACGATGTTTTGGATTGAGGTTATAGTAATTCTGTCGTATATATGACAAACCCAGAAATACTGATAGAATGGAATGATTTTAACACATGCGACGAGGTAATTCTACTAACTATACGGAAATATTCCCGTAACGTATATAAAGACGGTAATCCTAAGATTAAACCATAAAGTAAAAGGGGCATAGAATAAAGTTTTGAGGGAAAAGAGAACTTTTTTTTTAGTTTTTTTTTAATTGAAGGGATAAATATGTGGTTTGGCCCGACGCGGGGATGTATATTATATATTTTTTTGCTTTTCTAATTCATATCCCTGGGGGGCATTTTAAGGATTGTCGGAATTTATATCCGCAATATTGTCTCAGCAATCGATGCAAGTTTAGTGAGTTATAAGTTTGTCGGATAAAACGTCGCACAGTTTTGATGATGCATGTTTATTACTGTGTAAGGCAGAGTAGTTCTACTTTGTATTGTCACATAGGCAACTGAAGAAGTAATATATAGCGAATACGTGAACTCATGATGTGTGCTTTAGGTATAACATTAATGTCGGGATATCATTTTGGTTATTTCCAATCCTTATTTTATTAATTTAATACATGTGCAGAGTTAGTATAAATTGTGGAGAGTATATAATATATAATATATAATTTTCAAATATACGATCATCATAATTACTTAAACACACGATCTGGTACATCGCAGTCTGAAGAGTCAAATTGACATTCAGGATACTGGAAGGTGATTAGTGGGATTTGAGGCGAAAATTACGTGAAATATATTTACATCTGATGGCCAGATGGAGAACATTTTGACCTTCATGTTTTAGAGTGAATCATAAGAATATAATTGTCTTTTTTATTTTTTTAACTTAATCGTGAATGGACTTGAAGATGTATAAGTATGGCACATTCTATTAGGTTTTATGATTAACGTTATTGAAGCTCAGCTAAAAATTAGTGTATAAAGGTAAAATAGGCAATATGGTATGATAATAAGCAGTAAATAATACGGACGAATAACATTTAGAAGACATGTATTTTCATCGAAAGCCGTATACAGTATTTCCCGCGTAAAATAGTATCTAGTTCATGCTATAGTATTCGCTTTTTAGATTGTTCAGGTCGTCCTAAATTTGGTCATGAATTTCTTTCAAGTGTCAGGTTCACTAATAAAAAGGAATACACGAAGGGATAGCTTTCGTATACAATTGAAAGTATGGACCTGCCCAATAATAGAGCGTAATTTCCCTGAAGTTGGGCTTTGCACATATTTAAAATTTCGAATCTAGATTGTGCTGTATTTGAAGAAGATGCACTTAATGTTTTGTTCTATAGTTGTAGGAAGTAATATTCAAAAAGCAATTATTTTAAAATAATAATACCCAAGTTATATTTGAGGCAGATCACTAACTAGTTTTGGGTTCAAAATCACTGTTTTTGGAAGCAGTAGTTTGGCTGATTGCAGACAAAATTTACACAATTTGCTCTAAGAAGTTTTTTTTTTTGTCGTGAATACTTATGGGTTTTAATACATGAAGTGTTATTTTCCTGTATTGATGAAAGTTAACAATTAGAAATGTAATTTTTTTTATAATTTCGGACAATTCTCTCGTTCACAAGGGGTAGATGAAAAGGTAGTTATATTTTACTTCATTAAGTATTCCCAAGTACTATTGTCTGTAGCAATTAGAGACGTATACTTTGGTTATTTGAAATAATATTTTAAGTGACTTGAAAGCAAACATCATTTTATATTATGGAAGAAGAGAATTTGGATTATCATTGCCTTAAAATATAAGAATAATTTGCGTGATATTTTTTATTTCCTTATACATGTTTAGGTGGTAAACAATTTATATTATTTATAAGGGTTACATAAACATAGATACATTTTTTAAATGTGACTAGACTAAGATTGAATGACAAATATAATTTGAATTAATCACATATTACAGTAAATCCGTTTTAATAATAGATGAGAAAACAATTAACGTACCGTCTTATGGATTGATTCTATCATAAATAAGAATATTTGGAATATAAAATTTAGGTAAGGGAAATTAAACAAACATTGGAATTGCATCATTTAAATAATCAACATAATATTGGCTGAGTAATGGCACTACAAGATAAATGAATAATTTTTCAGACGATATGAGTTGTAGAAGTTGTTGACGCTAGACACTTATAGGTTCGGTAGAACAGAATGAAATCATATCAGTATAGTTTCGTTGAGTACAGAAGGATGTAATGCGACAGTTATATTTCTGGCAGTCTTTCTGTATTAAGTTGAAAGGTCTAAGCATAAGTAGAAATGAAGCGGATCATGTAACTTGGACGGAAAGGAGGGGTGTTGGTTTATCTGTTATGTGGCTGTCATGGGTGGATGTTCATTGTGGGTGTGTCGTCAGGCTGCGATTGTGCTATATCAACAAATTACGCATAAACGGAGAGCGAGATCAGTTGTCTCGATGGTGTGGTTATGAGGTTTTTGTATGACGTTGCTCGAGGTTGGATTGCGTCTGTGTTGCGTGTGTATGCGAGAAGCTATTACATGTGAGAAATAGCGAGTGCAGTCACATACAGGAAAGAAGCCACAACATCGGAAAGGCCCAATTTTAGCCATATTTCATCGTTTACTCCGTTTTTCTTACATAGTTAAGCGCATATTCACGAGTTTTTATTCAATAGAGAAGTCGTACGGTATATCAATCTATAAATCGAATGTTTAGGTTTGATTCATTCTTTTGAGTGTCTATGATGTTATTGTCAGAAATATGGGGGGATCGTCCTTTTCATTTCTAAAATACAAAATATACATAAAAAAAAGAATGAAAACGTAAGGGGTTGATGGATATTTTTCTTATAGTCTGAGTTCACGGTTCGGGTTGAAGAAATCTCTTGGTCTATGGGTCAAATCTTAGAGGATAGATAGACGTGGTTAGTGTTAGATATATATAGAGAGTATTACTGATCAGTTGATTGAATTCGCATTACGTATTATTGGTTTATCGATGCCAGGAGTTTTAGACCCGTGCATGCGTGGGACTGTCGTATCTAATGTAAGAAGAAATAGTGTATTCATAAATTTTATTGGAAATATGGACGGTATAAACATCTAAATATCTTCTGCGATGAATGTAAAGAATGGTTAGAGTTATCTGGATACATTGCACCTTCATTTATCGACTTGTCATTCAACAAATTAAGGATAATTCTGAGATTACTGTGGGGTCATGGGGGCAGTTGATCGATTTTGATATGATCTACATTTGTTTAATTTTGTATTATTTGTTGTGTTTTTAGTTATGGTTTATAGTTTTTTTGTGGTTTCTTTTTTTTGTTGTATCTAACTGAAGTGTTCATTGTATGATTAATATTGGTGTATTAACTTGATTTTTTGGTTTTGTTCTATTATTATGAAGTTTATGAATTCAACTTTTTATATGTTTTATGATTCATTCTTTTTTTGATTGCTGTCACGGTTTATATATTACTTTTTGGGTCTTTAGGGCATGCCATGATATTCAAGTGGCATGGGGTTGGAGCGGCTCTATTTCACGTTTTTTTCAAAGATATCGAAATTAAGAAAGTACTACTACACATGGATAGCGGTGCTAATATATCAGATGTGTTATGCTTTCCAAAGTATTATAGAATGTTAGGTTGTATGTAACCTAGTTTTAGAAATAACCACATTGTTCATTATTCTTTAAACTTATGTGTGTTAAATATGATCATATTAAAAGCAAATATATTTAAAAATGGTATGTTGCGCGATATTATATTTTATATCTAACATTATGATTTATTTTGTATCTGCAGAAGGTTCAGAGATAATTTAAAAAAAAAAAAAAAAATCATTATATGTAATAGAAGCATGAGTTAATTGTTTTGTGACGTTTTTAAAATCATTTGATGTCAAAAAAACAAGTGTGACCATATTCATAATATCAATATACTATTTTTAGCAAATGATCTATTTTATAATCGGTGGGCGGGGTATCAGTGAACTCAGATAAATATGATTTTTGCAATATATTTGATCATTATGTCTGGTATTAAATAAAGTTGTACCGGGGGATGAATAAGTGATTTTGCGGACAATCTGACCATTGATCCATATGTGTGAGTGTTTCTTCGGCAACGTATTTGAGTGTTTTATGGAGAGTCGCAAGTATTAAATTTAAAGGATTGGAATTGTAAAAGGTCGGTAGAAAGGATGGCGCCTTCTTAGATTAGAAATGTAAGTGGGTTTTGGGGGTAATATCTTTACTGAATGCCCAAAAAAAAACAAAAAAAAGAAAGAAAGGAGATTGAGGTAGAAAAAAAAAGAATTGTGATAATTCAGTTCTCAAAGGGAGATCTAGTCTTCCTGGATGCAATCCTCCCTCTCAAATTTGTACTATAACATGGTGCAGATGTGATTTTTATCCCTTTAAAGTGGTAATTAAAGATGGTCAGGAAAGTAGAATTATAGCGATTTCCGTGACGTCAAGTTGGTGGGAAACATAGGTTAAGGTGACAGCTGTAAAGATTTATCAAGGTTTGATGACATGTTTTATTGTTTGCACCAATGGGAATGATGAGTAATGACGCTTAATGAGATTTACTTATTAGTAAGAATGGTAGTTGGATACGAATTAGGACAGTAAAGATAATTAATTTGTTTTTTATTTGTATATACGCTCTCATGGGTGAGATGAATCGGGAAGGTAAGTTTCCAGGCTTCAAGTCTCGTTGATGCTTGTCATGTTATATATCATGAAAAATTAAAAAAAAATTATTTATAATAAATATTTATTTATCATCTGGTATGTGTAGTCTTAAATAGAGCATACAATGTTATTCAGAAGCAACCGTGTTTCTGGGGGGCGTTTCATGAAAGGTTGTGGAGTTTTTCGAAATTTGCTCTCTAGCCAATCAGATGCCAGATTTTATGTAGCGTTCTACAGTTGTAAGTGAAAATAAGTGAATTTATGTTTATTGGAAATCTCCTGATCTTTTGTTTCATTAATTGAGGTAGCTTTTAAGTATCTCAAAATGCTGAGTTGTTTTTCCAATATTGTAAGAGATGTGAAACTGATTTTTTTTTTTTAGTCAATCTGAAGAAGATTATAAATTGGTAATATTGAAAGCATGATTTTTTTTTTCTTTTTTTTTTACATTGTTAATTTAAGGTCAAATAGGTTTAACATTTCTTCTTTTTCTGGGAAGCACTTACGGGCAATGACGTTTGAGAGTCAATGGAAAGGAACCGGAAGAACCTATTTATATTGAATTGAGTTTCAATCGATCTATTTTCGTATACAATTCTTTTCAAGTTGAATTAATTTCTATTGAAGAGCGTCTTAAATTAAAGCTCTTTCATCATATCATTATAGATATATAGTGCGTGGCTTATGAACATAAGTGTAGTACGAAGTGGTATCTAAAAAAGCCATTTAATTTTTTACGTCATTGTATACGTAATTATTGGCGTTCGGAGAACGTGGTGCGTGAAGAATATGTCCCAGAACAGGCTGTTTTCATATTCACAGTAATTTAAAATATCTAAAATAGGAGATTAAGTGGAGATATGTGCATCGCCAATAATTGAGCAGTAGAGGAAATTTAAACCTTTTTCCTCTCTTCTAATTCGTCGAGTCATGCGATCTGATTTAGAAACATGGTTGAGAGAGAATTTAGCATAGTTTTTATCAAGGGTTGATTTTTTTTTGGTAATTTCTGTCGATAAATATCATGGGGATTACCTTGTCTGCTATCTCATTATATTTGACATTAAGAGCTTTGATGTATAGATATTCTTTCAATATCATCAAGGGGCATTAAGTAACTGAGCATTACAATTGAAGAACTGTATATGTTTGAAACGGGGTGCGTATGCCCCCAAGAAAAAAGGTGTTAATGGTCCCTCTCCCAAACTTGGGGTAACTAAAATCAGTTTAGTGCTCATGAATCCTGATCCGTACTCGTGTCATGATGTGTATTAGTGTAAGATCAGAATCTATAATTATTAGTTTTCTTCTTTTTTTATCTTTGAAACAAAAGGATGAAATTCTGGTATAAGGATCAAATTCAGGCTCATTTTGAACTTATTTGAAAAAAAAAATAAATCAGAATTCCATCTTGATTTGTATTGGTGTGTGTTTAAGCTATGTTTTGGTTCCAATAATAAATATTTTCGAAATAGGTTTACGAGTAATTTGCTGATTAATAAAAAGACCAAATGGGGTTGATTGGGAAGACTTAAAAGGTACAAGGGAGAAATGGAAATACGTGTGTCCAAAAGATTACCTTTTCAAATGGGCTATCAATAAAATATTGATTCTTGGGGAAAGGTTTATATGTTATAAGTATATCCTAACTATCAGTATAAACCAAATTCGAAATATGCATTTTAGTGACAATGCTTTTGTGAAGGACATAATTAGCTGAGAATTCGTATATTTATTTTGTAGGAGCGCCATTAGAGATTCAACAAAGAGTGTGGTTAATGTCGCAGTTTAAATTTATACGCCAAGATGAATCTGATACAAGCAATCACAAAACTCAACACAAACGCGATACGGTGCACCGTTCAGTGTCCAATTTAAACCCGTGTTTATACGTCGATCGTCTTTAATTCCCATCAAACATTTTTTTTTTTCAATTGCACCGGCGGGCTTCCATTGCGAGGCATTTAACATCGTTTGAAAACTCAATCTGTAATGTCGAATTTCGTTGCCAATAGCGGATGTCAGGTCGTAATGAAGGTTGCGTTTGTAACCGTATCTTTTCGGCGTTTAATTTTGGCCGTTATAATTATTTATTGAGATTGAAACAGTTTATTTTTTACGACCGGGATTGGAGGCAATGAACCTTTTGTTTTTTCTTTATATAGGTTTGTGTTTCGCCGTTTTGTATATGATTATGTTGGCGTTAATTTGAAGTGGACATTGACCCTCTATAGAATGGAAGAAATACGTTAACAAGAGTAAAGTTACAAAAGTCGAAATAGCATATATTTATGGCAAAATGTATTTGTTACGCGTTTGTTTTCATATATTGATTTTGCTTTGATTATTTTTGTTGTCTTTGTTTGGCCAATTTGATTCATTATAGTTGGAATCCTAATTGCGTGCATCAAAGGTGATAAATGATAACAATCTCGCTGTAATTTTTGTGTCTTAAAAATGGGATTTGTCATGAAGATGCATTATTTTGAAGTTGTTGTTAAATGAAAGTTGGGATATGAAGTTTATAAATTAACTTTCCCAAGATATATTTTTTTTTTTTTGGGTGCATTTCTACGTGTATGTTTTTTGGGAGCCCCACTGTAGAGGAGAGAGAGAGAGAGATGAGAGAGAGAGAGGAGAGAGAGAGAGAGAGAGATGAAGACCATGTATTACAGAATATGTTAAGTCAAGTTGGGGTCATTATTTTGGGGGTCATCATTTTGGAGTCAATTTTTATTTGTCATTCTTGTAGTTTGATTCAATACATTCTACAAAGCAAGATAGTAACCTTTGTGCGAACAGTAAGATAATTCGGTGTTCAGATTTTTTGTTACAAATTAAGACAACTCAGCTCGACATTAATCATTTTTCCACGTGAAAAAGCGACCAGCTGGAAGTAATTTTCAGTTGGTGTTTGAAGTCATGAATGTGAGGATGCGTATGAGTTTTTCTTTAGGATAGGAGAGGTTTTTTTTTTTTTTTTTTTTTTTTTTTTTTTTTTTTTTTTTTTATACTTAATCTAACTATTGATTCAATAAAGCTGAAGATGATCAATAGAGATCATGTGGTAATTTTTATGCTCTATTTACGACATGTTTGAATATGGTCAAATGGTTTTTGATAATGAATGAGATTACGTGATAAACTGATTAGAAATATAGAAGGAGTAGGCAGTCTTAATTAAATATGTTTCTCATCAGTATGTTTCTTTTTTTCTTTTTTTCGTTTTTTTTTTTTTGGTACAATGCATAACGTTATTGCATGAAAGTTTCCAGAAGATGAATATTGGTGCAATTCGCAGTTTAAGAAATAGATGCAGTAGAAGAGAAAGAAGAAGAAGAAGACGGAAGAAGAAGAAGAGAAGAAAGAGGAAGAAGAGAGAAAAAAAGAAGAAGAAGACAGAGAGAAAGAAGAGAAGAAGAAAAGAAGAAGGAAAAGAAGAAGAGAAGAAAGGAGAGAAGAAGAAGAGAAGAAAAAGAGAGGAGAAGAGAGTATTAGAATATGTAGTAGTAGTATAGCGTAGTGTAGAAATTAGTAGTAGTGTAGTGTAGTTAGTAGTAGTAGTAGTAGTAGTAGTAGTAGTAGTAGTAGTGTGTAGTGTGTGTGTAATAGTTTAGTATATTAGAAGTCAGCAGTAGTAGTGTATTAGTAAGTAGTAGATATGTTGTGTCAATAAGATCGTTGTTGGATCGTTGTTATTCAGATAAGCACATGGAGTGGTTCTTTCAAATTTGCAATGTGATGAAAAAATTTGTGTTAGGGCCTAAAGCAGTGGTTAGTGAGTGTATGAGATCTTAAAGTGGTACAATAACAATAAGAGTGTTTCACTTAATCATGGCAGACATATGGGCATCTATTGAACTTTCTGCATTGAGGGTACTTAAAGCTATTATCAATAGGAGGAATAATTTTCGGGAATAGGTCATATTTGTATAGGTTAATGCAAGATAAGGTGAGTGATTGCTTGTGCCGGGGTGAGTGGTATTGTTTTTTAGCCGGAAGGTCCGGGTTCGCACGAAGATGATGAAATGGTAAACTGCAGTGCGCGTGTTTTGCAGTAAGTGTCCAGGCTGATTGTGTTCGATGGCTGGGGTTAAAGGTACGTGTCTGCGTGTAAAAATGGTTCTCTTGGTAGAAGACGAGTTCTCGATGAGCAGGTCAGACGCATAAAGTACTCAGACCTGGGTGTGCATTATTGCTTAACCTTTTTTCTTGATCTCTTCTTTCAACAAATTTTGGAAAGATAAATTACATTTGTTATAATAAGGCGGTTATACTTGAACATTTATTGAAATTATAGGGTACGATGTTAGGGAATACGACAGTGGGAATTGGGACGTTAAATGTACTGCTGAACTACAGATAACTGAGTTGAATATCGGTCTATTGGTAGATGGTCTGTTGGGGGTTGAATGTTTTCGACAACAATAGGTGAGAATTCCGAGAAAATACCAAGTTGTGGTAGGAAATTTGCAGCCTTGAAAATGTGAAAATTAATTGCCATTTTGTAGAAATTGATGGTTAAAATATTGGGGCATGATCTATTTCTGTTATGTGAATGTGTGGAGGGTGGCAAACGTGTATGGAGTGTTTGCATGGTCAAAGCTGTGTATTGGGGTGGCAGTGTGTGAAAAGTGTAGTCATATGTCTTTTTGTGTAGGAATCCGGACACCATCATGGACGGTTGTTTGTTTTATTGGGTTGAGTTGGTTAGCATGTAGATAACTAGTGCATATATAATGTTTATTTTAGTTTTTATTGTTTGACAATTTTGAAATGTCTATTTCTCTTTATTATTATGTGATATGTATGATACATGAGATTAAGTTATCGAGAGTGTTTGAAATTTTGTAGTAAAATGCATATATCTTTAAATAATAATGGTTATAAATATTACAAAGTTAAGTTGTTTGGTTTTACATTTTTGAAAATCAGTGCTTTAGACAGATTTTATACAAAAAGGGGTAAAAATACTGTCCGGTATTTCTAACTGTAGGGATTTTTTATTCTTCCAAGCAAATACAACGCTTTATTAATCATATCAATATGCAACTGTACCATTAAGGATGGACAAAGGATTTGACGATAGTAACATTTGATATCATTATTTCATATTTGTTGACTTCGAAATCCTTCCTTACTGAACTTTTTGACATTTCGTGCATTTCTTATTATACCCAATTTAGATGACAAATAAGAGGGGAAAATCCTCTCCTATTGATTGATATTCATTTTGACGATATAAAGAGATATGATTGAATTTAAACAAAGGAATATTGATCAGTATCATATACATAGCCGAAAGTCTCTTGCAAAAAGAGAAACGAAGAAATATTTGTCGGTTACCTTTTTTTTAAAGCGTGTGACATTTAGATTCGCGAAAGCAGAGTCGAGTAAATCATTTTGGAAGGCATCATTCATAATTGTAAATACATTGACAGATACTTATGAAGTGACCATTGTTGGATTGTTACGAGGAATATTCCCATCATGAAGGTTAACTAGTCTTGTCACATAATTAAATTGAAAGCTTTTTATCACAAAAGTCATCTTAGAAGAAAAGCTTAAAACATTGAGACATCGCGGTCTTTGCTAACATCATTTTAGGAAGATTTCTAATTTACTCGGGTGGCCAATAACACCTCTTAATTTGTTGACAATAAATTGTTTAAAATTTGTTGTCAGCAACATGTACCTTTCCACCCACACCGTTTGTGCAATCTGTAATGCTGTGGTCACAAATATCCGTGTGTGTATTACACATGCATGTTGGGCAGCTTGCATCGGCACTGGTAAACTGGTAGACGAGGAAGTTTCCGAATTGTGTTGACGTACAGAATCGAGAATGGAAGTTTTGGGCAAATAATTACAATGATAATGATAGTGGCTTCTTCACGCGTGACGCTCAAACCTCATGCAGGTTGACAGGCTGAATCGAGAACTTTAAATGCCTCGTCTCAGCAGACCAGTCCGACGGCATCACCACTGACGAGATCAATGGGCGTCACTCTTGATGGAGCCACCATTTTTATCATTATAATATTTTTCAATAGCTTCCATTCTTGACCTCTCACCCTCATTCTACACAATTTATAACCCCCCTAAATGGCTGAAAATGTGCCGCTCGCAGCATCCACGGGAAATATTTTCTGTTAAATCCGGCACAAATAGGTGCACGTTCAGGTGTGACCATGTCAGACACGTCATGTAGAAAACAATCTCACTTGTTATGATCCAGTGTTAATCGAGATTCATTCTAATTAGTGTTTGCCGCTGACAAAAACGACGACGGGAACACAATAATACAACTAAATCGGGAACGTTCAATACCTTTCTGATACCTTGACATTTTCAATGTACGGTTTCCCCAAACATTCGATTTCCTCCCGCGCGAAAAGGCCAATAGATTCATGGAAGTATCAGGCTAGATAGCTCTAAAACTACCCCAGCTGACCTTTTTAATCAGTACTCATTGACGTATATTTGTCTTCTTTCTTACGTCGTATTCATGTTCACCTTTTTCTCAACCTTGGCTTCGATTCACTGGTAAATATAATGAGACGAACATTGAAATATTTCGGCACAGAAAGAGAATGATACGACATTTGATGAGTGAGAATTGGACAAACGGGATTGGAAACGATACGAGAAGATGTTGTATACTGAGACAGTCTTGATCAGGTAAAGACAGAGTGGAATTGAGATGGCCATTTGTCAATGAAGAAGAAAGAAAGAAAGAAGGTCACATCAGAAAAATATCAGAGAAAGAAAGATTATTCGCAACTCGGTCATTTGGACTTTCCATGATCACTTGATTTGAATATCTACGTCTTAAAATGTACTGGGGGATGAAAATTCGAATAGATCGTCTGCACGAAATCATTTCCTATGATTTTACTTTGTATACTTTATGATAAAAAGTTTTTGCAAGCAATTGACATTGACTTCTTTTGGTTTTCTTAGAAAAATCAAGCAACAACTTGAAGTAATCACGTAGATACTAGCTTGAAAAAATACGGGCCATTATTCAGTTAGGAAAATTAGATCATCCCTGCCGGGACTCGAACCCGGAACCTTTGAATTAGAAGTCCAATGCGCTAATCCATTGCGCCACAGGGACT
>CALNVZ010003430.1:29236699-29253427 GCA_940671915.1 Paracentrotus lividus | reverse complement strand
CCCCCCCCCCCTCCCGCTCCCCCTTATGGAACAGAACAACATAACCTGTAATATAAACACAACTCGACGATTTACAATGATGTGGATGTGAATATGTATTAAAGATGATGATATATCGGAGTTAACTAAGGTACAGTCAAACTTCGATAAAATTCAGGGGGGGGGAGGGAAGGGGTTACCGGTTAAGACTAAACAACCCGGGGGGGGGGGGTCACTCAAACAAAAAAGTGCTACCCATGCGTGTCCCCGCACCCTGAAAATGGACCCAAAACATGAAGCCAAATTTGCACCCCTTTTCGACGTCAGACTGAAAATGGACCCTAAACGTCTCATTGCATGAAGTCAAATGTGCACCCCTTTTCAACGTCAGACTGGAAAACATACCCTAAATGGCATAAACACCGTGAAATTTCGACCCCAAAACAGCGATTTCCGCTGAAAACACCCCTATTTTTATGAAAATGGCGATTGAAATTGTAAAAACACCCCTATTTTAAGGAAAGCGTCGACGCCGCCGAAAGGCTGAAAACAGACCCTTTTCGACGCTTTTTGGGGACACGCATGAGTAGCACATCTTGTGGTGAGTGACCCCCCCCCCCCCCCCCCCCCCGGGCTAAACAACAACAGAAGCCACGAACGTAATCCCGTGAAACTTATTTTGCAATACAATTAACATGATTAATATCAGAAGAAGATAAAAAAATAATTCGTTTCTCTAAAATGTGGACTCAAATTTGTTTCTTCTGATATAATATCAATTCGTGAATTTTTGAAGTGGTCATAACTGTATCCAGTCAATAAATCATTTAATCAGCCAAAAAGGATCTCACCGGTGACGACATCAATAGTTTTAATAAGGAAACCGTCTGACAACTCGTACACTTTGCACCAAAAGTCACACGCATCAAGGAACCTCCTTGCACGTGCGCAGATTTGTACCTGTCCCAGTAATTACCTCATTTTACGTCATGCAATAAATCTAGGGATATTAAGCTTCATACCCGTGCTATGATATGATGAAAGATTTAAACTACACCCTCTCAATTTCGAGGAAAGTATTTTGGCGTCGATAGCCAACAGTTATCGGCGACAACCTACAGTGATAAAATTGAAGATGTCAAATCCCATCGGTATCAATTCTTTCTAATCATAAACCGATTTGTGAAAATAGCAGGTATACGGCTACCATCAATTGACATTTCATGCAAAGTATATAATCATTTAACGAGTGGAGACAGATAGATTATTATTAAAGGGATCATTTTACTTTTTTTTAGTCACCACGCAAGATAAATTTTCTTTTAAGGTCAACAAACGAAACGACCCTTATATAAACTTAAGAATATGAAACATCTTGCGAAAGTGAATATGGGTATAAAATGATTAACAGTGTCAGTGATCCTCACAATCTGCATGCGTTGCAAAACTCCGTAGATTTTTTTAACGACTTACTATCGAATGACTAAAACATACTAATGATATATTAAAGCATTTTTATAATGATATATTAAAGCATTTTTATAGCAGATTTTGCCGTTGATGCATTAACCACTTATACGCCATATGTATTTAATATGAATCTTTATCCACTAATGTTTATCTTTTTACATATATATATATTAATACAAAAGTCACGGTTGGTTATGGTGATGTGAGGAACTATTTCTTCTGAGTGCGATCCGGATTTAGCTTTCTTTCCGAAGCCCAGCTGATAAGAAAAATGGCGTAACATTCAGGACGCCGAAGAAGTGATAGCAAGTCTCACGACCCGACTCGAAAAGGTGATTATTTTGCATCCACGTCGGCAATTACAAGAATAGATCTTAGATCTAATACGTTGGAGTTCTCTTTCTCCAATCCAACTGTTAAACATCAATGTGCAGTACGCAACCGTAACTAAGCAACGATTACTGATTGTTGACATGAACTGCAAATAGTTTGGATAATGCGTTGTGTTCGCATAGATATGGCGACTGAGCTTGGTGATAGTTGAAACTATCTGTACAGTGCAATGCACTTTTCTAATCGGGTGATTGACACGCCCATAAATTAACATTTATCAGATAATGGAATTTTGATCAATCGTTTTAATATATTGAAGATTAAGAAATTCTTATTAGACCAATTTTTAAATTTCCTAATCATTTTCTCTTGCTTCGTGTTTTACGTCAACCTTGTGTTTCTTTCGCTCCGCATAGTATGCACATTAATTTTAATTTCATATCCTAATTATCTTTATTAATTATGTTGAAGCAAAATTAGTCCACCCCAAGCCAGAAAACTGCACCAGAAAGCTACAACTAACATTATTTCTGGGTGATAGTTGTGAATGAGGGAACTGAAATAAGCATGAACACTACAATAGATAAACAAAAATTACTTCAAAGAAAATCTTGGAATTTTTTTTTTAAATAAAAAAAGAAATGGGCCCTAATAACTGCCATTTTAAAACTGAATATACATAAATAAACCTATCTCTGTTCGCAAAACTAATTAACAATCACATGATTATACATTCCCAATTTAATTGTATTGTGATGGTGGGGTGCTGTCTTTTAGATGTGGGCAATTTTGTCTACATTTTGTAACATTAATGAACTAACGCGAACAAAAGAGATCGATTGCCTGACAATAATTATAAACAGTGGCTTTCTAAAGGCCAAGGGCATTTTAAACTTTGGAATCTAAATAATTTATATAAAGGCTGAACAATGGCTCTTCTATCTGCTTACTCAAAATTTAATTGGCAGAACTGGTAATGATGCAGTCCCAAAACGATTCGATATTTTCTTCTTCAAATGACTATCGTATTTTTGTTACTCCTCCCTCGTTTATCGAATATTCTAGCAATATTGGAATACAAGTGAGTAAAAAGTGATGAAACAGTTTCTTACAGTCTTCTTTGATCAAGTTGGATCCGCTCAAGGGACTTTACAATACCTTCGAAATGAGCAACCCCAAAAATATCAACAACAACAAAAACAAAACTAAACATATCAAAACGAATGAAAACTAAAATTTTAGATAAATTAATTATAAAAACACCATAGATTGATTTAAAAAACAAACTATATTTTCCTCTTGAACTGGGGTAACCAAAGTAATTCTTCAGGATTTGTTCGTGTTTAGGATCGTGCTGTTCAATTTAATTGAGGTTAAACTTCTTTTGGCAAAAGTGTAAGGCAAAAAAAAAAAAAATATATAATTAAGTTGGTTTATATATATATATATATTATATATATCTATATATACTATATACAGTAGCGGACGCAGCAACATTTCATATGTGTATTATTCGGGCCTACGAAAAAAAATAGATCGCTTTTTGTCCCCGGACAATTGGGCCTCTGAGTGAAGGTGGCGTGTGTCATATTCTGTTTTCTTGATCGCGCGCCGCAAGATGATGTGAGTATATATATATATATTTCTATTATATTTTTATTATTATTATTGTGAGGTGTTTAATTTATGAGCTAATATGTGGGGTATAGTGATTTTTTGGTTGCTAATGCGCGGTCCAATCGTCGTATAATAGCTCGGGCACGTGCCATCAACGTAGCCTGCGTTGCATGTACAATGCATGCATAGGTCCTGGGTCAACTTCTGCGATTCTTGCGTTTGTGTAGTTGTAAAAAGTACTAAAAACCTCCTGAGCGTCGTACATGCATTGTACCTGCGAGGTACCTCCGCTGCACGAATTTTCTACGAAATCCATCGTAGGGAGTTGCACGTCGAAAGTACGGCGAGTTGTGACCGCCACATTAGCAACGATATTGCTGCGCGCTCATCTAGCGCCAGCACGCAAGTGTTAAATGTTATGTTACGATAAAAAAAAAATGTGTTTCACTTTCTGAAGAAAATAAAGACGAAACCGGTTAAAGTAAAACAATTTTTGTCTACAACGACTTTTCTTCTAGAATTTTTGTTCAATTATATATATATATATATAAAGGCCTATATAAATAGATAAAAATGACAAAAATAAACAAATTGAATAAATAATAAAAGAAAATACATGTAGGCTTATTCCTACAATAATCAAGATGTCACACAACAGTGATATATGAATAATAAAGCAACAGGAACAAGATCATTGGACATATCTAAATGCTAACACCTACCTCAAAACATGTAAATTATTTGATAAATTGTGTTATAAAAGGGTTAGTTTCATATTTATACAACAAAATCAGTAATCTGTCTTTGGAAATAGTGGCATCATCCTCATTGATGGCCTTTCTCGTAGTGTTATAATTGAACACACAAAAAAAAAAAAAAAAAAAAAAAAAAAAAAAAAAAAAAAAAACACACTTCAAAATGCACTTGATTGCACATTTGAATCGTCAGGCAGATTATGTTCTTATAAACATACAGAAAAAAAAAAATTAAAGACATTGCATTCATCTATTTTTTATTTATTTTTATTTGTTGATCTGTATTTTCACTTACCTGCTTCCACGTCATTTTTTAAAATTTCTTTGGAGACAATACCACGTAAGCCTAAATAAACAAATATATATCCCAAAATCCCATCGAATAATTATAAATATATTGGATAACTCAGAATAGGATACCAGAAATATTCCACGAATTAGGGCCAATATTGAATGAATCGAAGATGAATGCAATATAGGCCCTAACGAGTGGAATATTTTAGTATCCCATGAAGTAAAGCCATCCAATATCATTATTATTGTCTATGACCATTATTCAGAAGGCATAAACTGTGAAAACCCGTATTTATATTTGAGCGTGGAATACCGCATAATATTGCACGGCTAAAACGCACTATATAGATAATAATAATAAATGTCAACTATACTCTGCATGCCCCGATAAATGTAATTTTAATGCAGACTTACCCAATACAATTATAGAGTCCTCCACGTGTATACCGGTCTCTCTGTGCGAAAACCACGTGGACTATTGTTGACCAACAAACTAGAGCCAAAATACAACAGAGCGAGTCAAATAAAAACGTAGTAGAGGACTAGACGATCGTCCAACTTCCCGAAAAATAAAGCAGTTATCTCTTGAATTCTGTCCTCAAAAGTTCGGATGTTTTCAAGATGAAGATGTATCTGTTTTGATGTTGAGGGATGATGAAGTGATATTGGTGATGTTACTTTCTGATCACAAAAAAAAACACACAAGTTTGCTCTTCGAAATGAGATGAATATCTGACTGATACCGGCCGGTTGTGAAACGAATTTATTAGTAATGGAGGGGGTGTGGCTACTACTGTTCATTGACCCGCTTGCCTGAGCGATTAGCCAATCAGAGCACAGCGCGCGTAGTAATCGGTGCTGCGATCACTGTCTGGCCTGCCCATTCACAATATTTGTTTTGATGATGTCTGTGAACGCAGATATGTATTCAAATCAATTGGCTTTGTATAATACTGTCCAATATTTTCGCGATTTTGGACTACTTGGGGAAATTCGCGAGAGCAAAATTTCGCGATTTAGGTGATGATTTCATTACTATAAATAGCCTTGTATTGAAGTGGAATTTTTCGCGATAAATGACTCGCAAAATTCGCGAAAATAAAGTCACCGCGAAAATAACCACTTATACAGTAATTGTCAGAAATCAAGTGGGGTGGGGGAGTGGTGGCGGAGGGTTTGGGCAGGGGAGGGGAGAGTGAGGGAGAAATATAGAGCCAGACAGTATTAAATGCAGGAAGTATTTAGCAAGGAGTTTCGGTGGTCAAAAACTTTGTGAGAAGAGTGAGAATAAGAGAGAGAAGGAGAAAGAAAGATTGAGAGACGCAGAGAGGGCGAGAGAGGATGGAGTTTGAGACTAGGCTACATGCACCCAAACAAACATTAATGTAGAACCCGTCTGAGCCAACATAAACATTGGATTCACATCCGCGATGTGCTTCTGCGTGAACTCTCTCAGCGTGCATCCTGGAACAGCTCTATGTTCAAGGTCACAGCCAAGGTTTTCACCGAGTTTTTTGTTCCTCCCTTGGCAATGCATGACGCTCATGACACTTCTTTTTCATATTCTTCTTTTGTAAAAGTTTGATATCATTCACGTTGGTGTTTCTCAGAAATCTTTGATGTCCCAGTGCGACTCTGCATCTGTCCTTGATTTTCGTATGAACTTGAGTCGTGCTCACATGATCTTCACTGTTTCGCTCATGTCGTCAATTTGCAGGCCTATGTTGTTGAATTCTATAGTTAACATTCAAGTTTTCACATCATTAACTGATTTATTAACTCTACCCAAGACCTTAACCTTTACAGTTTATTGATGATCACATAGGCCTATTCTTTTCAAATTAAAACTTTAAATATTTTTCTTGTTACATCTTGCGATTCGTCAATCTGTGATCTATCGTCACACCCCTAGTCCCACCCCTTCCACCGATTACTTTACCCCATTCTCTTTACCCTTGGACAAAATAGGTTTACTACCACTCCTCTGCTGTATAATATTTCAGCTCCATGATCATGTGAAATGTTTCAAATGACAAATTCTAGACAGCCTTACCCTCGATTGTAAATGTGGTTAAATCCTTCGGACACGAGGAGATCAGTGCCCCCGTCTACCCCCCGTAATTTCCGGTCACTCATCCCGATGACCTCATTCCTGCTTCTTTAAAATCTCCAAAGGGATTTTACTACGACTACTACTTCTGAGGGTCACAAAATATAAACACAGAGAAGTACGATAGCTGGCAAGATGCCAAAACTACTATGTCCGGGGATATATCTGGAGACGAGGTTACACCTATCAGCGTGCTCCCTGTCTTCGAGATCTGTGGGAAATTGCCACAAATTCAGTCAATCAATAATAATAATAACAAAACATTCCTCGTATCAGGATATGTAGTTCATGTGCGATACGTATCTCGAGGAGGTAGATAACTAATGTTCTTGAGAGCCAGGGGTCGCAGAGCGTCTTTGAAATTGTTGGCTGAGCATGAATAAAACGGGGGCACAGGCGGGGAAGGTATAAAGGGAGGGGGGGGGGGTGAGCATGTGCACAATCATAATCTTTATACCGGTCTTTATAATTATTGCTGTTTTATCCATTCCACGAGCATAACTCATTTGGTGAAAAATCCTGACGAAGAGGGGAGTTTTCTCCATGCCTACATTGCTGGCATTTTTTATTTATTTATTTATTTTATTTTTTTATGTATCTTTAATTTGTGATTAAACCATTATCTCTCTCTTTCTCTCTCTCTCTAAAAAGAGAAACAATAGAAATTGTTTTAGGAATTCGGTAAAAGGTAAACTAACAGGTGTGTATCTTTGGTTTTCGGCGAATGTCTATAAGTTCGTCAAGTAGTCAAATTGAAACAAAAAGTAGTAAATACGTGATGTATTTGCGATATTCTAATCTCGGACTGATTCTCACTTCCGAAATGGTCGTTATACTTATAATGTGCAGAAGCAATATTTTTGCACACCAGAAGACCTCTGACAATGAATTTCTTTCCATTTTCCGACGCCTGATATCCCTGACTTACCTGAAACCCTAACCCTAAACATTATGGTTAGAGTTAAGGTGTCAGGTTTTTCAAGAGTTCAGCAAATGGAACCATATTGCAAGACACTCGTATTAAATTTCCCACACTCCATCCATGCGTTGTGCACGTGTACCTCGGGGATTTCCCCCTTTAAATGCATGTCATGTGTGTTTTAGGAAAGGCATGTTCAAGATTCAAGATTAGATTCAGATTACTTTAATTTGATTCTTTCATGTTTTCAAAGTTAACAAATAAATAATGCAATTAACAACATCAGTATGTACATAGAATATTTGTTCAAAGGAAGTACCAGAGAAAACAAATTAAAAGAAATTCAGGAACCAGCAAGAAGCAAGAGCTTGTAACTCTAGCAAGCTTTGCTTTCTTGCTGGTTCCTGAATTTTCTTTTATAATTGTTTCTCTGTTAACTTTTGAACAAAATATTCTATGTTACATACTGATGTTGTAATTTGATTATTATTCTGTAAGGCGCTGGTCCTTTAATATATAGAACATACAAAAGTAAGCAATTTTTTTTTTTTTTTTTTTAACTGAAAAATATTCATGAATAATATAGATATATTGACTGCTTGAGGGACATGGTCCGTTTCTAGATCCTGCTCAAGGGAATCTCCGCATCTGCTATAAACCCAAGACCGCAGTCGCGGTTATGGCAGATTCGGAGATTCCCGGAGCAGTCTAGAAACGACCATGTCCCGAAAATAAAAGCAGTCAATATATATTTTATATGCGAATCTAAAAACAACATAACATGGTCTAATTTTGACCTAGAAACTAAGTCTAGAGTGAAGTCTACGATCTAGTTCTAAATAGGCCTAACGTTAGATCTAGACTAGCCTAGTTAGAGTCATGAAAGTTTAATGTCAGTTCGAGCCTCTGGCTCTTATGCATGCTCACCACACGCACAGGCAACACATTTGCATTCTACTTACAAACTAACTGCCAAACTGCAAAAGGAAGCAGCCTCCAGATTAACCTCATAATCGCTCTTTTAGATCAACTCGTCATCGGAATTCAGGCTTACTACGCTTCACTAGAAATCTGGGATCCGTTCTACGCGCGAACGAAAGAAATTGTCTACGCTGCGCGCACGCGCGTTGACGACACAAGCAAGCGGAGTTGTCTAAAATTATCGATCAAATCGCGCCGCAATTATGGGTATCTGAAAGTAAAGCGCAATGCGCAGCAGCCTTGCACGTAAAACAAATGGGGATCGCACTATGCCCATGGGCAAAAGTACTGTAAAAAATGTTCTATTGACCGTAAAGAACCGGGAAAAATGTCCTATGGGGCCATAGGTCAGATTATGACTGCACTTTCAACCAATCAGAAGACAGGATTATTAAAGATTCTTAAATGAGGTATATAATTCATAATTTAAATAAATCTTAATTGAATAATTCTTGCCCAAGCCCAAACACGGATAAAAAACTGACTAACAGGGCAAGCACTATCAACCAAGTTACTATCATGGCCCGGGATGGGCAGAAAAATAATTTACAAATTAATTATTACACAAAAAGAAGGAAAAAACAACAAACTTAGAGAGACAAAAAATACCCGGGAGGGGACTAGGGTGGGGAAGGGGGGGGGGTGTCGAAGATTTATGTTAAAGGCAACTTCCATAAATATGACAATCAATAAGTATCCAAGGGGTGTTTTGTTTCACCAATGTTTTTTAAAAGTTACGCGCGACTTTACGAACGATTTAAGTTTGAAGAGCCAAATGCATGAACTGGAATGCTCCAATTATTTTAATTAATTAAAGTTGAAGTATATCCCGGGGGGGGGGGGGTCACTCACCACATGATGTGCTACGCATGCGTGTCCCCAAAAAGCGTCGAAAAGGGTCTGTTTTCAGCCTTTCGGCGGCGTCGACGCTTTCCTTAAAATAGGGGTGTTTTTTAAAATTTCAATCGCCATTTCATAAAAATAGGGTTGTTTTCAGCGGAAATCACTGTTTTGGGGTAAAAATTTCACGGTGTTTACGCCATTTAGGGTATGTTTCCAGTCTGACGTCGAAAAGGGGTGCAAATTTGACTTCATGCAATGAGACGTTTAGGGTCCATTTTCAGTCCAACGTCGAAAAGGGGTGCAAATTTGGCTTCATGCTATAAGACGTTTAGGGTCCATTTTCAGGGTACGGGGACACGCATGGGTAGCACTTTTTTGTTTGAGTGACCCCCCCCCCCGGAAGTATATACACGCAAACTTTCTTTATGTGAAGCATGTTACATAGCAAAAATTTAACTAAGATTACTTCAGTCGATTTTTAGGAAGAATTTTGAACAACACATATTTAGCCGTTCATACTAAAGTTCACTTTACGCAGTGATTGTTGAAACATCCCATCCCACTATGAGATGCTACATAATATTTTAGACACGGTAGCTCCTCTCCAAACATGAAAGTGTGTCACCGCATGACCCAAGTTACCATTGAAAAAAATAAAATCAAATTATAAATGATATTTGGCATAATACACCGATGAAAGAGACATCTGTGTGTGAGACCTCAATATATAACTTCTTCTGCGCCTTTTGTAAAGAAAATTACAAAATTATTCGACAAAAGAGATTGTTATGGCTTTTTCACCACTCGCCATTAGAGTAATCATTGGTTTTTCTTGTACAAATGGAAAAGGCATTTACCATCTATTAATAGGTCTGCATTCCTGAGTATTGTTCTCTTGAATAAATCGATTAGTATGGTGTCCGCGTTCCTCCCTTTATCCTTAAAAAATTCTTCTCCTAAAGTTTTTTCGTCGATTGACGTGGTCTAAATCTTATCATTCTTTCTTTTACCTCCCGGTGTTTAAGAAAGAAAATCAAAGAAAAGAAAACGGAAACCGCAAATGTATAAGTTCCGCTCTGCGGGGAGTACTTCAAACAAAAGAGCAAAGATTGCGACATTCCAAGCTTTTGAATTTATCCTTTTCTTTCGATCGATGTCAAGGAAAGGTAGAAAAAAGGAAAAGAAAATACAAGTCTTTAGTTTACTTTCAAATCGATGGGCTTTAAATGCCTTGTCTGTGTACGTAGAGTAGTGTCCTTTCATGACCCGCTGCGATAAAGAAAGAGCAAGGGACTTACAAGGAATGTCAACATATACGATTGATCTTTTTTTCAGATTTAGAGGGCGCCTATTCATAAAACTGCGATGTGGTTTTCTAGTGGTAGTCGGAAGTGTGTTCTTTCGCTACCGCAAAATTACTACATTTTAAATATTTGTATTAATTGGGGACGACGTGTGAATTCTCCAGACAGTTTAGATTGACCATTGTTATAATAGGTTGAAGGTGTCCTGTTCAAACATATTGCAAAACTTTAAAAAATGGATGTTGGCCCTTGCATAATTGTTTGCACCTACCATACGGATTGCGTATGATGCAAATGTGATGCAATTATTTATGCAATTTATTAATTTCAAGAAACGTGCATAACGATAATATATAATCAAAAGTTAGGGCCAATATTGCACGAATCGAAGATGAGTGCAATATTAACCCTTACTCGTGAAATATTTCTTGTATTCCATTCTGAGCCATTCAATATAATATAAATATTGCACAGCTAAAAACGCCCTATAGGTGATAATATTAATTACTAACGAGAAACCCATTTTTATATTTTCTAAATTTAGGCCCTACATTTTATTAGTTTTCGATATTGATATAATTCTGGCGTTTCAAATTTTCAAACCAATCCCCAAGTTAATATTTTTAATGAGATGGGCAACCAATGAACAAGCTCCTGTATAGTATTGATTAGAATTCGTATTATGAAAATATGATTGAAAATAAATGCAATACACTCCCTCTTATGAAATATTTAGATCACTGATAATAATTACGAACTTTCAACAGAGTAATGCGTCATCATCTGTTGTATTTGAGATGGACTGGTTTACATGAGCATGATGAGTGGTATCAAGGAACTTTGGTGGTATAGAGAGGGCGATGACCCATAAGGAGGCCAGTCATTGAAGGACCCAGTCAGGAAGGCCTGGCCTTGAAAGGCTAGCCTGGGATCAGGGACCTACTTGCTGGGATTCAGATCCAGACCAAACAAAGTCAAGGAATCGTGCGTAATGAACACATGGCGACGGGTTGGGCCAGGTGGGGGTGAGGGCATCAGTAGGGGCGGATGAGGGGTTGGGGATTGGGGTGGTTGCATGCGTGGTGAATACAATGGAGACGGGTACGTTGGACCAGGTAGGGTGCGGGGTGGGTGCAGAGCAGGACGCAATAGGGGTGGATGAGGGGTGGGGGATTGTGTGTGATGAACATATGGAGATAGCTAGGGTGCAGGGTGGGTGCGGGGCAGAAAACATGTGGGGGCAGAGATAGAGTGGGGAGAAGGGGAATTGTGCATAAATGGTACCACATTAATTACAAGAAATTTTGGTCGTTTGTAACCAAACTAATTTGCGGCCAAATCATAACAGTAGGCCTATAAGAAATCAAATTTTCTTTTAGTAACATCTTAACAAGAAATCCCGTATAAATACATTTCGATTTGTTAAAAGTGAAAATGAATATCTTATAGACATTATTATAAGGGATGGTGTGGAGGGGGTTGAACAAGAAGTGGGGGCTGGACATGAAAAAAAAAATCATAATTAGATAGTAAAAAATGTATTTCTCATAAAGTAGGAACTGAAGTCCCAAACCCCCTGATGTTCCGCGGTGTATGGGCAAAATTCTAAATTATAATTATTATTATTATTATTATGATTCTTAATTTGAGTACAAGACGGAGTGATACTTTATTGTTTGTACACGATCAATTATATCAGTGCTTGTCAATTATGAATGTATTATACATTTTTTTTTTTTTTTTTTACAAAAGCGTTTGGACGAAGAAACAAGCGTTAAAATCATTTTTACGGTTATCTGGTTTTTTTTTATTCTCATGAAAAAGATCTTAACTACTTGTGATTTCTCTCTAGTGCACCTGGCCTATGTCAAGGAGATGATAAAGTTTCCCGCTCATTGTCAAATCCGTTCGTATTAAACATCAATCATTAACATTCAGATAAATGCACATGAAAGCCTTTCAAGATAAGCTCTGGGAAATGTCCTCATGACATTAACACAAGATACAGGATATTTTGACGTATACCGTGTGTCTAAAAAAAAACGTAACACTTTTGAAATGGTTGCCAAATTGAGCATATATAATTTTATGCAAAAATGTCGATATGTATGGAAAGTTAAAGGACCAACCTTTCATATGATATGAAAAAAAAATGAAAAAAAAATCATGCTTCGATGAACAGTGTTCACTTAAGTTAGAGGTATGAAAATGCGCCTGCGCAGGATTTTTCCTTCCAATTTTGGACAGTAAAATTTACTTGTGTTACATAATCATAAGTTTGATTGAAGATATTCATGATCGATGATTAAGAATTAAAAGGAATGTTTGAATACATCCTTTCTGTTAATTATCAATCCCACAACACACCCTGCCAACACACACACACACACACAACACACACACACAACACATCATCAACTTCCTCCCATCTTATTGTAGTCATTGAACTTGGTAAGATGTGAACAGGAGAAGGAAAGAATTGGGAAAATGTTAAATTGAAATACCGTATTCAAATCCAGCTAATCATAATTGACAATTACTGAATCAACCCACCCCCCTCCCCCAAACCTTTTCCAATGCCCATCACTACTCCTTGCTTTTCGTTTAATCAAGTTTTTGTGGATCATTCATCCATTTATTTCAGGTTTAATGAGACCGCAACATGTATACTAGTTACATCATTCGTTATGCCATTGAAAACTACCAGACCCCTCTCTTTCCAATCATTTTACTTGTTATACATCTCCATGGCCATGTGGACGACATTGCATCTTTATTCTTCATTCATATGCGACTGACACACTGGTAGCCAAGTATAGATCAAAATGAAGTGACTGGTTTAATAATTAATTATATATGAAAAAATGATCCACAACTTTCAGAAAAGATAAACTGATAAAAAAGCAACGGAGTGGTGAAGCGAATGGACAGCCACACTTGACTGTGTGCTGTTGTGCTGTGATGTCTGTAGTGTCTCGTGTGAGCACTGGAGGAGCAGTGGGTTGCGAATGTTCAAATTATGATTTGGAATATTTCAAATTTAAGCCAACTTCACATTAACTTCCTTAACCCGTTCACATCTACTAGATCAATGATACAATTAAGATGGAAGTGGAAGTGTGTGTGTGTGTGGGGGGGGGTGGGGCCGGTGTGTTTCGGGAGCGGATGAAATAACATAGAGAAACTGAGATGGTAGTTCAGGTATTTTCCCCACAAATGTTTGCCGCCCTTTATTGGGATTCAAAAATTTATTCCCCCCTTTTTAATTCCATCGATCATGAACTATTCTCATATCGACCTTATTTGTAAGCTACAAGTAATTTACCTGTCCAAATTGGAAGGAAAATCCTGTGCAGGCGCATTTTTATACCTCTAACTTAAGTGAACCTGTTCATCGAGGCAGATTTTTTTTCAATTTTTTCATATCATATGAAAGGTTGGTCCTTTTAGCTTTCCATACATATCGACATTTTTCATAAAATTATAAATATGCTCAGATTTGGCAACCATTTCAAAAGTGTTACGTTTTTTTGAGACACACGGTACAGTGGAATAGGCTCTAAATCAAAGTTATGGTGAAGTTAAAACTGATGGGAGGGGAGAGGGTGGGGCGGGTGTTCGATGATGATACTTGCTGTAAGATTTGATTTCATTTACAATCTAAGCTGATCCGGATTTTGAAAATAGGGGGCGCTGGTGTAGGCGGGGGTCGCCCAAAATTGTCAGATTTTAACATGTACAGTCAATGAGTGATTGTATGGGGGGCGCGACATCGCCTGCGCCGTAAACCCCCGCCTGAATCCACCACTGAATATCTTATTTTCATTTCAAAAATAATAAAATCAAATATTTTAAATAAAATATGTATATATCATTGTCTTTTGCTTTATCATGGAAATGATAGATATAATCTGCATTTCGTATTCGCTTATGGTGATATAACACTAGAGACATGAACTGGGCGGAAACAGGGCACAGGGGACGCGCCCTCATGATAATATAAAAAAAAAGCACCTCAGTAACAATCACGATGTTAAATCCGTGATATATATTCAGCGGGCTGTACCCGCCTTTCTATCGGCCAGCGCCCCCTATTTCCAAATCTGGATCTCCCACTGCACCAAGGTTTTATCAGAAGAAGGTGAAATAGACAATCGATTCAAAATCAATAATTAAAAAGGTGATAAAATAAGCCAATTGAATGTGTATCATACACAGAAAGTCTACTTATCATACTCAAACGTGAACGTTGGGATATGAGATTATGTTTGACCGCTGGCGATGACTGCCCAAGAAAATGGGTCAAGTCTTCTAGTGATACCAGTCCAGGAGCCCGATTCGGAAGTTTCATCTTATCTGGGCCGTGTGGGTGGTTCTGAATTATAGAGACGGGGCCCTCACACTGCCTGTTCACATTATTATCCAGGATAGCATTTCATCACATCGAAGTGCCCAGTTGTTGTGTGTGGCAAGGAGGGCATTTCATGAAAGGACTTGTCGGAGGTTTATCCGACAGAACTGTTAATAAGCTGACTGAAATGCTTGCATCTGATTGGTTGAGCGCCATTGTTTGGATAAAAGGGTCGACAAGTCTTTGAGAATGACTCCTGGTTGTTTCTGGGCTTTGATAGCATCTATATGATAAATTTTAGGGAGCTATTAAGCCGTTTTTTAAGAGCATTTTCTTTCTTCCTTCCCCGCCATTGCCAGAACCTTTTTTTTTGTGGGGGGGGGGAGGCGCCCAATGAGCAAATAAACATGGTTTGCTTTTTATAAATCATTTGGGGTTAAATACATACAGTTAAGTAAATTTCAGTTCCAATTTTCAATCTCAATATCAATATGTAGGCCTAATGATAGCGGCCCGATAATGCTCCTTTGGATTATTTATTTAAAAATAATAATAAAAAAAAAATAAATAATAAATAAATAAAAAAGTTTAAAAAAAAAAAAAAAAAAAAAAAAAAAAAAAAAAAAAAAAAATCAAATTTACTCGGGTTTTGCATGACTTTTGATCAATATTTATATTATGATGTCCCTTTTTTTGTTTATATATATATATATCCAACTAACGATGAATGATTTTGATAAATAACCATGATCTTTATTTTAAAAATACAATCTTTATTTTCATGGGGCAAGGGTGAAAAACAAGATGTAATTTGGTTGAGACAATTTCTGTTGTTAACTTGAAATAGTTATGTAGTTGGAAATATTCGAGTTAGATAATGTTTTTGTTCGATTTAATATGCATTTTGTAATGAATTCGAATGAAAGCTCTTTTATGCCCTCGTTATTGAAACTAAATACAAAACTATTAACACAAAATATATTTTTCGATATACCCTCCAAACATTTTGGGCTGTTTGTATTTTGTGTTTGTTTGGAAGGTTGGTTTTGTTGTTTTATGTATAATTGTTGTTTGTTGTTTGGGGTGGGTTTGAGAAGTATTTTCAAGTTTATTGTTGGTGGGGTATTAGCCTTTATTGAACTGTCTGAGAGCACGAGCTGTCGCTAAGAATCGTCATATCCAATAAATAATCAATGGAAATGTAGTTGTTGGACGGGTGAGCACGTCATTCAATACCGAGAATTCGAGAACAAAAACTTTTGACTTTTACATGACATTGGGTTGTAAGAGATCTATCAGCATGATTATGTTGGTGGTCCAGATCGCATGGGGATCAGGATATCTCTTCAGACCAGACAATGTACAAGGACGGGGGAATTATTGACGTTTGTTTTCATGTCTACATCCTATTATTTTACGGATCTGAAGTTCACCCTTTCTCATCCGAATTCAATCTCTCCCCCTTTGCAATTGGCCCCACTAAGCCAAGCCCTCTTCGCGCCCTCAAACTCACCCCTTTCATATATCCTCGTATGTGCAGATGCGGGATACCTTAAGTATACAGGATTGCTTTTTACCCTCTTTTATTCATGTTGGGGTACTTTTTCTAAATTTTTCGTTTCGGGGTGGGCCGTTGGCTCCCTGGGTACGGGCCAGATCCACACCCTCTTTCTTTACAGCTCTCACTCTCACCTTTCTCTATAGTCTACATACCACTAAAAGCGGCATCATTTCTCTTGCAAACGCGTCAAAGCCCCCGCCCTTTTCTTCCC
>CALNVZ010003430.1:29198665-29234579 GCA_940671915.1 Paracentrotus lividus | reverse complement strand
TATCCCTTTCTCCTGTTCCTGAAGCCTTTGCTCCTTTCTCCACCACTCTCATCCTTTATCTTGTCTCATGACACGCCAGCTCTTTTTTCAACTCTCGTATCCTTGATCTGTTCATGAACAGGCCCCCCCTCTTTCCAATCTTTATCCTTCAGTCTCCATGACACAGCCTCGCCCTTTTTTCACACTCACTTCATCTTTTCCTGTCTCATGACCAGCCTTGCTTCTTTTCTCCCCTACTCTAATCTCCTTTCTTGTTCATGACATGCACAGCCCCGCCCCTTTTTTCCAACCTCACTCCGTCATCCCTTGCTCCTGTCTCCATGACACAGCCCGCCCTTTTCTTCCCACCTCACTTTAATCCCTTTCTCTTGTAGCAATAACATAGCCCCACCCCTTCCACCCACCTCACTCTCCCCTTTTACCTTGTATCTATGACACAGCCCCTCCTTTTCCCCTCCTCACTCTCAGGCCTTTGTCTTTGCTCTATGAAACAGCCCCGCCCCCTTACCCACCTCACTCTCATCCTTTTTCTCTTTTCTCCTTGACGCCCACCTCACTCTCATCCGCCCCGCCCCGCCCCTTCCTAGCACCTCTCTCTCACCACGTTCTCTTTTCTCCATGACACAACCCCCGCCCTCCCCCACCCACACACTCATCCCTTTATCTTGTCTCCATGACACAGCCCCACCCCTTCCCCCACCTCACTCTCACCACTTCCTCATTTTGAAATTATCGATGAAACAATGATATCATTTGAAAATTTTTAAAAATTCAAACCAACTTTTTAAAACCAATTTGTAAATCAAAATGTCATAAATCATCAAATATTTCTGAATTTAACGTTATTTCATTTATCCACGTTCGTGTATATTATTCTTGTAGGAATTCCAACTCGTGCATTTTCCTTCGTAAAGTGCCTTGCTCATTTAACAAACAGGTTAAAAAAAAAACTAAACTAAACTAAAAACAAACAACAAACAAAGAATCCGTGGAAAAGTTATCTACGCGGAATTCCCCCCCCCCAATTCTTAATTATCTTCAGCATTGTAGAGAGAACATGAACAATTATAAATTATAATTTGCGCTTTTGACGTAAACGGAAGATGGTTTTCCAAGTTACTCCGAACTTCCACTCCCGTCATCTGTAACAATCTACCAGGGGAATACTAATGACCCGTTTCATTGAGGGTTACTAACACAAATTCCTAAACATCATAGTATATCCCATGCATCCCCTCTCTTTTTCTTCCTTTTTTATCTTCATGAAGTGGTATGAATTATAATCTTTTTCTTCTTTATTAATCTTTTTCTTCCTTAGTTTTTTCTTTTGGTTCGCCCACGATGTATTTGAGCTGAAACATAATTTATTAACACAGTCTTCAGTTTATCTGGAACCCTCGTGACGTCACCAGTGACTCGTGTCTTTGGGGAAAACCCTTTGATATTGAATGTACATGAAGAAATACATAGGATAAACTGTATATTAGTCGATAAATTGCAAGAACTGATATCCTTGAAGTTTACAACGTGACGTACCCGTATAGCTCAAATAATATATACAGTTAACCTTTCAATGCCATGTAACGTAAATAAAGGGTTACGATCATTGTAAATCGATAGTAACTTATGCGGCGGTCACAACTCGCCGTACCTTCGACGTGCAACTCCCTACGATGGATTTCGTAGAAAAATCGTGCAGCGCAGGTACCTCGCAGGCACGTTGCATGTCCGACGTGTAGGAAGTTTTTCCAATACCCTTACTACAGAAACGCAGGAATCGTAGAAATTGACCAACCACCTGTGCATGCATTGTGCATACAACGCAGGCTACGTTGATGGCACGTGCCCCGTAGCCTACGACGAGTTGTGACCGCCGCATAACCAGGATCCTTTTTGCACAGACTTCTTGCATAATTATTAAATATATTAATGGGAACCAATAAGAATGCATGGTTGTCTCAAATTTACAGTTGATCGTAACTATTAATGTTAAATGTTACATGGCAGACTACTCTGTAACATAACGAGTTACGATCAATTGAAAAACAAATATAACCAAGTCCATTCATTATCATGTTTGCATGGTCTTCTTGCATACAAGTCTCATTGTGAATCAATGAGACAAGTATGTTTCAAATTTGCTCTTAATCGTAACTCTTACATGTTATTAGTCGCACTGACGCGCTGATAAATTCCCTATCCAGTTTATTATATTCTTTATACCGAGTGAGTCAAAAAAAAACTTTACACCTAGAAAAATGTCAATAAAAAGAAAACCAAATTTAGTATAACCCTAAGATTAGTTTACATAATTCTGAAAAGAGTAACGCCTCTCTCATCTTCTTAGTATCATTTTTGTGTGGTATGTCTTTACGCTTGGGATGAACAGTCGAACGCGAGAACATGCAAAATGTTCGAATGTGCCAGGGTGGATGGAATTGAAACAAAACAAAATTTCAAAAGAGAGCGACTCCAATCCGAATTAATACAGCATACTTTTTTTAACGAAAATGTCTTCCGCCGCGCGCACGGCGCGCATGGACCGCCTCCGCGGTAGGATCGCGCATTCTGTCGCTGTTCGCCGACCGCCGCAGCCGCCACGCGCGCTCGTCTTGCCGCCGTGCCCGGCGCCCGCCGGCTCGTCCGGGCCGCGAGGCACGGGTGCGCCTGACTACGTGTCACCAGGCCGCCGCCGACACTGGCCGCTTGGCGCGCGCCGCCGCTCCGCCTCTGGCGCCTGGCCTCGCCCCCGCCCCGCCCCCGTGCATCCTCCCGCTTAATAATCTTGGCAAAAAGGAAAGATTGTTTTTTTTTATTTTTTGGGTTTTTTTTTAAACAGCATAAGTTGACTACATTTTATATGGAAAATGAGATAAATTCTGTTAGATCATGGCATGAGGAGCACACGTCAAAAAGACAAAATGAATCTCTCTTTTTACAACAAAAGTAATAAAGGAGGCCTGTTTAGGTCTGGTCAGTGGCAATTTTACTCCTTTTGATTGTGTTACTTCATTCGTGCATTACTTGAAGCGAGTGCAATCTAATTTCATGACAAAATGGTAGGTCAATATGTGTAACAACACCCTGCCAATATTAAGCGGAAGACATTTTTCGTTAAAAAGATATGCTATTTTATTCTCATGGAGTTTGCCTTTTTTGTCAGGCTTTGTTTGTTTCAATTTCATCCCCACCTGGCCAATTCGAAAATTTTGCAGGTTCCGCAAACAATGCGTCCGTGTTCATCCAAGCGTAAGACATACCACACAAAATGGTACCAGAGATGCGGGGAGGATTACTCATCAGAATATATAAAATAAGTAGGGTTTTATAAATGTTTTCTTTTTATTGACATGTTTTTTTAGGTGGTAAAGTTTTTTTTGACTCACTCGGTATATATATTTTACTTTTCGTGATCAATGTATTAAAGAAAACAAGGGGTTGGGAAGAGTTCATCATTTTAAAAATCTACAATACAGTGATGTCTCAAAATCACGGGAGGCTTCCTGAGACTTTCCAGGTAAGGTCCATATTATGACTTTTAGTCCTACTTAACCCTAATAGTCCCGGGGGTAATCTGAGGCTTGTCAGATCCAGGGGCAAGAGGCGTTAGAGGAAGGCTCTTGGGGCAAGCATTCTTAACACACACAATCGCTTGCCCTCCAATCCTTTGTCTCCTCAGCAGCCTTCGCGAGCCACTGCGGGGGGGGGGGGTGCAGACGGGAGTTAAACATAATGCAAAACTGGCTTTAAACAAAACAAGAAATACTTACCGCTGGATCGAGAGAATACACAACCCAGTGACCATTTCATGATTTGAAGGAAAGGGGGCGGCCAATTTTTTTAAAAAGAAACTTTTTTTTAAAATTTAAGGATGTAGGCCTACAGTATGAGGGATTATATCGGGGGGGGGGGTAGCGTTTCTCCTGCGCCCCATGGAGCCGCCACTTCTACGTTTGGTCCAAGTTTAAATCTGGCTGGTGATGGCCCTCCCAACATGCCGACCCCCTGGAACGACAACGACATCGACAATGACACGAATGTATATTCAGTGGTTAGAGAAAACAGCATGCAATAAACGCACAGACAAAGCGAACTAAAGAAAATTTAAAACGTCGTGGGGCTCTCGTCTGCAGGGAACGCATTCGAGAACATTCGCGCGCAGAAATGAAATTCTATTGTTATTTGCCTGTTAGTATGTTTTGGAGAAAAAAAATCACTTTATATTGAAAAGAAAATGTTGTCACTCGTGTATGACTGATGGAAATTATTTTCACCTAAGCAGGCTATGTCTGTATTCAATAAAACAATTATATTTTGCAATTGTTTAGAATACATTTTTTTTTCTTCTAAAAAATACCCTATATCAGCAGTCATACCTGTTGTTGAAGAATCTGTTCATTCTTAATACAGCAGTATCAACGGCACCGTTAAAAACGTGTCACTGACATGTACTAGTTATTGACATAATATACTATCAGAAATAAAATTTTAACATTCTATTTTAACATTAATCAAAATAGTCGAGATTGCGCGTTTTAGTGCGAAATTATATCTATTAATAATAAAATGAATGCATGTGGACATATGTCGGAAATTTACATACCAATTAGTTTGTTTTATATCGCTTCTATAAATTATAATGTTTCAAGGTGGATGATATACAATTTGATATTATGAACTGATATAGATAAATGCAGCAAGTTGTTTCTTTCGTTCTGACGTGTGAGAGAACAAGCACAATTACAGTATTTGTTTGGAATACGATGAAGTAATGGCTCAATTCTTATAAGCTGATATATATCAACACATAAAGTATTGATTCTTTCATGAATAAGTCAGCTTATATTATAGCAACAATCCCATGGGTCCATTAAAAAATACATAGATTTTGTCGCTTCCCGACATAAATGCATGCATATAACATCGATCGTGTTTTGATCCCGCCATGCATACGCGTGACCATAGCGACAAGAATTAGACGCCCACAACCCGGTTCAACAACCTCTCACTTATTATATTTTAAAACCGATTTATCTTGTTTTTGAGAGCGAAATGGTTAAATTAGGCAAGCTCATAAAGGATGACATAGAATGGAATATTTCTGAGATTTATTTACTTTTTGAAAAGTTCATGGATCTAGAAAAAGCACAGGCAATTATCGTAAATATGATAACAATGTTGATGTATTTACGATTGTCTTGCATGTCATCTTCATATTTCATAAACTAATTCTCATTTTTGAAGAGATGAACCCCATGAAATGCCAAATAGACATGATGGAAAAAAAAAGTAAAAAACAAACTAGAACTCCATGTACGTAATAATCTGTCATAAATCTCTCAAAGTGTCTCATCTTTGAAAAGATAAACATGATGAAATGCCGAATGGAAAAAGTAAAACAAATTAGAAATGCATGTAGACGTCATAATCTGTCATAATTCTCAAAGTATCTCAATGATTGAAGAGATAAACATAATGAAATTCCGAATGGAAAAAGTAAAACAAGTTAGAAATGCGTGTATATGTCATATATCTCTCAAAGTTTAACCCACCACATAAACTTTAACTTAGTGCACTTTCCGCCAAGCTACGTTATTGTTTTCATTGTGTTTAAAGTACAATTTACCATTAATTTTGTTATAGGGTTGTGAAAGAAATGGATTTTTTTTTACAATTGACATCACGAAGTAATACACGAAAACCAGGAAAAGTTATCAATATCAATACCATTGATTATAATACAATACGACTTGTTATAATTATGTTATAGCATCTGTTTTCCGAAAAGCACAATTGAATGAATTTTTCAAAACGATAGGATAGTTTTTTTTTTGTTTTTTTGTTTTTTGTTTGTTTTTTTTTTTTTTGGGGGGTTGGATTTTTTTCATAAAATCCACCGCAAATCCAATGCCTATATAACGAAATGAAAAGACAAATATAAAAACAAAAAACAAACAAAAACAAACAAACAAACAAACACCAGCATTTAGGATCACATTTAAATTGTCTATTACGACAGAGAGTCTCGACTTTCACATTGCAATGCCATTTTGAAATATTATTTATATTTTTACATATGTGAAACTTCATAGAAGATTTTTAAAATTAAAAAGCTTACCACACGGCGTGATGAACATTAGGGTTACGGGAACATGGGGCGCATTATCTCAATAATGCGGATACAAATTATTTCTCCCAATATAGGAGGTATAAATAATGGGACACAATGAACTTCTGTCGTAAATGTTGTTTTATTTAACATATAATGTTCCGTAACAAACTGTTTGTCTCCACTCGTAGACCGACAATCATAACATTTTTTCTTCATTCCGGCGTATTGGTAACAGCGGCTGCAGGAAGAAACAAGCAGTACCTATTCAAATATGTTTCTTTGAAGAAGATCTGCCCGATGAAACATTTAATTCGCGATGAAATTTGGTTGGGGCATCATTCATTCCTCACCGCAGAAAGCTACGTGCATAAAACTCATCCAATAATTCTGTCTTCCGATGAAGAAAAGATGTCATTAATTTACATTATATTATTACTGCGTGGTTTCAAATATGTTAAATTGATAATTATCTTATTAGTGCTGATAGATGAGTTGAGTGGAGTTCAAGTTCAGCACACTCTTATACCATTAAGGGTTAAAATTTGGTATAGGCCTAATAATCGATTTAGTTGACTCTTCTTATGTATTATGTTATACTCTAGCAAAGTTTAACAAGAACCCAAAATACGAGGCAATATCCATTTCAACCCCCACAACAACATTGCCACTAATTATTGGTGGAAAGGGGGAGGGGGGGGGGTAAACTATTCACCGAGCAAACTTTATGCTCTCTTTCTGACGTTTTCCATGTCAAACCAGCAACCATTGTGAATAGCTCTTTTATCATGATTTCCTTCATTTGGAGAGCTCTTTCTTTTTCAATTTTGCCCACGCTTCGCTCTAGCATTTTAAATATTTTTTATTATTTTGTGGGATGCCCCCCCAAAAAAAAGGAAAAGAAGTGGGCACATTTTCAAACACTTATTTACAATACATACGTGGGAAAATAATACTTCACGTGAAAACATCGAGTTTGTATTTCTCATACAAAATCATGAGGTGAATTATCACTTTGGTTTATAAAAAAAAAAAAAATCTGCCAAAGAAAGCATGAAATCAAAGAAGACAAATCACATTCATGCAGCTGTAAACTTCTCTGACCTTGTATTCTGAACATGGAAAGTCATGTTTCAATTGTATTATATTTACATTCCATTGTTGTCATACAGAACAATAGCAAGGGTTGTTCTTACATTCCAACATGGGCATCAAGTTCAGGCATTTAAACGAAATACGATTACTCGGGAACTGTTGAGAGAAAATCACTTTTTATCTCCCCTTTTTAAAATATATAACACGGATTATAAGGGAAAAGCTTAATTAACAAAAATATAAATAAATAGCAACAATAGCATAACAATCCCCAAGTAATTGGTGGTAGCAAATACAGAAGATTGCGGGTGGGGGTCGCTTCATGGGGTAGCTTTGACGAATTATAGATTTTTTTTCCCACACACCGACAGAGAAACAGTTGAGGGTGAATAGCTCTCTTTTAAATTTATATTAAGCTGCACGCAGATATATTTCGCTTCTTTTTAATTTTAAAAATTTGTTATTATTATTTTTTTATCTATTACATTTAATGTGGCTTCTAATTTGTTAATTCTGGCATAGAAGCTACAACCTACGAAAGAACATGACGATAGCATAACACTCCATATTTTGAACATAGCCTTACGAAGATAAGTTTATTTCTGCCGTTGCCAAGGAAATATTTTGTCCTCTATTGCAGAGACGGTTTAATTCAGCTTATTCCACAAATTATCAATTATATACCGTAAACATACTGCAGTTTACTATAATATATCGATTTTACACTTTGATTTGATTACATTTTGCTGATAATCACCTCTCACTTGGCACGCATCCTCCTTGCAATGGGCAAAAGAGTTTTTCTCTCTGATCTGGGTAATGTTTTTTTTTTTTTTTAATTTTTTTATTTTGCTGTTGTAACAATACATCATGCAATTTGTATAAATCAAACTTTAACAGTTTAGGATGATATGAAACGTATTCATGACATGATGACTTATAATTGATATCCCACTCCAATTTCATTTGGGGGCCTTTGTTCAATTTCATCAAATCGGAAGGATAACGTATTGGTTTTTCTGGGTTTCCCAGAGTCCGCAGTCCTACGGACCGAGGGCCACGAGGCCGTGGGTCCTCGAGGCCGATTATTTTTACCACGGGCCGAGTATTTTCCAACAGGTCCGGGGTCTACGAGGCCGAGTACTTTCCCACTCCGTTTTTACGTAGTTTTCATTTTTCTGTAAAACAGTTCTGTACATAGTCTCATGCTATTCAATGAGCAGACTGATGATGTCATTGACTTACTATTATTTGTATTTTATCGATCGATCGATGGTCATACAGGTCATGTTGACCCTTTGTGACCCTGTTGATGATGCTTTTCCAAATAGTCTGTCTTGTGCCAGGCGATGAGCTGCACTAGGGAGAGGCCTGTTAATTGTTTAATGCCATCTGTCCATCTCAGTTTGTCTGCCTTGTCTCCGACTACCTTCAATGCAGCCTTGCATAATTACTTTTCAATGTTATCATCTGTTCGTCTGCATATATGACCAAATATTGAAATTGCTACGATCTATTCTATTAACCACCGTAGGTTTTTGCCCATTTGGTTAAGTACGTATTCATTGTCTTATGCTCCGTCCAGGATATTCTCAGCTCCTCCGCCAACACCACATCTCAACGCTAATATTTTCTTCCTATCAGCCATTCCCACCGACCATGTCTCACATCCATACAATGCAATTGGGAAACAGCGTTTGCATAATGTGTATTTTAGTTTCTTTCGATATCCCTCTGTCCTTCCATAATCGCTTAAGGTAATACATGATGATCTCGCCATTGCTAGTCTTCTCTTGATTTCCTGAAAACTTCTCCTTTGTTGCTTATATATGAGCCAAGGAAGTTAAAAGATTCAACTTCTTCCACATTTTTTCCATCCACCGTCACCACCTTGTTTGGATCTCCTCCGCAGATCATGACTTTGTTTTCTTAACGTTGAGACGAAGTCTACTCCTCGCTGCGTAACTTGACTCTGTCAATGAGATTCTGGAGTTCTTCTGCCGATCTCGCAATGATGTTGTATCATCAGCATTCGAGATTTGTTATCTTTCTTCCACCAATAGATACACTACTATTTATTATATGAAATCCTAAACATTCCATAAGAAATTATCCCGTTATTTTTTAGTCTTAGAGCGGAAAATTTATTTCAAATACTAAAATACAAAAGAAAAGGTGGATCAATGACATCATCAGCTTGCTCATTGAATATGCACGCGGCTATTGCATCATATAAAAAATATATCATAACAAACGAAGTTCATAACGAAGGCCTACTACAATATGTAATATTGTAAAATAAATGAATTTCTTAATTTTTTTGGTCCAGTCCCCCTTTTTATTTTAGAATTTTCATAGGATTTGATCACGACTGGCACAAGTGTATTGTCTTTCAGGACAGAAACCACGTGAAATCGGTTTAATGTGAGAAACTTTTTTTTGTTTCTTTTCACACAATACCATACATAAAAATTATACACACTGTAAAAAATATTTGTATTTTTAGTAATTTTACAGCAAATCTGCTGTCAGCAGAGTCGCCAAAAAAAGTGTAAGTTAAAAAACTGTTTTGATGTAAATTTCTCCTGCAAATAATTAAGTGAGAAATACAAAATATACATCAGGAGTAACACATCTGTTCCGTTTTAACCAAATACGTACGCTATAGAATTCTAATGATTTTTTTCCCCCTTCTCTTTCATTAATTCTTAGAGGAGAAATTTACAACACAACTGTTTTTTAAATGACATTTTTGTTTGGCGACTCTGCTGACATCACTTTGCTTTTTTTTTAACAGTGCATACTATTTGTTATACTTATTCGCAATTAATGGTAAATAGCTGCATACTAGTAATTAAAAGTGTTATGCAAGGCATATGATTTAGTAACGAAATTCTTAAACATGAATAATTTGTGATCCGACATTTTGCTTCGGCGACATAATTATTTTGAGGTTACCTGAGGTTGCGAGATATTATTAAAGGCCATTGTACCTTTTCAAGATGTTCAGTATCTTAGCAATCAATTATGTACATGCATTTCCAAAAATACAGAAAGGGGACACTTAGGACTTTCACTAAAATCATATTAAATTGCCATTAGTCATCAATACGCATAATGCCGTAAGAGAGTGACGTCAAAAGAAGTTGAAAACATCATTAAATATAAATTAAACGAAAGTATGCGATTATGAATAATGGAGTATACGTATCAATATTTAAGTTCTGTGACAGACATAGAATAATAAAGGATGTGTATTAGTTCGTCTCGAGGTCTCATTAAATCCATCTTTTCCAGGCTTAGAAGTCTAAACACATAATTTGCTCTTAACAAAAGACAATGGTTACCAATAGAATAAAGACAAAAATTATACCAATGTTGAAGAATACACTCTAAACAAAAGATTTAAAAATGGAAGGCAGTCTGGTGCGCTCGATTAAACTTGCTATTCATAGCAGTGCTGCACTAAAAACAAATTAACCATTTTCTATTTTTTAGCTTTGTCTTTAATCAACGAACAATATCTGCGTTCAGACTTCTGAACAAAAGATGATTAAATCGCTTTTAGGGGAAGGGTTGTGGATAATTTTTTCAAGGACTTTTACTTTAAAATGCTTTAAATGCCACGTTTTTATCATTTAGAAAACACGTTATATTTGCAATTGCATATATGTTTTCAAGTTCTGGAAAATTTTCCTCCTACATGATTAAGTGCTTTTAGGGTTACGACCATTATCTTAATGAAGATTTGAAAAAAAAAGTTACTTAAAATTTCATGTTTCCTTACATTTCTGATATTTGATATGTTTCAAATAAGGATTTTTTTTTTGCTTTTGTTTTTGTTTCGTTTTTTTTTTTTTTTTTTTTTTTTTTTTTTTTTTTTTTTTTTTTTTTTTTTTTTGTGGTATATTTATTTTTCCTTTTCTATTTTGAGTCTGAGTATTTTTTCATTAATTCGTTAGCGGCCCCGGTTTATAAGTTCTGCTTTCTCCGGGGTCACCAAACGATCATTGTATTATCATTATCATTTTTTTTTTTTTTGTAATTTTTTTTTTTATGTTCTCATCGCTTTGATTGTACTTTGCATTCTGATGTTTAAATAAATTAATGAAATAAAGTGAAATGAGACCAAAATTACGTTTTATTTATCCATTCTTTTTTTATTTGGTATCAAATTTTAATTTATTTATCATTATTTTTATTTGTTTATTGATTGATTGATTTATCTATTTATTCATTTTTGGAAAGTACTTCTTCTTGATGTTTAAAACAAGAACAACAAAATGAATCAAATGGCTTATTTGCAAGTTAAGATCGAACAAAATATTGTCGGTGTGCTCCGTGCCCGCATGCATTTTTCATATTTGTTTCAAAATTTATTTGCCCCTCCCTCTCTTAGAAATCCTTTGTCCACCACTACACTTTAGAGGCAATGTGAATGTTGTAGTGAAAGACAGAGAGAGAGAGAGAGAGAGAGGTAGAGAGAGAGAGAGAGAGAGAGAGAGAGAGAGAGTGAAAGACAGGAGAGGAGAGTGAAAGAAAAGAGAGATAGAGACAAGAGACAGAGAGGGAGAGAGTGAAAAGAGAGAGACAGAGACAGAGAGACAGAGAGAGAGAGAGAGTAAGACAAGAGAGTGAAAGACAAGAGAGAGAGAGAGAGAGAGAGAAGAGAGATAGTGTGTGTGTGTGTGTGTAGGTGTGTGTGCGTGTGTGTGTGGGTGTGTGTGTGTGTGTGTGTGTGTGTGTGTGAACAGAGATACAGAGAGAGACAGAGACGAGAAAGAGAGACAAGAGACAGAGACAGATAAAGAGGGGGGGGGGGGCAGAAGTAAAAATAGAGACAGAAGCATCAACCAGACATAACAAAGTAGAAGGGCGGGGTTAACGTTTGTGAGTAAACTTTTCTGAGAGTACGCTGACCCAAAACTCAGCAGTTCATTTTCTTGGAATTTATCCCTTCCCAGGCCTGTCTGTTATAACGATTTTTTCCTTCCTTTTTTTAAGTCTGATAAAAAAAATGAGCTAGTATACCATTTTGTCAGGATTCCGTTTGCCTTGCCCTCATCCACATGCGATAATTCACGATTCAAGAAGGCTCTTTAGACGGAACACTTGGGAATTTCTTTCGGTGGGAGGTCCGTGTTGTATGGAGATTTTGTGGCGTGGAGCAGGCAAATGAACTTGACCGTCGTGTGTTTTGGCCGTGAGCCATTTTTGTGGTCGTCTGGGGATAGAATGGTATCAAATACTCGATGGATGTATACAACACGTTCACAAGGCTGCTCAGTTATGCATGAGTCTAGATTAATAATAAATAATAATAATGAATGAAATGAAACCAGAGCACCGTCTAATTTTGCGGTTGCCCCGAATTTATTTCAATTAACTTCAGTTTTACAGTGGACGACCAAGGGGGAGGGATTGCACCTGGTTTGCGCCAGCAATTTTTGGGGAACCACTCATTAAACGTACATATTAATATAAAACATTTCATTGCCCCCTTTATTTTTCATCATTGCCGCGCTACACCCCTTCTTAACATCGTGAATCTGTTTGATACATTTGCACCCAAAATCTGACGAGTAACAAAGTCGGCATTGTTATATTTTCACCAAACTAAAAAAAACAACATAGATTAAATATTTCAAAAACTAGAACATAAACTATTATCAGCTTTATTAGCATCTTTCAGCACTAACGACAGTCCTCTACACAAGCGTCACTCCCTGCCACCCCTCCCCCCCCCAAAAAAAAAAAACCCCTCGAAATGTTCTAAATTTTCATTTTCTCCTATCTCCAATCTAGTCAAATTGTATAGAATTTTGGGTATCTATAGATTTATCCATTAGAGAAACCCTGGTTACGTGTCTTCTATTTATTTATATATTTATTCTCGACCATAAGCATAATCATTGAGTTCTAAATTGCTTCTGAACGAAGCAACGATCATCTTGTGGAAGTACATTCAGTCACGAGAGGGCGTGACACTGTTCAATGGAAGGGGAAATCGAGGGTGCTCAGAGGCCACTAACCAGAGAAGCGGCGCGAGTGGAGTATACCACTGATTTAATTATCAGGCATTCTTTTGTCGGTTGCAGGACAACTACCCCTGGACAATTATTGCCGGAAAACTACCCCCGCCAAAAATCTACTCCTGGCTCTACACCTACAGTTGTCCGCAAAATTGTTCATACCCCTGATAATATGTTTTAAGTTTTTTTAATTTTGCTTTTATATAAATGAATTTCGTTTTTAGTGAGCAGTATGTTAGCAACATCTGGACTATTAGGGAAGTTTTATATTTTGACCAATTTGGTATTCTAGGGGTATTTTATTGACAGATTTACGGAAAACACCCTGTTCATAATTATTCATACCCTAGGGGTACCCAGTCCAATTTCTTATCAAATAACCACATGTACATATTATTTTCTTTAAATAACCATCTGAAATAGTTTTTGTACGCGTCTATAGTCTTTCTTCATGGCTTCTGTGGGGTCTGGCCCATGTGTCCTCTGGAAAACCTCCAGGCTGAGTCAGGTTGCATGGTCTTTGAGCCATCTCGTGAGTCTTCAGCTTCCTAACCCCTTTATTGTTGGTTTCTTGTCAGGACTTTGAATTTTTCACTTAGGAACATTCATATGAATGTTATTGAAATAAAATAACCACTCTACCCACACTTTTTAGTCCCTGATTTAACACTCAAATGCTTCTTTTATGTGCACCAGATGTAAGACCGTTTAGAAAAAGCTTCCATGGGCAAGAATAAAAGTGCAAGGTGCCTCCTTGAATTGCCAAATAAGTATAATGAGAGGTCTACAACAACCCCCAGATCACAACCAAAGTCGGAATGGATACCAATGACCTCCCAGAGATGAAGGTGCCAATGAGCGAATACTGCATAGAGGATATCTATACAGACACTTCCCAATACAGACTCCAGTTTTGCAGTCAGACCCACCGGAAGACCTCTGGACAGTTCCTGAGCTCGGCATTTAAACCAGAATTTTACTTTTTCGACCATAATGATAAAAGTTGATGAGAGAAATTAAGAATTTACCAGTGATATGGACTTTCTTCAATTTGGCAAAAAACGATGAATCCTTCAATTTAAAGAACAGTGTCCTGATTTTAGCAAGTGGCATTCACATATAACTGCGATGGGGGATTATCAGTGCGGGTAGCACTGGGAATCTGTTCAGAATAGGAGGCATCCCGGTAAAGACATGTTTTAGTAAGATCCCGGATGAAAACTTGCAGAAGTATGCTTGTTAATGTTATCTGGGACAGCATTTGACATATCAACAGGACGAAGTGCAGAAGCATACGGCCAAGTAGTCAAGATGTAGTTCAAGGACAATCATAATGAATGATCTGGAGAAGATATTTCGATGACCTGAAAAGAATCCCCTAAGAAATGTGTCTCGGAAGTTGAAGACTCACAAAATAGCTCAAAGACCATGCAACCTTACACATCCTGGACGTTTTCCAGAGGACGCATTGGTAAAAAACCCCGGAAGACATGAATGATGGTTCTGGACATTCTAAAGAACTATTTTAGGTGGAAATTTGAATAAATAATTATAATCGAGATGATTAGATAATAAATTAGATTTGGCACCCCTATAGGGTACGAACATGGCGTTTTTAGTAAATCTGTCAACAAAATACCCATAGAATACCAAATTTCTCAAAATGTCAATTTTTTATAATTTTTCTATTGTTAGTAACATACTTATCAACAGAGAGTTTGACGAAACGTATTCATTTAGGAGTACGACTCAAAAAAACTTAAAAAACGACAGGGGTATGAACAATTTTGCGGACAACTGTATATAACCTAACCATATTTCTTTGGGGTAGGGGTAATTGTCCGATATGATTTTGTCCATCCTTCTCCTATCTGTCCCACCAGCTTCCTTTTATCACTATCTACTCTCATCAATTTCAAATGGAGGGAATTTAATATCTAGGCCCATATTTATACTTTTATGGGGGGGGGGGACGGCTAAACAAGCGAAGAAGCATGATAATTGCAGCGGTCTTTTTGTTTTTGTTTTGTTTGGTGTTTTCAATTTCTTTCGGGTTCTGAGGGCTTTGAAGGAAAATGGAAAGCTGGAGTCCACTAAACTATTTAAAGAAATTAGTCATTTCAGATTTTTTTTTTAAATAAAGAAGAAGAAGAAAAAAAACAACAACAACAGCAGCAAAAAACAACAACAAACAAACAAACAAAAACAAAAACAAAAACAAAACCGCAGTCAAGACCCAGACTGAACCCTGAAAAAGAGAAACGAACGTAATCATAGATCCCTAATGGTTACAAAATAAAAATAGATTTTAGAGTAACACTATCTATGATTTCCAATTAAGAAAACGAATTTTGACCTGGATTTTGGGAAACAGAAGACGAATAATCGCTAGATAGAATAAGAAAACGAAAAGATAAATGTGATTTTTTTTTTTGCCTCAAAAGATTTTCCTGGAAAAAAATCATTAGTTTACTTCAAACAATCGACTAAGGTTAAGATGACTGTCATCATTGTGATACCAAATCACTTGAAAAGAGAACACAAGATATAAAAGTTCACATTGATAAGAATGATGTATTTTAAAGCTAGCATCATGGCATATTCGATATCACCGTCATTGCTTCTTAAACAAATATTTAGATTTACTTGTCATATAATTTGACTTTCTCTTTTGTTTTACAGTTATGAGGTTTACAAAGTATACCGGGACTTCAATTTTCTCCCTACTTATAAAATAAGGACGGACAAACAATTTATTGCAAATATGTTGGCAAAAACACACATCTTCTTTCTTTTTTTTTTTCTTTCTCTCTCTCTATAAACAAGTTGTGCACCTTGGGAAAGATAAACGTAAATACATTTGAATAGAACAGATTTGTGTAATTGTCCACTTTTACTATACAATGCGTCCCATAAAAAACACCCAACTTTGAAAGAAACGTATTAAAGAATATAAACGAGTTGAGCCTAATTTCGTATCGGTGCTACCAAGGACAACTGAGTTCTTTAAAAACCTGTGTCAAATCGCCTTGTGCCACATTTTGGTAAAAGCAACCCATGCTATTCAATGGTCCAAGAAAACTTTTGTCCCTTGTTAATAGATGAAGCCAGACCTTTACTCCGCCAAAACTTGGTGCAAGGCGATTTCGACAAGGGATTTTTAAGAGCACAAAAGCTCAACCATGCATGTTGAAACTTAAGCCTTGGGTCACAGAAATTACATAGTTGGGTATACATCATTGGGGTGAACACCCTGGGATTTCCCTTTGTATATCTTTTTGCAAATTTTTCTCTTTTTTTGCTTCAAATAATTTGTTTCTAGCTTTCAACAATTATTGACTCACTTGAAGGTCAAACAAATTGGCTTTCAGTCATCAACAAGAGGGGAGCATTTCATGACACAAATATTCACTGATTCTCACTGCCAACTGTTATAAGCTACTGAAATGCTTGCATCTGATTGGCTGAGAACAAATTTGTCGGATAAAACGTCCGACAAGTCCTTTCCTGAAACGCCCCAAGAACTTCAGAAGGATCAGTCACATTACAAAATCCATCTGATCTCTACTCTCATCTACACCAGTAATAGCAGCCAGCATCAGTAGCAACATCACACACACTGCTCTTCCTACAGCTAGTACAGAGCCTGGTCAGTTAAGAGTGAGCACTGGGGTGAAAATTTCATATTAAGATTTAGGGGATAAAAGTATTTTCAGGATTTAGACTAAACTCTCAACTTGTTAAAATTATTGTTTCAGAGACATGCAATGATGAGAAGCCCTTGAAATATATTATTTTTCTACGGGGGTGCCTAAAAATAATGTCACGGACGGACATTTTCTGTAAAAGTAAAATAAGTCTCAGTTCAATATTTACACAACTTTTTAATTTTTCTTTATTGATACAGAGAGGTTGAAAGTATTTCTAAACAAAACAAGAAAACAATAGAAATTATAAACTGGGGAAATAATCCTGTGCGATAAATTTAAACATTTTGACCCAAAAAATGTCCGTCCGTGACAAAAAAACAAGAAGGAAAAGTATTTTTTGCCTTTGTTATTGCTTGTTTGAAAATTAAAATCATGCAAAGCTATCTCCCCATTATAAACCTTTGCTATTGTATGAATTATACTTTTATCAATTGTGATGCATTTATTTCATATGAATTTGAAATTTTGTCCGTCCGTGACATTTTTTGTCACGGACGACAAATCAGTACTTAAATGCATTATGCTGCACTAGTTTGGGTGAAATTAATAATTTTCATTACTCCAGTGATTATCTTGAATTAAACCCTTAATGTCATTCAAATTAGGGCATGAGATCACAATCCTGTACATTAACCCCCCCCCCCCCACATGCACACCAAAATTCTCTATAATAACACACATATACATGTACATGTATGCAGGCGCAAATCCAGGATTTCCCGATTTTTTTTTAAAGACTTTAGATTTTGAACACCCCAAAGTTTTGCATGATACGCCAGTCAAAAATGTACACTAAAAATGTTCACATCACTGCTCTCTTGGGAGGGGTGGGGTGGGCAGATTAAAAAAAAAAGACCTTCGCCCGTCCAATATGTCATCCTCATTTAAAAAAATATATATATATTGGGTAGGGCTATCCATTTTTTTAATTTATTGTCTTTTTTTTGGGGGGGAGGTGAGGTGGATCCACCAGGATACCCTTGATCCACGTTTGAGCTGCAAACCTTCATTCTGGTTAGTATCGAATTGTATTACAGTCAATTACAGGACAAGCAAAAACGTACAATAAAAATTTTCAGGTCACATCAGTGAAAATTACTCCGGGGGGGGGGGTAGGTGTGAAAAAAATGACCTTGTCCGCCAAATGTGTAATCCTATTTAAATAACAGCCATTGGGTAGCGGAGGGTTTTTCATTTCATTGTTTATGTATTTATTTTTTTGTATATATCTTTTTTGGTGGGGGGGGGGGTCGGGGTCAGGGGGAGGACCCCCTGGATCCGAGTTTGACTTTAAAACCTTCGTGCTGATTGGTTGTGAATTGTATTACCGTGGAATTTAATATTCTTTGACGGAAAAGTTGATTCTGCAACAGTTTCCCTATGATGTCCGTCCGTGACAACCAAATGTCCGTCCGTGACACTGAAAATGTCCGTCCGTGACAAAATGTTTTTAGCCGTCAATCAAAAACTGGAGCTTTTATCAAAATTATTTTTACATGGTAGCGCAGTAAAATTACTTGGCTATTGTATGATATGTCATTTGTTTAACATTGGCAAATGCCAAAAGAGTCAAGAGAAGTCGGGAAACCCATTTCTATCCCGTCCGTCCGTGACATTGAACATTTTAAGGATTCTATTCTTAGCATGTATCCATGGCAACAAAATTTTGCCATCATTTGGCACATCCAGTGGTACCCTTCACTATCAAACACAGAATATTTCAATATTTCTCATAATTAACTTTTCACGGGCTGTCAAACTTTGAAAATTTGCAAAATGTCCGTCCGTGACAAACTGACCAGGCTCTACATTACCACACCACCACTACCACCCTCTCTATCAGCATAGCATGATGACCACTGCCTTCCCTACAACCAAAAGCCACCATTATGACTACCACTACCACGATTCCACCACACCATCAACAATATCATGACAATCAATGCCTTTCAGACAACCAGAACCTACCACCACCCTCTTTATCAATAAAATCATGACCACCACTGCCTAATTTACAACCAGAAGCTACCACCACCACCACCACCACCACTACCACCCTTTCCATCAACAATATCATGACCACCACTGTCTTACTTACAACCAGAAGCTACCACCACCACCACTATCACCCTCTCCATCAACAATATAAATACCACCACTGCCTTACCTACAACCAGAGGCTACCAACACCACCACCACCCTCTCCATCAACAATATAAATACCACCACTGCCTTACCTACAACCAGAGGCTACCAACACCGCCACCACCACCACCCTCTCCATCAACAATATAAATACCACCACTGCCTTACCTACAACCAGAAGCTACCACCACCACTATCACCCTCTCCACCAAAAATATAAATACTACCACTGCCTTACCTACAACCAAAAACAACCACCACCACCAACAACACCATCACTCTCTCTGCCAATCATATCATGACAAATACTGCCTTACCTAAAACCAGAAGCTACTATACCACCACCACCACAACCACTCTCTCCATAAGTAATATTATGACCACCACAGCCTTTACTACTAAGAACCAGATTCTACCATCACCACCACTAATACCACATTCTCCATCAATAACTTTATGACCACCACTACTCTACAGACAACAAGCAGCAGTATTTCCACTGTCCTATATATTACCACCGTCATCATTCACACAAATAACTAGCACCATTACCACCTCCACCAATGCCCACTGCAACATTACAAATATAGTCACCACAACCATCATCAACACCAGAACCATTACCACCATCCCCACCACCACCTCTACCACCATATATAACAGTAGTAGTGCTATCAAAGACACTACCAAACACTCATATTCAAACTACATGATATAGCACTTGTTTCTAATGAAATAAGGACGCAACCAAACTTGAATACGCAAAAGAGAATAAATTTCAGATTAGAGTGTCAATTTATTATTTCAACACTATCATACAAAATAAGGCACAACAAATTTATATAGCGAGTTCAGCAAATATATTCATATAAAATATATATATCCAATATTTCATGATCCATACCAATATCACTAACATAGAATGTTTTCCCTTTACATAAAAGACTTTATAAGTATGGATAATTGCTTGTTCATACATCTACTTCTATCACAATATCAAATTCATTAATTAGCAAATAATGCACAGTTATGAGTGTGTTAGTTGTGATGCAGCGCACAGAGGGTATTTACAACATGCCACGAAGCACTTGCGCTGAGTGTATTTCCATAATGTTGTGAATACCTGAGATGACAGCATCACCACTAACATCACAAATTTAAGAATGCATTATTTATTTTACAAAACAGGACAGTATTATGAATTTGTAGAGGAAAATTTGTTTAAATCCCTCCAAATTTCTTTGGATTGCACAAACGATGAGGCAGCATTTGCTTTCTATTATCACATCATATGCATATACAAGCCAGTATGATGCATGGCTTTCTCTTTAAAAAAAAATGTATTTCATAGCATCCCAGAGGTGATACATAGTGATACACGCTAAATGCACTCAACATGCACGGCAGAAAGGACTGCGTAAAATTAAAACATGGACATACGCACGCACTATTGGTAAAAACATCCTTGAACCCATTTTATGAAACAAAATAAGGCATGACTATTCATCGAACTCTATAAAGCTGTCATTGTATCTTTAAATTGATATTACAATGTAGTTATTTCTATTCTCGTGTAGATAGCATGTTTAAAGTATGAGTTGTTCATATTCTTAAGAACTATCACACTGACCACTGATTCTCTGGGAGTTGTGGAGATGTGGGGATAATCAAATAAAAGGCTCTAAATGTCTATCATGTTTGATTTTTTTAGACCCTTTCCAGTCACAAGTAAGAAGTCGCTACGCACAGTGGACCAGAATCGACTCATAACGGGTGAACCTGAATTTTTCAATTTCGTTCATTCATTGGTAATGAAACATCCTAAATTTTAATGTATTACCAATATTTTCATTTCTGATTACAGACTGTCACATAAACGTTGTAACAATACACACTACGTCCACATGAAATCTCCTTTCACAAGCTCTTGCTATTTGAAATCAAATTGAATAACTACACAGAAATCAGGCGATATAGAATCATCATTTTTTTTTTTAGCTGTGCATTCAGGTCGATGTCTTTGAGACATTGATGTAGCTATCAAGACATCAATTCAAGCTCGTGATTTGATTCGTATCAGTATAAACGTCAAGCTTATGTCACACATCATGCCTATGGGGAAAACCTGAATATGCTTATATCAAATACAGGGATTGCTGTGAGCAAAGAACCGTGAATATAAACTCTATTGAGAGGTTTGACAAAAGTGCACACCACAAGTGTAAGGTGTAATGGGTGGAGGATTGGCTAACAGATCAAGAGAAGTCAGGAGATCAGATCCCAGACAAATACAAGACACAAATTCTGATATAGCATGGGGAGTAGACACGAGTAGACAGGAGGTCAAGCCTCGGGATGGCTACCACTGAATCTCCTTGATAAAAGCAAAATGTGTACATCATGGAATGCGAGACATCAGCACAACAACCCCAGCCACATCCACGATCGACGGGGTGGTGAATTACTCAAAGTGTGCACTGGGAATGGGCATGCTAGCCATAGACTTCACCAACGCTAGACAGATGGGGGACGGTGCTCGAATCATTCGCCTCTACAAACAGCTTTTGCTCCACTGCAAGGAGGGAAACAAGCCAAAGTATGCGTATCAGATTTTGCGTCTTCTTGCCCAAGTGAAGTGCTTCTTAACCCCCCGTCTGGCATACGTGCTTGTGTGGAATAGAACAGTCAATATGAAAGGCATGCCAAACACCACCACGGAGCTGGACAGGTGCATGGAACACAAGAACCAAGTTTTTAAGGAACATTCGCGAGGGTTGCATGGAAAGGTCTCGCAGAAGAGCATAGACAGGATCAGCCGCTCTGCCCAGGCCGTCCCTGAAGCTCTCGCCAATGTTGACCAACAACTTGAAGTCAGGAAGCCTTCTTCCAAGCGACATCAACTAAAGCTCGTGATTAGAGTAATATCAGTATAAACGTCAACCTAATGCTACACATCATGCCTATAGGGAAAACCTGAATATGCTTATATCAAATACAGGGATTGCTGTGAGCAAAGAACTGTGAATATAAACTCTATTGAGGGGTTTGACAGAAGTGCACACCACAAGTGTAAGGTGTAATTGGTGGAGGACTGGCTAACAGATTGATCAAGAGAAGTCGGGAGATCAGATCCCACACAAATACAAGGCACAAAGTCTGATATTGGGTGGGGAGTAGATATGAGTAGACAGGAGGCCTAGCCTCGGGAAGGCTACCACCGAATCTCCTTGATAAAAGCAAAATGTGCACCATTTCATATTGGTGAAAATGCAAACATTTCACATAAAATTCTCAAGAGTATGTCAAAGATGACTGGACGTTTTCTATATCATGTGCGAGAGAAGTGGAAGAAGCGCAAGCGTAATGAGAATTATTTCTTAAGATAATTTGGAGACTGGCTTAATGAGCCATTACATCCAATGCAAATATCGCATCGGCATTGCATCGGCAAATAGCCCAGCAGGTCACAAAATGCCTCAGGAAAACTGGAATATGCCTTTATGTTATTAAAGTACAGAGATTGCGGTGAGCAAAGAATAGTCAATATCAACAGCATCGAGAGGTTCAACAGGAGAATTCAACACGTGGACAAGGTCTATTGGGTTGAGGAATGGCCTGCAGATAAAGAGAAGAGAACAGAGGATCAGATCACAGAGGATCAGATCCCAGACAAATACAAAGCGCAGATTTTGATAATAGGTGGTGGGTAGATTGGATTTATTTCATTTAGACGTAGGTCTAGGCTTAGCCTGGAGATGGCTGTTATGATGATTACAGCAAAATGTGCACCATTTCATATTGGTGAAAAGTCAAACATTTCACATAAAATTCTGAAGAGTTTGTCACAGATGACTGGACGTTTTCTGCATCGTGTACAAGAGAAATGGAACAAGAAAAGTTTGAATTCTTTTCATGCTGATAATCACAACTTGTATCTTGACAAACTGACAAGGAAGTTCACCGTCATGAGCAAAGGTGCATCAAGCAAGTTTGTCTTACATGATGTTGTTTGTTTGTAATTCACACCGACCACGATATTCGTTCATGTTATTTTATTAATGACGTATAATTGAAGTAGATAGCCAGAGAGATGGAAATGATTGAAGTGTCTTGGGTGTCGGAGTTTGCGGACATCACATTGACTGAAGATAACTGGGTGCCAGCTCCCCCTGCGTGTACGTGCTCCTGCTCCTGTTGGCAAAGAACCGGAAAATCTACATGTCCATGCAAGAGCGCTGGCAACCCATGTACCTCTCACTGTACCTGTGGAAGGTAGAGGCCTTGCACCAACAGAGTACCTGAATCATCTGTGTGTAAATAACTGCTGATGCACATTTGTGACTTAGCTGATATGATAGATGGCCTTTCACATTATTCTGCCACTAGAATGTCAATACCATATGGACTGCCGTACCCAAAGAATATTGAAAATTGACTCCATCACGATCACGGAAGTGCCCACCAGAGCAAAATCTCTTGGGTGGAGGACTGGCTAACAGATCAGGAGAAGTTGAGAGATGAGATCCCAGATAAATACAAGGCACAAATTCTGATATTAGGTGGTGAGTAGACTGGATATATTTCATTTAGACGTAGGTCTAGCCCTGGAACGGCTGCCACTGATGCTTCAAACACTAGCTTCTAAAGAGTTTGTCAAAGAAGATTGGACAGGTGTGAGAGAAATGGAACAAGCGCAGGCATAATACTTTCAACGACATGCTTTCTGGCGAGCTCACAAAATTCAAACGAAATGTGAAATACACTCTATGAATTTCGTCACTATTAGGCCAACAAGTCATGAGTAACCTATCAATAGAGAAAGTCAACTGAGAACATTTACAAGGATTCAAAGAAATAACCAAAGAAAATGAAGAAAAAAAATGTTATCAAATGGCTCTGAAAACGTGGCTTCAGGCTCAACGTTTTACACAAACCATTGGAGGTATTTTCAAAACAATAACCCACGCTGAAGTAAGGTGGACTGATGCTGCAATTGCAGAAACAGCTCAAGATCTGGCCTCTGATAAATTTGTTGTTACGTATATCTAGGCAGCCAAGGAAAACTGAGGCCCTTTCTCCAATCTGTTGTCTGAGATGGTCTCCATACTTCAAGATTTTGGATATCGATACATGACAGCTACATTCACGGATGTGGATACCGAGCCCAAGAAGCTGGAGGATCGCATGAAGCCCATTGTTAAAAAATGTACACTAACCACTGCCTCCGTGCAACAGTGATCAACAAATTTGATATGGCTGGGTTTGAAGCACGGCATATTATGGCTATCTCAGGACACCAGTCAGAAACAAGCAATGTTATCACACATAAACCGAACGTAAGCGCAAGCAAAGTAAGAGTTATATAGAGTTGATTTGCTCGCATTTGAAAAAGGGCTTAGAAAAAAATAAAACATCAACTTGCTTTGTCTATCACTTGACAAAGCAATTACATGTAAGTGCTTTTGAAGAGACAGTTAGGAATCTGCAAGGGCAATTGAAGCAAGAGATCCAAACAAGAGCTCATGTGCAATAACTGAGGTGAAAAGGGCCATCGCAGGAATGACTGGATGAACCCAAATTAGTGTGTTTCTTGCAAGATGGCTTGCCAATTCAAGAAGGGCTTTGCCTTAAAAGCGACTGGAAATAAAGGAGTCCTAAACCCATAAGCAAGAGTTATGGATAAACTCCATCCAAGTATTCATTATTTTAATTATTCATCAATTTGCTCATTGGAAAAGCACAAAAGTCCAATTTTCTCATTGCTTTAAATTAAACGCCAGAACCCCCCCCCCCTGTCCCTGCTTTCAAAAGCATGTAAAGAATATTCATAATTTTTTCTCTCTCACTTGTAGAATTCAAGGCACCTTCATATATCCCTGAGGCACCAATGATAATGTAAGAAGCTATATTGCAACTGACGACGATCCGCTCTGTGAAAACACTCTTCTCGGAAAAGAAGTCAACTCACTGACAAAGGCGTTATTATCCTCCAAGGAGATTGATTCAGTTTCTACTGAAATTGTTGGACAACTTCATGGCATACTTTCATCTGCAAAGGACAAATATATAGGACCGCTTGCCAATACTCATATCTTCCATGAGTTCCACAAATAGATATTACCTTATTTTGTCAATTTATGTCAACAGATGCGCAGATTTGAAAGGAAATAAAGTTGAAAGTGGCAAAGCATCAAATTGAGAAGTTTGGACTGTGCTGCAAAATGTATATGGCACGTTCATTAGGATTTAGATGATACTTTTCTTTCATTGATTAAAATATTTTTTCCTTTGAAAATCATTGTACATCTGCCCGTGACAATAAATCTCCAAGCAAGTGGAAGCCACTGGCTAACTTCATGGCTCATCGAATTGAAACCGCAGACGACTACTATGCAGCAAACCAGAAGACCGCCACCAATGTAGCAGCTAGTCGGACAGTGAGGAAGGCTCTATTTTATGAAGTGAAATTATTTGTACTCCCCTCGCCCCATGTAGGGCGATACACTTTCATCTCAGACTCAAGCCCTCTTCAAATTTAAACAGTCAATCTCTAGGAACCATGAACCCATCTCTTGCACATAACATCAAATTCATAATTGCAATCTAGTCACAGATTCTCAAGGTTGAGCACACGGACAGGGTAGATATATTTTGGCATAATATTCAGAAATTGATATATTCTACCCTTTTTCCTTTCCTCCTTCCCCCCCCCCCCCTTTTCTGGCTACATCAACAATACTACAAAATACAACAATACTGGAAAATGAACACAGAGAAGGCAAGGAAAACAGTTATTTTGCTACTTCAGTGGAAAGGAAATGATCAAGATATCCACGTGGATTCATTTCTAGAATATACTTAGGTATGGATTACTTTACATAACAGAGGTGGTCTGTTCCTAGCGTTAGGAATGACTTCTGTGCGAGATTAAAATCCCTTGCTTGACTAGGAATATACCTTGAGGCAACACATGCAGGAGGCCCAAGAGAGAGCCCGCAAGAACTCTGTTGGGATGCTCCAAGCCAAGTAAAACAGCATTTTGACATTGAGAAAACTGTATTTTTGTAATCAGCCTGCGCATTTTGACCTTCCATGGAAAAACCTCATGTCCGTGTTGATGGACAGTTGTAATGTAATGAGGGGATCCAGAGCTGGATGGAAAGTGAGACTGTGACAGGAGAAAGCGCTCCAACTGCGAAAGGAGAAAGTGCCCCACTTGATCCTGCAGCTACATGTAGGGGTAACAGCATCACAATGAAGTACTTGAAGGGGCTTCGTACACTTGTGAACAATGTCATAAGCGATGAAGAGGAAGACTCCTTTGTTAAGGAAGTCAACTCTGGCCCTTTGACGAATGGTAGGCAGCTGTTGCAGGTCTACAGAAATGTCCTCTTCTCTGCATGATGGCATTTGCTGCTTTCATGGACCTCATGTCAAAGGGTCATTCAATGTTATGGGGGGTGTGTTGCACCCAAAGTCAGGAAGGATTTTTGTTCAAACATACTCTGTCATTCAAACAGTGAAGAATGGTCCGAGGGCTATGGGGGATAAGTGCCTTGGAACGTTACCCAAGGAAGAATCCCAAGCATTACCCTGTGGACGTGCAGCTGTGTCACAACTCCAAAGTAGAAGTTGAACTTCTTCTCAATTGTTGATGTCACAACAAATGATCCCAGCATGTAGTTAGTCTTTTGAATCTCATGTTCAGAAAAAAAACCTTGTCTTAATTATTTCTTGTTGGTGACGTGGTCGAAAAGATCAAGATCAAGCATATTGAGCACTTCTGGACATTTCTTAGAGAGAAAGTGGAGGCGACAAGAGAGTGCATTGTCTTCAGAATGTGCCATTTTCGAAAATGGAGTCAATTGATGCATAGGGAGAAAATGACAAAAAGACGGAGGGATAGTTTGCGGGAGCAAAGAGCTATCGTGCAGTCCCACTTACAACTCTTTTGGAATTTGTTTATTGCTGCGACACAAGGCTCGATAACTGACCGGTCCATTCACAGTTGGCCACAAGGGGTCATTTTTTGGCAGCAATGAGTGCTTCAATGCCACATGGAAATCCAAAATACGGCTACAGCTAGAGGAGTTGTGCAGTGAACCTCAAAGCTTCCAATGGACAGACACTCTTCCTTGCGACAAGATTTTACAATGAAGGATACCACAAGGGGCCATTTTTTGGGAGCAGTCAGTGCTTCATTTTACAGATAAACTGTGGAGAGAGCACTTTCGAATGTCTCGACAAACATTTAGTATTTAGCTAGTGAAATGCGCTCAGAACTTGAAAAGGAAGTCACCAACTTCAAAGAGCCAAATGGACATTAAAGCGTCGGGCTGCTGTTTTGTGGTGGTTTGCCACACCGGGGGATTATCGAACAATAGCTACTTTATTTGGAATTAAAAAGTCTACACTATGTGTGCTAGTGAGGGAGGTGTGTTCTGCAATAAAGAACATCCTGTTTCATCGATATATTTGGATGCCATCTGGTGAGCGGTTGACCCGGGTGATAGAAGGGTTTGAGTGGAAAGGATTCCCACAGTGTGCTGGTGCCATCAATGGAACGCATCTCCCCGTCATTGCACCCTGTGACAGCCCAGCTGACTGCCATAACCGGAACAGGTGGTATTCAATCATTATGCAGGCTATCGTCGACCATAATTACTGGTTGGCTAAACTGATATCTGTTCTTATCAGGCCACGGCTCAGAGGGATGCCGGGAGGTTGGGAACCTCCATAGAGGAAGATCCACCAGACAAGGGCCGGCGGATCAAGAGGAAAATATGGGATGCCATGGAAGCTGGGTCCTTAGTGCATCCATCTCTCTCCTCTGTTGGGGTGAAGAATATCTTCCCGATCCGAATTCAGGATGCTCTTGTTTGCCCAATACGGAGTGGCTGCGCGGTTGGGGGATTGGGGGTGGGTCAGGTGCCTCCAATACTATCTGAGGAGATACACTTTCATCTCCCATGAGACAAATCAGATCCTGAGCAGATATTGTAAAGAAACTTTTGGAAGAAACATCTGAAGTCAACATTCAATGGCCTGAATGAACGAACAATACAAAAGTGGCTGAACAACAGACAATCTGTCCAGTAGAATAGGCCTCTTTTTACAAACGTGGCACCACTGGTACCAGTTGAAGCTGGATCAGTGATGGAAAGAAACCAAACTGACCTGGTGGATATGAGAGGGCTCACTGAGAGGTGTCTCGGAGAATCTGATTTCAACTATGTGCTAAGCATCATCGATGTTTTTAGTTGATACCTGTTCCTTAAACCCTTAAAATCAAAATGTTCTTCAGAGGTTGCTGAAATACTTGAGACATTATATTGTGAAATTGGACCTCCCCGTATCTTACAGTCAGATCAAGGGACTGAATTCAAAGGAGCAGTACGACTTCTTATGAGCCGACTCAACGTGAAAGCAATTTTCAGTGTTCCATACAAGCCACAATCCCAAGGAAAGGTATATAAATTTTGCACTTTTCCTAACTTTCTATGAATAAAATCTTATGTAATTTTTAATTGAGTTACATGTAAAAGGAAGAGACAAAAATATCAAGCGCCTTCAAAAGGTAGAAAAGGCAAACCAAATGCTAGAAAGGAGGGCTGCTAGACAAGATGTGGAGGTGAACTTGGCGGAACGTGTTGCCAGGAAAAACAACTTTCATGTTGTCGGGATAAACGAGGCTAAGGATGGCCTAGATGAAGACTGTTCAAAAGCTGTGGAAGATATTCTGTCATCCAAGTTTAAACTCAGCATAAAAGTGGAAACTGGTGCTGTCCACCACCAATTTACCGGACAGGATTGTACTGAAGACTTTTGACACAGATCAGATTCTGAGCAGATATTGTGAAGAAACTCTTGGGAGAAACATCTGAAGTCAACGTTCATTGGCCAGAATGAACATAAAATACAAAAGTGGCTGAACAACAGACAACCTGTCCAGCAGAATAGGCCTCTTTTTACAAACGTGGCACCACTGGTACCAGTTAAAGCTGGATCAGTGATGGAAAGAAACCAAATTGACCTGGTGGATATGAGAGGGCTCACTGAGAGGTGTCTCGGAGAATCTGATTTTAACTATGTGCTAAGCATCATTGATGTTTTTAGTCGATACCTGTTCCTTAAACCCTTAAAATCAAAATGTTCTTCAGAGGTTGCTGGAATACTTGAGACATTATATTGTGAAATTGGACCTCCCCGTATCTTACAGTCAGATCAAGGGACTGAATTCAAAGGAGCAGTACGACTTCTTATGAGCCGACTCAATGTGAAAGTAATTTTAAGTGCTCCATACAAGCCACAATCCCAAGGAAAGGCGTGGAAACTTTTGCAGTTTTCCAATGTTTGGCAACCACTCGATTTTTCTCAAGACATATGCAAGATGCTGAGATGCGCTACAGTGCCTTTGGGTGAGAGTTACTTGGAATTTTCTTGAGCATCAATCATTTTTGACATAAACGACATATACATGCATTCGTCATATACACCAATCACAAACCCCTCAACCATGCCCCTCCATGGACGGCCTGACCGGTATTCTCCACATGAAGTGAAACAACTCGATTTAGCCAGTGATGCCCTCTTTTGAGAGCACATCAGAATCGGAGGGATTGCAATTTCTCCTTAGGCAAGTTCTTCCCATTTTTGGTCACGACTCTGACGGCAAATTGCGTAAAACTCATAAAGGACATAGATGAATCATGGGCAAAAAGGGGGAAATTTCTATCTGCTGATGTTCTTCATGAATTTATTGAAGAAATGGTCCTAACAGTTCTGCGAGGAATTGCTAGGGAAATTTCTGAAAGGAAATACTTTGCAATCTTAGCTGATGAGACTAGGGATATCCCAAACCGAGAACAAGTAGTTATTTGTGTGAGGAGGGTATCAGAACAATATGAAATTTTTGAAGACCCTGTCGGCCTAATGGATGTCCCTGATACCAGGGCAGAGACACTACAGACAGTGATCAAGGACGTGTTCATCCGATCTAACCTTCCTCTAAAAAGAGTCATGGACAAGGCTATCTCAAAAAAGGCAAAAGATTTTTGAGCGAATTCAAAATGATAAAAAAAGTTGACTCGAGTTGTTGAATCTTTACTCCTAGATAATTATTGGAAAGACTTCGGCAAAAGTATTTCAGCATATGTAATACAGTTGAATAGATGACATTTATGCTACAGAATAAACAATGTATACGGTAAACATTATGCAAGATTTGATTAACTTGGATAATTTCACTTTGGCCCTTCAAGTGATATTGAAGACTATGTCCAAGCAAGTGGCAGGGGAGGAAGAAAAGGGGAGCAATGCTTTGCTATTCTCGTAAACTACATGGGAGCCATGCGTCATAAGACCAATGATGAAATGAAGGCCTACGTCAAAAATGTTTGAGTTCTTTGTGTTGGAGAACAGAGCGATGACCATTTTCGAGCACTTGTTACCAGATATGAGGTAGATGTATTGACTGGCACATTTCCTTCAATAGTTCTTCTTTAATAAAGTAGCTTGATTTGTTTTCTTTTAATAAGCATTGTTGATGATTTTCCTTTCTATTGTACATGCATTCTGAGAATGATGTATTAGCATAATTATGTTCCTAGGTCTGGTTACATTAGGATACTATTCTCAACCATCGCTTTTGGCATGGGGATTGACTGTAAAGGTCTTCAAAGGGTATTTTACTTTGGCCCTTCAAGTGATTTTGAAGACTTTGTCCAAGAAAGTGGCAGGGGTGGAAGATATGGGGAGCCATGCTTTGCGATTTTAATCAAGTATGTGGGAGCCATGCGTCACAAGACGGGAGATGGAATGAAAGCTTACGTTCAGAATGACCAGGAGTGCAGGAGGAAATTACTAATGGCACCATTTGGTGTAGCTACATCTTCACAATCTGTACTCCACAGGTGCTGTGATATTTGTGCCAAGAAATACAGTTGAGGAGGGGACACCTCCCAAGAGCCTTCCTAGGGGGAATTTGTGATTCAGGTGGTGGACAAAAACCCAAAGTGCATTCGTATCCTTTCTGTAAAAAAAAAGCTGTTACAAAGACTCTACTATATTTTGAGTTAATTTCTTTGCTCTTATCTGTTTTCATCTTTCTTCCACAGGGATTTGTCTGCTAAGAAGATGGAGGCATTCCATAGCTCCTATGGAAGGCTAGCAAAGTTACGATTCATTGTGCCCAATGCTATACCAATGGTCAGTCAGTCGAGGAAATAAGAAGAAAGAATTTTCAAGGACTATTACATTTTATCGAACCCATCCTCAATGCCATAATGGTTACCCTCTTGGCTTGGATGGCACAGCTACAGGAACAGCAGAGTCAGGACAAGTTATTGATCATAGAGGTGCAGGCCAATGAGGTGTAATATAACAAAACACTTCCTGGATTCAAAGATGCAGACAAGAAATGAGACGTTTGGAACTCAATTGGACTTAAAGTTGGACTTGTTGGTAACTATTTAATTTCATTTTTACTCTAAAAGACATGTAAATTTGAGTCGTCTCCAAATTGTGTCCAAAGTACAAAATTCTACATGTACGTTCTTTTTTTTAAAAATGTGAATAAGTATTGAGGGTTCATGTACATACATAATCCATCTCTTGAATTCATGCAAAGATGCTTAAAGATTTTTATTCAAGTTCATTTTCTATATGATACCTCATTAACTCGAAATGTGCATTTGTAAAGAATGTACATGTTGGTGTCCTTGAACAGACTGACCAGGTAGGCCTCGCTAACCTCTTAAGGCTAAATACATAAATACTTCTAAGACTGTCTTGGAGATGATCACAGAAGGTACTTTGGCATGTATCATGCTACAACTGAGGAAGCTGTGAAGTAGTGGATGTTGAAAGCCCTTTCAAAACCTACTGAAGATATTAGGATACTATTCTCCACCATTGCTTTTGGCATGGGCATTGACTGTTAAGGTCTTGAAAGAGTATTTCATTTTGGTCCTTCAAGTGATATTGAAGACTACGTGCAAGAAAGTGGCAGGGTTACAATTACTGTGAATTGATCATTTGCATAAAATGTACTCTAACTACACCCAAAGTTAAGGTAATTCATTTTATATGCAAAAATTAAAAAGGGGAAAAAAAATCCAATTTCCCAGACTGTAAATGTGCTCAAAAAGTATTACACTTTGGCCATTCCAGTGATATTGAAGACTATGTGAAATAAAGTGGCAGGGGAGGAAGATTTGGGGAGCTGTGATTTTGCCATTCTTGTAAAATATGTGGGAGCCACATGGCACAAGACCAGTGACCAAATGATGGCGTATTATGCACAATGACAAAGAGTGTTTGGAAAAGGAACTGATGGCACCATTTAGTATTGCTCCATTTATCTCATTCTGTACTGCACTAGTGTTGTGATGTGTTGCAGGTCAGTCCCTATAATTAGCCAAATAGCCCGATATCTATCGGCTAAGTTATTCTCAGAGGTGCACACACATCTTCTTATTTACGTCACTATCCCAGTCGCAGAGCCAACCGCTGAAAAAACATTCTCCAGCTTGAAAAGGATCAAAATTTATCTGAGACCAAAGGAAGCTGAATCAAAGCTTAATTTTACACTTATGCAAGTCTTATACAGATCATGACGAGTTCTCCCATCATTCCAGATAGGAGACTGCCTCTGTTGCAATGAGATACTCAATCGTGCCCCAAAGATAATTTATGTGCTAAGAGAATCTTTGCAGGCTTTATAGATCATTTGCAACGAAAAATGCCAAATGCCATTGCCTTTGGGGAATACTCCTGTGGAGTTTGAATAAAACAAGAGAGTAGCTGAAATAGGAGGTGAAGTTCAATGTATCACTCAAGCTAGAGATTTCAAGGCTGCCATCCTCAATCCTGGAACCCTGTACATTGCATGGCAACACTTCACCGAAAGATGGAGGAGACAATCGAGGGCCTTTGGTGCAAGAAATAATATGCAAGTCATAAAAAAATACTTACAATTTACATTTATTCTTCTGTGCATGTAAGAGTGCCTTTACCATTTATTTTTTCATTTTTTTTTTCTTTTTTTTTGGGGGGGCGGGGGGGAGGGATGCTACAGTTGCAGCATTGGACTCCAGCGTTGCTGTCGTAATTATTATTATTATTTTTATATATTTTTTTTTTGAGGGGTGATGGAGGTACATGTAGTGATCATAGTATATTGTATAAATCATTTTATCAGTGCTTTATTCTTCTCATGTTGAGGCAAGCTGTTATGTCTAAGAGTAGGAGTGACATCATAAAGAAGTCCTCAGCCTCGAAGGGTGCTCCAGCGAGTCATCATTCGAGTCGGACAGCTAGAATTCCTCCTCCACTCGTGTTGATGAAGACGAAGCGGTGTCGATGGTGCCAATTCAAGGCCTGGGACTGCACGGAGATGACGGAAAGGTGAGTTCGGGACATTGGGGGCCTATGGCCATTATTAATCCACCAGTTAGTGGGGTTGACAATTTACTTTCCATGCCAAGCACTCCTAACCTGCCTCCCTTGATACTCCGACCACGGGTTTTACCCTCGGCTCCGGGAACCAATTTTGCTACCATACGCAGCCACCTATGCTGAGCTGTGCATGCGATAAGTTGGGGGGAGTGCCTCTTTCCGTGAAGGAGAAAATTTGGAAAGGGGATTTATTGAGATGGGTTGTTGCTGAACCCTATTCAGACTGGGGGGGGGTCAATTTGACCCCCCCTATACGAAAATCCGCGACTGCCGCGCAACCGCTGCGAATCGCAACCCGGCGGCTTCATGACTTTTTTCTTCAGTGTCTCGCAATTTTGACGCCAAGTTCGAAAAAATCAGATACTCCGTTGTCCGTTACGCAACATTACGTAATCGCATGTCAGGCCTAAATTGAACGAAAATCGGTCATTTTGCATGCGTTTGTGTTACAAATACTGCTTTTTTTCTAAATTTCTTTATTACAACGAATAATTGTGCCTTCTGAGCTCTTTCGATGATTAAATTGTCTTTATATTGATCAAAACACATTTCTCCAGCATAAAAAATTACAAAACAAAGAATACATAAGAAATAAAACAACAGAATACATAAGAAATTCATAAACAATAGAATACAAAAGAATTAATTTGAAATTTCTGAATTTGTCTATTCAATACTGTTGTCTTTGCTACTCAGCAACTTTAGAAAAAATTTGGGCTTCATAACTATATTTATTAATGAAATATTAACGATTTCCATAAAAAGCATCTAATTTGCATACATGAGTATGCATAAATTAGCATAAATTAAATATGTGAAATTTTTTTTCAAAAAACATAACCAGCGACACCCTTTACATGTGCAGTCGACGTTCGCGCAAAATTTTGCCGCGAGCGACTATCGGCGGCCGAGATCTCAGGGGGGGGGGTCAAATTTGACCCCCCCAGTCAAAATCTCCTCTGAAAATGCCAGTCTGAATAGGGTTAAGAAAGAGTTCCTAATTCTGATGACTTCGCCCTCCAAACTTTCAGCCTCTGCGCGAGCGGTTCGTCAGTAATGTTACGTCCGCAGATTAGAGCTACGACTATCTAGAGTATTGAGCAATGGACCTCCGCGTTTTTTGATATATGCTTCGATATATTAGAGAAGATTGTATGCGTTCGTGCGAATTACTTAATATTATTTGACATTTTGTGCTCTATCATCGATTCGGGGGGGGGGGGGGATAATTGACGGGCTTATGACACTCCATTTCGTTATGGCAGGCTCAACACCCGACAGCCCTTTCAACCTTTTGATCGGCAGCAAAGTGCGGGGGCTTCCCAACCCCTAGCTTGCCAAGTTAATCCACAGGACTGTCGACCACTTCTAGCAGCTCTCGTTCAACTTCAATTTTTAGCTTATCAACCATATCTAATCATGAGGTGATTTCTCAGGAAGTGAGAATGAATATGATCTATCATCATCTGATCAAGATTCTCCTTGATCAGATTCAGGGAGTGAGCCAGAAGTCAGAAATCCAGAGGCAGTAATTGCTCCAGCAGCGGCAGTTGTGTTACCCTACCAATTTGAGCCAGAGTTTCAACATGGGTGAAAATTGTAATGTTGGCGTTATTCCAGAAATTGACTATAAGAGAAGACTAGGAACAACAATTGGTAAGAATATCATAATATGACCTAAGACAATTGGTATCTCGCAAATCTAATGAATATTTTCATTTTCTTTTATTTCTTATTGTTCATGCAGTGTTCATGCAGTGGAGGTTGCAACCAATGCACAAGTCGTGAATCGTACTGCTGCAAGGAGGTAACAAAACCATGGCCATGATAGACCGGTACAAGCAGCAGTGCTCAGCTGCATCACCGAGCACCTGTATTGAAGGTGTTTACCTAACCGTGGTTTTATTTACTGCCTACCTTGGAATATCTCAATCATTATGTTCACAGTGTCATAGCACGATGCTACAACAAGAGTGGACTGATGAAATCACTCATTTTTCACTCAGGAACCACACAATCTATTTTAGTTTTATACATGTAGGGTCAAAGCCAAAAATAAGGAGCGCGACGGACGGAATTTCACAGAGTTTTATGCTCACGAAAGAAAAATAAATTTTAGCTGTCATTTACCCTCACTATTATGTCAAGCTTACTTGAAAGTATCAATCTGCCAAAAAAAAATTTTTGAAATATGTTTCGTTTTCATGGCAACTCCGAATTATGGTCGCCGACGGGACGGAATGAAAATGTCACTGTTTTTTAAAAGATTGCATAACATGAGTATGCATAATTAGCATAAATTAATATGTAAATTTTTTTTCAAAAAAAACATACCAGCGACACCCTTTACATGTGCAGCGAGTCGT
>CALNVZ010003430.1:29159709-29198640 GCA_940671915.1 Paracentrotus lividus | reverse complement strand
TTTTTTTTTTGAGGGGGTGATGGAGGTACATGTAGTGATCATAGTATATTGTATAAATTCATTCTTATCAGTGCTTTATTCTTCTCATGTTGAGGCAAGCTGTTATGTCTAAGAGTAGGAGTGACATCATAAAGAAGTCCTCAGCCTCGAAGGGTGCTCCAGCGAGTCATCATTCGAGTCGGACAGCTAGAATTCCTCCTCCACTCGTGGTTGATGAAGACGAAGGCGGTGTCGATGGTGCCAATTCAAGGCCTGGGACTGCCACGGAGATGACGGAAAGGTGAGTTCGGGACATTGGGGGGCCTATGGCCAATTATTAATCCACCAGTTAGTGGGGTTGACAATTTACTTTCCATGCCAAGCACTCCTTAACCTGCCTCCCTTGATTACTCCGACCACGGGTTTTACCCTCGGCTCGGGAACCAATTTTGCTACCACTACGCAGCCACCTATGCTGAGCTGTGCATGCGATAAGTTGGGTGGGGAGTGCCTCTTTCCTGTGAAGAGAAAATTTGGAAAGGGGATTTATTGAGATGGGGTTGTTGCTGAACCCTATTCAGACTGGGGGGGGGTCAATTTGACCCCCTATACGAAATCCGCGACTGCCGCGCAACCGCTGCGAATCGCAACCCGGCGCTTCATGACTTTTTCTTTCAAGTGTCTCGCAATTTTGACGCCAAGTTCGAAAAAATCAGATACTCCGTTGTCGCGTTACGCAACATTACGTAATCGCATGTCAGGCCTAAATTGAACGAAAATCGTCATTTTGCATGCGTTTGTGTACAAAATACTGCTTTTTTTCTAAATTTCTTTATTACCGAATAATTGTGCCTTCTGAGCCTTTCGATTGATTAAATTTGTCTTTATATTGATCAAAACACATTTCTCCAGCATAAAAAATTACAAAAACAAGAATACATAAGAATAAAAACAACAGAATACATAAGAAATTCATAAAACAATAGAATACAAAAGAATTAATTTGAAATTTCTGAATTTGTCTATTCAATACTGTTGTCTTTGCTACTCAGCAACTTTTAGAAAAAATTTGGGCTTCATAACTATATTTATTAATGAAATATTAACGATTTCCATAAAAAGCATCTAATTTGCATACATGAGTATGCATAAATTAGCATAAATTAAATATGTGAAATTTTTTTTCAAAAAAAACATACCAGCGACACCCTTTACATGTGCAGCGACGTTCGCCGCAAATTTTGCCGCGAGCGGACTATCGGCGGCCGAGATCTCAGGGGGGGGGTCAAATTGACCCCCCCCCAGTCAAAATCTCCTCTGAAAATGCCAGTCTGAATAGGGTTAAGAAAGAGTTCCTAATTCTGATGACTTCGCCCTCCAAACTTTCAGCCTCTGCGCGGACGGTTCGCTCAGTAATGTTACGTCCGCAGATTAGAGCTACGACTATCTAGAGTATTGAGCAATGGACCTCCGCGTTTTTTGATATATGCTTCGTATATTTAGAGAAGATTGTATGCGTTCGTGCGAATTACTTAAATATTATGACATTTTGTGCTCATTCATGCTTCGGGGGGGGGGGGGATAATTGACGGGCTTATGACACTCCATTTCGGTTATGGCAGGCTCAACACCCGACAGCCTTTCAACCTTTTGATCGCGCAGCAAAGTGCGGGGGCTTCCCAACCCCTAGCTTGGGCCAAGTTAATCCACAGGGACTGTCGACCACTTCTAGCAGCTCTCGTTCAACTTCAATTTTTAGCGCTTGATCAACCATATCTAATCATGAGTGATTTCTCAGGAAGTGAGAATGAATATGATCTATCATCATCTGATCAAGATTCTCCTTGATCAGATTCAGGGAGTGAGCCAGAAGTCAGAAATCCAGAGGCAGTAATTGCTCCAGCAGCGGCAGTTGTGTTACCCTACCAATTTGAGCCAGAGTTTCAACATGGTGAAGAAATTGTAAATGTTGGCGTTATTCCAGAAATTGACTATAAGAGAAGACTAGGAAACAACAATTGGTAAGAATATCATAATCTGACCTAAGACAATTGGTATCTCGCAAAATCTAATGAATATTTTCATTTTCTTTTTAATTTCTTATTGTTCATGCAGGTGTTCATGCAGTGGAGGTTGCAAACCAATGCCACAAGTCGTGGAATCGTACTGCTGCAAGGAGGTAGACAAAACCATGGCCATGATAGACCGGTACAAGCCAGCAGTGCTCAGCTGCATCACCGAGCACCCTGGATTTGAAGGTGTTTACCTTAACCGTGGGTTTTATTTACTGCCTACCTTGGAATATCTCAATCATTATGTTCACAGGTCATAGCACGATGCTACAACAAGAGTGGACTGATGAAATCACTCATTTTTCACTCAGGAAACCCACAATCTATTTTAGTTTTATACATGTAGGGTCAAAGCCAAAAATAAGGGAGCGCGACGGGACGGAATTTCACAGAGTTTTATGCTCACGAAAAGAAAAATAAATATTTTAGCTGTCATTTACCCTCACTATTATGTCAAGCTTACTTGAAAGTATCAATCTGCAAAAAAAAAATTTTTGAAATATGTTTCGTTTTCATGGCAACCTCGAATTATGGTCGCGCGACGGGACGGAATGAAAATGTCACTGTTTTTTTAAAAGATTGCATACATGAGTATGCATAAATTAGCATAAATTAAATATGTGAAATTTTTTTTCAAAAAAAACATACCAGCGACACCCTTTACATGTGCAGCGACGTTCGCGCAAAATTTTGCCGCGAGCGGACTATCGGCGGCCGAGATCTCAGGGGGGGGGGGGGGGGAGTAATTGACGGGCTTATGACACTCCATTTCGGTTATGGCAGGCTCAACACCCGACAGCCCTTTCAACCTTTTGATCGCGCAGCAAAGTGCGGGGGCTTCCCAACCCCTAGCTTGGGCCAAGTTAATCCACAGGGACTGTCGACCACTTCTAGCAGCTCTCGTTCAACTTCAATTTTTAGCCTTATCAACCATATCTAATCATGAGTGATTTCTCAGGAAGTGAGAATGAATATGATCTATCATCATCTGATCAAGATTCTCCTTGATCAGATTCAGGGAGTGAGCCAGAAGTCAGAAATCCAGAGGCAGTAATTGCTCCAGCAGCGGCAGTTGTGTTACCCTACCAATTTGAGCCAGAGTTTCAACATGGTGAAGAAATTGTAAATGTTGGCGTTATTCCAGAAATTGACTATAAGAGAAGACTAGGAAACAACAATTGGTAAGAATATCATAATCTGACCTAAGACAATTGGTATCTCGCAAAATCTAATGAATATTTTCATTTTCTTTTTAATTTCTTATTGTTCATGCAGGTGTTCATGCAGTGGAGGTTGCAAACCAATGCCACAAGTCGTGGAATCGTACTGCTGCAAGGAGGTAGACAAAACCATGGCCATGATAGACCAGTACGAGCCAGCAGTGCTCAGCTGCATCACCGAGCACCCTGGATTTGAAGGTGTTTACCTTAACCCGTGGGTTTTATTTACTGCCTACCTTGGAATATCTCAATCATTATGTTCACAGGTCATAGCACGATGCTACATGTACAACAAGAGTGGACTGATGAAATCACTCATTTTTTACTCAGGAAACCCACAATCTATTTTAGTTTTATACATACTACCGAGATGGAATAATGAGACCTTGTATATAAATTCTGTGTATTATAACAATTGACTTGAAAATTTAAGTACACAATTAAACAACTGTGCAATATTTGATGGAAGTGGTCCATTTATCTCATGCTACCATTGTGCCGATGGACTCCATTTGAACTACTTTGGTAAGCAAGTGCTTGGAGAGATTTTGAACGCTTTTTTTCACAAAGAAATTCTAATTTGTAGAACATAACAGTAAATGTATTAGGATTCCTAATGAACTTAAGAGGATCTATACCAAGCCCCCGAAAATACACAAAAACAAACGGCAAAGGAAGGAATATGATGTCTATCAAGTGGTATACCTACGTCGAAGAGTCACCATTCCTGCCCCCATCTCTGTGAGAAAGTGACCAAAAATCAAACACCAGGAAGTACCGGTGCGGGGGGGGGGGGGGGGGGGGGGGGGGGGGGGGCCTCACTCACCACATCACCACATGATGTGCTACTAGGCCTAGGGCTAGGCCTAACGTTAGAATCTACTAATAGTCTAGTAGGCCTAGATCTACTCATGCGTGTCCCAAAAAAGCGTTGAAAATGGTCTGTTTTCAATTTCAGCCTTTCGTCGTCATCGACGCTTTCCTGAAAATAGGGGCGTTTTCAGCGGAATTTGCTGTTTTTCAGTCCAAATTTCACGGTGTTTACACCATTTGGGGAATTTTTTCCAGTAAGATATCAAATAGGGGTGAAAATTGCTGTTTGTAGTCCCAATTTTCACGGTGTTTACGCCATTTAGGATATGTTTTTTTTTCAGTCAGATGTTGAATAGGGGTGCAAATTTTACTGCATGCTATAGGGTTCATTTTCAGGGTCTGGAGAGATGCATGGGTAGCACTTTTATCTTTGAGTGTCCCCCCCCCCCCCCGATCTAGATTCTCAAAAATCACCTCTATGCCAGGATCGAACGTTAGTTAGAATCTAGTTAGTCAAGAATAAATATAAAGTTTGATTGAATTATTGAAACTCACAGTGTTAAAAGGGAGGGGGGGGGGGACGTTAAAAGTAGACAGATCTCATGAACTAATGTTTTGGAGTAGACTGTAACGTGAGATAGGCAAGGGGTCTTTATGTATGCATAATAATCAATATAGACCCTCTAGGCCTACATAGTATAGTCTAGGCTAGGCCTAGATTTATATCAAAATCTCCACAGAAGCATTTTGATATTACATTAGGCCGACTGTCCTCATATTCTGTCAAGTTGGCCCAAATATTCAACCCCAAAATGTTAACTTGCTATCTGGCGTCTAATTGTAAAATGCAGTAGTGGACGCAGCCTGATTTCAAACAATGAAAGTATCGGGGGCCCATGTTTCACATAACAGAGGTGCTTTTGTCCCCAGACAATTGGGCTCGAGAAATGTATTCAATTCGGATATCTTAAATCCGCGTCTGAAATGGGCAGTAGCTGGAAGTAGACAAATGTTATTTTCTGAAGGCTTCAAATTAAATTTCATGTAGAGGTTTAAGTTAGACTAGTGCTTTAAACTTATGAAAATTCAATCAGCTTTTATTCCCTTTTTCTCTCATTATCTTTTGCAGGAGACTTGCACTGTACTATTAAAGACATTGCCAAATGCTTTAATGTCAGTGAACGCACAATCAAAAGACGTCTCCATGAATACGGTATATCGATGAGGAAACTCTATAGTGAGATAGATGATGATGATCTTGATTTGAAAGTGGAATATATCCTGCAAAACATGCCCATGGCAGGTACGTTTTACTTGTGAATGAATGAATAGTCCACCAATTCATTAAAGGGATTGTATAGTATCAGGAAAACATATTTTTTTAGTTCACTTTCATAGCAGAATAATATGAATTAATACCTCAAATAACCCTTGTGTACAAAATGATTTGTTACAAAATCCACTCTAAAACCTGAAATTCGCAATAAAACTGTATAAATCGATTTGTTTGCTGGGACATGCAAACAGAATCACACAGGGGAGAGTGCAGCTGCGGTGGTTTGTGTGCAAAACATGTGCTTTTGATATACACAGACTGATGCACACAGAATTCACCCACGCTATACCAGTCAGCAGTGGTGTGGCATGCCCAGAGTTCTGGGGGAGAGTGAAGGAAGTATGGCCTCATTTTGATGAAGATCTCCCCATGTTTATATTAACTCTAAAATATCATGGAAATACGTACATGATACATGATTATACTGCTTACCTATATATTGATATGTCAATGGAACATGATGAGCACAAGTTTAGTAAGTTTAAAAAAAAATGTAAGTTTCTCTACCCCCACTATACTTGGGCTTTAACCATTCAGACGCCAATGTACCACATACCAACAACCAGTTACTACAGTGTCATCCCATACATCCATCTTTAATCCCGTCCATTTCATCCCAGTACTACACTCCATAATCAACCCCAGTTGAATGATGTCACCAGGTAGGATGTCTACCCCCTCCCAAATATTGAAGAATGCCTAGACACTCTTTTGGGCAATGCCTGGTTCTCAGCTGGATCCAAATTCAAGTGAAGGAGGGCGACCGGTGGAAGACTGCCTTCACAACGAAGTACGGGCTGTACAAGTTTGTACGGATGGGTTTCGGTTTGTGTAATGCCCCAGCAACCTTTTTGCGTGCCATGGATTTGGTCCTCCAGGGTGTCAACTGGAACACTGTTTTGCCTTTTCTAGATGATGCTGTAGTTCTAGGGGAGTTGTGGGGAAAGACTCTTAATGAATTAAATTGCCACTTGCATCCTCTAGATACTATTGCGAGTAAGTGCCGGAATACCCTGAAAGGATTGGAGAGTGATAAAGGGCAAGCATTTGGTAAGGATTTCATCGCAGCAAATCTTGTCCTACAAATAAATAAACTGCGTTACAAAGATGGAAAGGGTGACCCAAAGGTGTTCCAAGACATTTCTTGAGAACAGTGGACTGCCACTTGGTCTGCTTCCTAGGTATAGAGGAAACCAACTGAACTACATATATTATTTCATATTTGTGGTAAATTCATCGAGCACCACAAGTTACTCAGTGAGGTCTTCTACAGAAATCACATCATATCGTCCGTAGACAAGTTTGCTAAAACATACGCAGAATACCATCATGAAGATTTCCAATTCTGTAAGTCCCAAATCATTGGAGACGAGAAAAGTCCCAATAGCAATCAAACAAAAGGTAAGAAATGAGCTACAGCGAATGGAAAGTGAGGGAGTCATAAAGAAACAAATAGAACCAACAGAATGGGTCAGTGCAATGGAAACAGAGGCCAAAGAAGGGAAAGACAAAGTAAGGATATTTTATAACTCAACCCAAGAGATTTTAATGATTAATGATAGATCAGCCAACCCCATGGATACCTAAAAATGACTGGGGACACAAGCGGAATGCCAATTCTGACACTTGTGATCTCTTTGTCGAAACAAGTCGAAGGGTAGGCCCCCCCAAAAAAAGGCGAAGGGTAGGGGAAGGCCACCAAGTACAAAAGAAAGACCTAGTGCAATGGCACATTTCCAAACTCTGAAAGGCAGTAGGGATGAGGTGGATGTATCAAGGCATATGGAAATGGAAAGGATAGGCCCCCCCAAAAAAAAAAAAAAAAAACACAAAAAACACAAAAAACACAAAAGGCCAAGGGTGGGGGAGGCCACCAAAAACAAAAGAAAGACCAAGGGCAATGGCACATTTCTTCACACTAAAAGGGATGAGGTGGAAGTACCAGAGCATATGAAAATGGATGACTTTGTGATTGACAAATCCAAGCATTTTCTGGTGTGTAGTGTTTGTGTTGTGTCGTCCCTTGTTGAGTGTGTGTGTAATCACTTGTTCTGTGAAGAATGCTTGTCCTCGAAGTTTATAAAGGCATCATCTCCCTGCCCTGTATGTAATACTCCAGTACACTTTTCACAAGTACCAACACCAGCACCTCTCAGCAGTCTACAACTCAAATGCCTACAAAAGATAAATGTCTACAAAATGTTTTGTCGGATGGAAAAGTCAATGCAACAGTTTCTACAGATAAACAAAATGGGCACTCTGAAGAAAACAAACGTTAAAATGACATTGACCAATCAATGTCAGTGGCTATGTGCCTTCACACTTCATCAAAAGATATCGATCTCAGAAATCAGATGCTGCAAAGTAATATGTACATTTACTTTCATCTTGGAAGCAGAGAGAAGTCACTTCTACATTTCAGAATTATTCTAACATTTCGGGGAATCTAGTTTCAAGAGCTGTAAAGGCTGCCAAAGATCCTGCCATTGTGAAAGTAGTAAAGGATGTATGCTTATCAGAGATGAAGAAGGAGGTCCCTATCTACTCTGCCTCCAATTCAAGTCTGACCAACTAGACCAACAGGGAAGGCGAGAAAATCTCAGGATCAGCGGGTTAGAAGAGGAGGAAGCCAATGAGTCTAAGGTGATACTGACTAACAAAGTCATCAAAGTGGCAGGGCAGGCAGGCATTCACTTGTAGGGGGTGGACAACATCCAAATGATGTTGTCCACCCCCTTTAAGACAGAGGAGGATATTTTTGTGTAAATGAAAATGTCTACAAAATGTTTCGTCGCATGGAAAAGTCAACACAACAGTTTCTACAGATAAACAAAATGGGCACTCTGAGGAACACCAATGTAAAGATGGCATTGACCACGCAGTTGTAACAGGACAAGCATGTGCAGTCATTGTGGGAGATTGCTAATGATAAACAGACAGGAAAAGTTCTTGTTACACTCCATGGTTCTACTTTTCTCATTTAGAGAGAGAATCGTGGACTTGAATAAGAAGGTCATAATGGGTGTAGTAATACTACCTTAAGTACATGCATAGTCTATTGTTGCGCTTTTGGGACAAACAGATAATATACCGCCATCATGTCTCTGTGTATTTTCAACGTGTTCAGCATTCATTATCCCCAACACTCCTATATTTCACAGTTTTTTCTGTTTATGTTCGTGATTATAATACAGTCTTTGGATTTCTTATAATATAATTTCTACCCCATTGTCTTTTGACAAGTTTACTGTAAAAAAGCTTTGGGATGTTTTTCGTGATAGAGGAGTTTCAAAGACAGGATATAACAAGAAAAGACTTGTGAAATTCGCCACTGAGGTAGCGGGTCTGAACTTCACTGCAGACCAGGATTTGTCGGCCCATCGCCCTCCTTGGATGCTACCCTGCAGGGTGAAGCTTTGCCAGCCCACCAAATCTGCCAGGATTTAACACCAACCTCAAAAATATGCCAGAATTAGGAATGATTGACATATTCAACTATCTTGTATCAAATAGGATGGATTATGATCAGAGAAAGTTGAAGGCTTTCAAGTCTTTTGAAGTCTAAAGATTGTTTATTGACGGACATGTTGAAGGACTTCAGTTTAATGAGATGGATCATTCTAGCAATGTTTGCGTGCGCAAAGCCAAAGTGAAGCCCACTCAAAAAGACAGAACTTATTTGAACAAACCAACGTATGCACCCTGGAGTGCAATGTCAAAGACAACAGGAAAAATCAGTCCAGGACGTTTACAGGTTCTACCAAGCTTTAATCTAGGGGATTGCCTTTGCTGTAGAGAAATTGAGGAGGTCTCAAACGAGGCAGATAGAACGTACAATCAATGGCGGGATCCTTTGAGGCAACCATCCTTGAATAAAGGATGGATACATTTTACAGAGAAGTGGCGTCGGCAAGCCAGACCCTTCCAGGCATGGAACAACAAGTAAGTATGACAATTTACAAACCAAAACAAAAGAAAGAGGTATTTGACAAGGAGGCTTGTACAGAATGGCAAGCCCAATGGAAGAAGAACGCCTGTCATCATTAAGTCCCCACTAAACTTGACAAGTTAAAGTTGACTCAGGCAAGGTGAGTTATGAAATAAGAGACAGTGACTTCATGTGCTCAGGTATAAATGAATATTCCTCATTGCACTGTAAAACTCATCATTAGTAAGAACACTATAAAAATGTGTATATCGTATCATATCGTATTGTTAGAATCAAATGGTGATCTTGACTCACTCTTGTTATTGTGTACTTTAATTAGGTGGTATGTACATATGTACATAGCACCTCTTGTTATTGTCAGAATCTTCTTTTTTTTTTTTTTTTTTTTTTTCTCTCTTTATTTTTTATTCTTCTGTACAATTCTTGTAGACACGATAACTCAAAAAATAATGCACTAAAGTATTTCAATTTTCAGCAATGATAGATCATTGTAAAATCTGAGCACTAAAAAAATTTCTAGCTCATTAGCATAATGTGACGTCATCTAGACGCCATTTTGTAAAATCACATTATCAATCATAACTTCATAACTAATAATCATTGATTAATCATATTTAGTACACATAAACTTTAAATTGAAGCGCATCTTTTAGAACATAATGCGCGCGCGTAAGTACGCGCATTAAGGAATTACGCGCGTGCAAAAATTAAAAATGTTCAAAATCACTTTATGGCTGAAGTAGAGTACGTTTCAGGTCATTTTAAGCATTTCAAGAAAAAATGCGCGCACACAATTTTGCGCGCATTAATGCGCGTAGGCGAAGAATGCAGCTTGAGATCATTAATTTTTTGCTCTTACAGTAATCTTGATAATATTCACAACGATTTGACACCATAATCACTACTTTTTAGACTATTTATAACGAAATGATGGTCTGTTCAAGTTGGAACTACGCGCACGCGAATTTTGTCAATTTTACCAAAATATGCATTTTTGGCCAAAAAACTGCCTACACAAAATCCTGAATAATTCTTCAGGATCAACGGCAACCCCCAATTATCTTTTCAGAGTTGGATAGAGTATGAGATGTAGATGCGATTTCATACCTCATTTATTACTTATCGTCATTGCAACATTATCATAATGGCTCCTAAACTCAAAATTTCGATTTGCGTTTCAAAATTACCGATTTCAGCTAAATGACGCATTATCTTGATAAAAGAGGAGTGTTTCTCAGTAACTATGTGCCGTTTCTCTTTCAAATGTTCAGTATGTTGTAGCCGAGACAACTCCCTACAACATTGACGAATTTAATTTGGTTTTACCCCGGCTCTGTAGTCTAAATTGGCGCTTAAAGAAGGCATGTCATTTCATCACATTTGAAGTGTACGTGTATTTTGCATTGGACAAGCCGCCTCATTAGGTGGTATGTACGTATGTACATAGCACCTCTTGTTATTGTCAGAATCTTCTTTTTTTTCTTTTTTTTATTCTTCTGTACAATTCTTGTAGACACGATAACTCAAAAAATAATGCACTAAAGTATTTCAAATTTTCAGCAATGATAGATCATTGTAAAATCTGAGCACTAAAAAAATTTCTAGCTCATTAGCATATGTGACGTCATCTAGACGCCATTTTGTAAAATCACATTATAATCATAACTTCATAACTAATAATCATTGATTAATCATATTTAGTACACATAAACTTTAAATTGAAGCGATCTTTTAGAACATAATGCGCGCGCGTAAGTACGCGCATTAAGGAATTACGCGCGGTGCAAAAATTAAAAATGTTCAAAATCACTTTATGGCTGAAGTAGAGTACGTTTCAGGTCATTTTAAGCATTTCAGAAAAAATGCGCGCACACAATTTTGGGTGCATTATGCGTAGGCGAAGAATGCAGCTTGAGATCATTGATTTTTTGCTCTTACAGTAATCTTGATAATATTCACAACGATTTGACACCATAATCACTACTTTTTAGACTATTTATAACGAAATGATGGTCTGTTCAAGTTGGAACTACGCGCACGCGAATTTTGTCAATTTTACCAAAATATGCCTTTTTGGCCAAAAACATGCCTACACAAAATCCTGAATAATTCTTCAGGATCAACGGCAACCCCCAATTATCTTTCAGAGTTGGATATACACCATCAATTGCAATGCTCCTTTTTTTTTTTTTTTTTTTTTTTTTTTTTATAGTCCAGAAGCGTTGGCGTCATTTTCCTAACAAAAAATAATTCGACAGCCTATTTGATAAATGCTTGTAACAGGTTCAAAATTTTCAAAAACCGGTGTGTCAAAATCTAAAAATGCTCAAAATCACCCCATATCATACAAAGTATGTTTCAGGCCATTTCAAGAATTTTAAAAATTTCCGCGCGTAAGCGCCCGTGGCGCGTTTTGCGCGCATTTGTAATCGCCCTAAAATTCCGGTTTTTTTTTTTGTTGATTGGCAATTTAGACAATTCTCTTAGGAGTTTCTATTTATTTTAAATCGTTTCCAGCCGAACATACAGACGCACGCGGTCGTCAAATTTCAATTTCCGCGCGTGCGTCAATGGAGCAAATAACGTAAAAACATAACAAAACATACGTCTTAGAACCTCCAAATCTCGTCCGAAAGGTCGAAACCCTATTATTTTCTCACATGCTCTGAAAGTATATGACATAGTAAATAATCCACTTATAAAATGTGGGGTCTAAGGAATAAAACATCGGCATATTCTCATGCAAACCCAAAATTTCTTCTTTTTTTTCAATCCAATTTAGTTATTAGCAGGATAAATATTGGTTGATTTTCTCCAAATGCTTTTCATGTTAAGGCTGAGACAGTTCCAACAGTCAAATTGTAAAAGGTGATTAAATGTCAATTCATCATATTACACAATTCATTTCTTCTTTTTCAAAAGTTAATTTACTCTCTCTTTTCGTTTCAGTTTTGTTTCTCTCTTTCCTGTAGCCAATTGCTGTATATTTTTTTGCATTACACAGAGATGCCACAGGGTTAACTGAAATTCCTGAACTTAGCGAAGCGAAGTGAGCGAAGCGAACGGAGCTCTCGCCCCCCAAGCGGGGGTCCAGGGGCCCGCTTTAGGCCCTGGCGGGGGACAGGGGCAGCGCCCCGGAAGCTCCTGGATTTTAGCATTTTTAAACAGTTTAGAGACTGCATTTTTGACACATTTCTCCAATTTTTTTTGCAAAACAAAACAAATAAATCACAATGAATAAAAGTCTTACATGTTGTGTAATAAAACCCAACAAATTTTTACAAAAATAAACCCATATTCACCTAAATCTTAATCCTAATCCTAATCTTAATCCAAACCTTCAAACTGAAGAATTAATATTTAAATCAAGGTTCAGGTTAGGAAGTTTAAACTTTAAATTTTAGTCACACACAGATCTGGCTGCCACCTTTAGAAGTAGAAATTAGTAATCTGGGAGCTCAAATTCGTAATTTTGAGAGAAAAATCGTAATTTCTTACGCGGTAAGAATTCCTAAAAAAATTGCAAAAAATCGGCCGCATCACAGAATTGTCCTTAACCTTGCCCTAGGGCCTAGGTACACAAAATTAGCGATATTTGCTTTTTGTTGCTAGCATCTCTGGCAGCTCAATATTTGGCTGATTTTATGCATTTTTGGATAGGCTTTCGTATGAACCACCACCATCATGTTCGGACGGAAGAAAAAATCCTTATTTTCTTACGCGGTAAAATTTCCTTTGAAAAAAATCGGGCGAACAAACCTTGCAATGATGAGCATGTTTTCACCTTTAGAAGATGGTATGATACAAGGCCATTAAGTCTATTTCTTCTTTCTTTTTTTTGGAATCTAAAGTTGCCATGTTGATCTCAATCAAATTCCCATGCGATAGCTTTTTAGATCCAGGTATAATCCAAGTTCAATCCAGCTAAAAAATCCAGGGTAGTTTGTTGTTATTGTCTCACGCACACGTGTTCAGGCGCGCGCGCAGCCGCGCCTGCATGCGATATGCACCCAGCGCGAGCGCAGCTAACCACCGCCGAAAGCTAGGGCGAGTAGCCGAGCGGGGAGTCGATGGTTTCGCTCCTCCATCCAGCAATGCAAGCATGGGTGTGCGCGCGCATTCGGCCCCCCGCTGGCGCTAGTGCGCCGCATGTATGCAAAGATCATGCACTCAATGATCGTATTGCATACAATCCGGAAATTTCCGGAATTTTCGCTCGCCTTTTGAAATTTCCGGATTTCCGGAAATTTCCGGAAAAGTGGCATCTCTGATTACAAATACATATCAGTACATACCACCGATAATTGTACGCATTACAATTATAAAAGCTCTAGTTTATTTTTGGTCTTATTTTAATTTTTTTCTTTTAATAAAAAAAAAAAAAAAAAAAAAAAAAAAAAAAATCAACAAGTCGCTCTAAGAAACAACACATATTTGTTTCTGTCTCTCCAGAATCTTCAAATTCTGACAGTGAAATAGAAGTTTGAATCAAAGTTTATCCTGTGAATATACACTTCAAGAGCATAACTTGAGGATTGTATGTCTCATCAGATCACAGAAATGTACATATCGAGGAATTCTCAAAAAGGAGAGGTTTCAAAATCTGGTGATGGACTGCCTACAACTCAGCAGAAGGTAAGCTACAAGGTCAACCCATTCTAACCAATAGCTCAGGCTGACAAGTTGAAGGAAATCTCAATTTCTAGCCCCCAACTCGGGAATTCCAAAAATTTGAGGAGCACAAGCCCTAACAAAGGCGCTGCAGCAATGACAGCCATGAAAACTGCGCTAACGCCTCTTTGCCCGATGATGAATAAGAAAAGTCAAATCTTGATTTGTTCTTTGAAAGATCGACTGATGCTGAAGCCTTATTTGGTGCTTTGTTAGAGTTTGAGCAAGAAAGAGAAAAAATGATTTAATGAAGAATTGAAAGCACCTGGAATCTAAAGTCAACGTTTTAGAGGATGAGGTATCTTAACTTTGTGACAACACCGTCAGAAATGAAGTACTAATAGCTGCTAATTAATAGAAGCGAACGTTTATCAACATGCTACATGTACTTTGTCTCAACCATATTGCCAATAAATTCAAGTTGTGGCAACATGATTCTGTTGCTTTCAGTATATTCTGATTCAACTCAATGCACTTTGATATCATATATATATCTGTAAATGCAAATATTGTACTTGGTGTCCTAAGACAATCAGAATCAGATACAATTTACATATTTGATACTCCATTGCCCTGTACTGTACAATAAAAAAGATATGGTCAGTCTTACGATCAGTTGTAACATGGTTTACCATAGACTTACAATTAATATCAATCGTTAGATCGGTCATATCTTTTATTTTACAGGTCACATATCTAAACATATTCAACATCCAGTTGAGATTATTTGTAAAGAGTGCAGAAAATCAACTCATTGATCTTGGATAATTCATAATATGTGTACAAAAACAAAATTTTTGTGAGTTTAAAATATCACAATCTTCACCACAAACAAATACTCTTAACTGTGCTCTCCACCCCATGGATATATCAGGTGACCTCTGACAAGCTTGCTTCCCATCGCTAATAGAGACAGCTTCGGTGGTTTGAGAGTAACGGACAGACTTCGGCCAACTTGAAGAGCTTCACCCAAGGTCATCAACTGCATCTGTAAAGGAACAAGATAAATATTATGAATTTTAATAAACTTCATCAAGTCTACTCATGGATCAATGCCCTATAAACATAAAAACCCGTATTCACAAAGGCTGCCTAAGTTAAATCGTAGTTTAAATCTGTGGTTTTACTGTGGTTGGCAAAATGTGACAGATTTTTCTACATTGTTATGTTCCGTACATGTATACTGGATTCTGGCCCTGTGCTTTAAAGGTAGTGTCATCCCTTTTCACAAATTGCGAAAACTAATGCAACTTGGCATAACTTTAGATTATGATCAACCTATACTGTCTATTCAATCTTACTGCCATAGGTTGCCTAGATCAGTAATATGAAACGAAAATCTGACTACCAATCTAGACCAGCTCTCCATCAATATCGTTGATATTACAGCGCGTGCAGCACGGACCACACACAGCAATATACACACGGCGCATCAGCGTGCATTATTCTCTGAGCTAACGGTCAACGGTTCGCACCATACGGTATATTTTTCGAGGTTAAAAAAAAGAGGAATGAATTTTGATAATCGCAATATAATGACAAACATACACATTTGAGCTTAATCATGTTGTGGGAAGATTATAATCATTGATATACTACTCAGGCATGAGACAGAGAAATTTCAAAAAAAGAGGAAATTGCTACCAGTGAGGGAGCGTAGCGACCGAACTTCCTGGGGGTGGGTTCTGGAGGGGGGGGGGGGGTTCCCCCTCCTGAAGAAAATTTTGCAATTTTAGGTATAGAAAATTCACGATTTCTTTGGCTGCAACTTCGTCAAATTAATCTCGTGTTGCAAGTCTACACACAGTGAGAGCGGAAAATATTTCCAGAAAACACAATGAAAACACCGCTGAAAACACCTCCGCTATGTATGCAAAAAAAAAAAAAAAAAAAAAAAAAAAAAAAAAAAAAATTATAGATTTTTTAAAAATTTTTTTAAAAAAGAATTTCAGAATCAGCAGAAATCCGCGGATCCGCGGAGAAAAATCATGCCTGACTACTATATCCTCTCAAAAACTAGAAATCCTGCAAAAGGATGACACTACCTTTAATGACCAGGAGAACTATTGTACAATGTTTTATCATTCCTGGCTATTTTTTAACACTGTAGTTTCAGTACCAAAAATTCAGATAAATGGAAAATGTAATATATGAGATCGTGTTAAATTTTGCTTCCTATAGTTAAACCACAGATTTAAACCATGGTTTAACTTTGTGGCCTTTGTGAATACGGGCCAAAGAGTTATGATCAATTCCAAATTTGGAACAACCATTCTGATTTGTTCACAGAGAGACAGTGAGACACGCACGAGCGACCCTGATTTGTTACTATCAATTTGCAATTGATCGAAACTTGACATGATTGTCGCTGAGTACACCATGTTTTAGGGGCCCCCCCCCCCCCTGTTATACCCTATGCTGTATGCACCAGTATTTGCAAAAATTTAGCACTGTTCGGCAACAGCCTACGAAAGCACAGTATGCCTACAGAAATCAAATCTTTGCTCAGAGATCTTAACCTACCAAGTTACAAAAATTGGAAATTCTACCCCCTTTAAAGTGACTCAGGTGATCATTCATGACTTTACAGTCAATAGGCTCAGTGAATTGTGAAGGCCGCCAATTTTTTGAGACAATCTTATAATTCTGACATTTGGTATCTTTAGCCACAATGATCACCAATGCGGGACAGGCCCTATTCACAATTTAAATAGATGTGTTTTTTATACATGTAAGTAATATCATATTATAATTACATTTAGAGTGCATGTATCTTAATGATAAAAATCATTGTAAAGGATGAAACATGTTATAGACAAAATTCAAAAGCAATATATTGAAGTACATTGGTCTCAATTGAAGATTGTAAAGTACCAATAAAATACACAACAACACTTAAATATTTATAAACACTCAAAATGTACAGCTCTATTTAAAACAAATTTAAAATACCTTTCATCGCACTTCACGATGAAAGATATAGAAAGCCTGTAAAGAATTATTAATAGCATCAAATTCATACTTTGACAAATGTTCTTCAGGCAAAAGACTTTGAAGTACATGTATATAGCTAATTATCAAGGTACTTCATGGAAGAGTCTAGACTAAAACAAGGCAAGTGCTTCTATTTCTAAAGACTAAAAAATGAGAATATTATTTACAGAGGCAAAATCCTTTGTTTGAAGTACATTAATTATCTAGATGATTCATGGAAAAGTCTAGACTAAATGAAGTGATAAGTGCTTCTAAATATATGCTAAAGTGGGTATCACTTATGGAAGGGAAAGTTGGGCATTCCATCAAGAGTCCACTTGAAGACTAAAATAATTAAGATGTGAATACCTTTCATTTGAAGACCATACATTTACTTTTCAGGGCTCCCTTTTTAATATAGATAGGAATGCACTATAACACCATACTTGAAGCTGTTTTGTAAACCACTACCCCCTTGAGACAAGAAGCAATTAGCACTTATTGGCATGGACATACAGCTGAGGCTATCTTTAATCCTGTAAATGTTTAATGCCCTCAGGCCTATTTGACAGGATTATAACAATCCAGACATAATATACCTCTGATGGTACTTAATACAACAAAATAAAAAACAAAAAAACACTTTTACTCAACTCTGTTTCCTTTTCTTTCATATGAAAGCTTTCTCCATCGTTACTCATTAAAAAAAAGCAATTACAAAACAATTTACATGTAGTAGCACTTATTATCAAAAGACCTTTCATATGCTATCTTTAACCAAAGAATCGCTTTAATAGTGATTTAAAGCTTTTTTAAAAAGAATTCCAGACACATCATACACCTGTAATGGTACTTAAGAAACAAACAAAACGAAAAACAAAACAAAACAAAGTTTGAAGTAAAAAGATTTCATCTGAAGACTCCTACTATATGTATAAAAATAATTCACTTGACAAAAAAAAAAAAGCCATTTGAAAACTTATTGAACTGATCTTTCCAAGTAGGCATACAATTTAATTTTATACATTGTAAAAAGAAATGATGCACTTTCTTTGCAGAATTTTTAAAATAAAGTATTTGTAAGATCTACTTGTTCTTTGAAGTCAAATAGTCCCCTTCCGCGACACTCTTCATTATGAACTATTCAGGATCATTCCATGTGAAATCATACCCCCCCCCCCCTCAAAAAAAAAAAAAAAAAAAAATCTCATCAATTTTAATTAATTTAACTAAATTTTTACAATTTATTTAAGATGAAACTTGGTATACTTGTTGAGTGTGATCTTAGAGCACAAAATCCCAAATTTGATTGTCAATCAAGTTCTAGAGTTCTTGGACATAAAGCCCTTTCAGTTTTGAAATTTTTGGGGAAAAAAGGAAAAAGAGCCCCCCCCCCCTCCTTTTTTTTTTACCCCTCATTTCTCAGAAACTACTTGGTCAATATTTACAAATTCATATTAGGAGAAAGAAAATTCAATGCGTATAACAGATCTGTGACCTGCAATATTCAGAATCGGTGTATGTTTCATGAAAGGACTTGTCGGATGTTTTATCTGACAAATTTGCTCTGGGCCAATCAGATACGAGCATTTCAGTAGCTTTCAACAGTTGTCAATGAGAATCAGTGAATATTTGATTCATGAAATGCTCCCCTGGCGAACTTTGTCCACGAAAGTGTTTGAGGTACTTGCAAATACTTGAGTAGTGGCGAAATGGCAAAATTTTTAGGAAAAAATAATAAAATAACCTAACAAAATCCACATGAAAATAAATTTTATCATCTGCATTCCCACATGTTTGTTTTTATTGATTTCAAAGGAATAAAAAAAAAACTTTAAAAAACTGAAGTTGAATAAAGGAACGAGTCTCTTTTCGATTTTAAGACACACGTCTCTTTTCGATTTTATGTCCTAAATTCAGTGGAATTGCAATTATGCAGCGAAATGTGCAACACACATGCACCGTAAACAAAATAAAAATGACAAAATCAATGGCTTACCTGAAGAAACAGAGAAGTTGGTTGCCATGGCAATACGGGAAGCACCTGGAACTGGATTCCCTGGTTGAGCATGTCCGATCCAGTCAACCATAGAAACAAAGAGAACCATGGGAAGGAATGGAGCAGCTCCCTTAGTACTGAAAGAAGACTTTGGATGATAAGGATCAACAGACGAAGCTAAAGGCAAAAACAAGAAAATGAAACGGTAAGTACTTAATCGTTCGACAAGGCATCGGTGGGCAATGATTTATTATAAATCAATTATCAAGTGGAATCATCAATTCCAAAACATGAAAAATATCGGAGAAGAATAATTTCATAATCAAGTTAAGGTCAATCATTCCTCGTTTACACACAGGAAAAAGACGCAAAATAGCTTGGACTTGCCCTTATCTATATTTTGACAAACTCGAACCATGTAGAGCAAATGGGAACCTGGTTGGAATACATTGGAAATTCTATTATTGCTCAAGCACCTTATCCTGGTGCAGGTAACTAGACAAAGGTCAGGGTAACTTTTTATGCGTGGGTAAAAAGTTGATACTTATTAAAGACTAGCACAGCATTCTATTATATTCAGGTGCCACATCTATAGACTTTGGCAATCATGTTATTCAAAAACTCTGTTTTTAGCTTTCTCCGTAAGCTGTGACCTCTATCTTTTACTCCTCTCTCTTCCAGCCATTTGTTCAAGCTGTCCATCAGAAGTCACTCTTTTCAGATCTTTTCTGTCAGTGAAAATTCTCTAAAAGTAAAACTCCCTTACAAGTCCCAAAAATCTGAATTGTACAAGTCTCATATCACAAAGCAGTTTCTGGGGCCCCATTGCATAACAAGTTTCTATATGATTAACTTTGCCATCAATGGTACATGTACCATGGTAACTTTACACTTACTCAATAGCCAATCAAAATGCAGTATTTCATGAAAGTTACCATTGATAGCAAAGTTACAATAATAGTAACTCTTTATGAAACAGGGCCCTGGTTTACATCAGCACTTCTTAATACTTCTTCATTTCTTACAGCACAAGACAGGCACTCTACCAACTGAACTTTTCCACACCCATGACATTCGTCCCAGAAAACCCATTAAAGCTCAACTAGTGTTGTAGTCATGAGATTGAATTGTGGAAGGAACTGTCTCAGAGTGATGGGAAAGGTTGATAACAATGCACCTAAGAATTGTTTAATGATGTGAGGTTTTGGAATCAAGAAAATATAAGTAATTTACCAAATTCTCCTGAGAGCAACGTGCACTGCACTAAAAAATGCACACATGTTCGGTACCCAAACATATCAGCTTTTTATGTCATACTATCACTATAAGGGCATTTGAAGAGCAATCCTTTTCAGTGGAACTTTCTACAATAAAATTCTTCCTAATGACCTTGAAAATAATTTGAAAGCTAACAATTATTTTGTTGACCCATGGATCACCTTTCCCATTACACTAGATTCTTTTTAACTCTTTGAAACTGAATATAGTCAGGACATCATTCTTACCATGGTAAAGACAACATAGAAGAGGGCTGTGGTGGGTAACATGAAGAACAGCATGGTGAAGAGAAGGGTCCCCATGAACAGCTGATCAACGTCATAGGAGCAAGAGTCCACCCTCTGACGCAGGACGTTCCATTTCTTGCCCTGGAAGAGCCGGGCCAGGGAGAGCAACCCGGATACCTGTAGACTGTAGATTCTGAATGCAAGGCAATTGAAATTGTTTAGTGACATAAATAATGATAATAATAGTGTTAATAGCTGTTAATATGGTAACTGTTTGGGGAAAATGATCTCTAGAATCGATCTTCAGTTCCAACACAGATTGAAGAGTGCCATTAAATGCTCAACTAACCACCAATTACTTATCCATATTAATACATAATGTCTTTATTAGTTATAAGTGTATAAAAGCTAAGGCATTTATACCACATATCATCACCTTGGCCATTAGATTCTGATATAATGTTGCAACCTGGGTAAACAAGGATTTATTCACTTGGTGTTCCACATGGGTTCAGCATGGCTGAATGAAAACCCATTGTTATTTAATCCCCCGTTCTGCCTGGATCCAGCACAATAGGGGCTTTTGTTATACTGGGAGCACATCCTGGAAGAGGGCGAGTCTGAATGTTGTTTGCGGGACAATCACTTGAGCACTTTGAAACACAAGGTTTTTTAAAGGTCCATCACACCCTAATGAAAAGTTGTTTTTTTGTTATACTGGAAGCATGTCCTAGAAGAGGGTAAGGGTGGTATCTCACTTCGCGGAGACATCTCCGCGACAGAATAGAAAATTTCATGTCCGCGACGAATAAAAAGTAATATCGCGGAGACGTCGCCGAGACGTTTCTGAGATGTCTCCGCGACAATTTATTTTAAACTAGATGAATCTTCGACCGCGCACGGTCGGAAGGCATGCCTCCGTATTGCCACATCGGAAAAAAAAGGCATGCGCATGTTGAGTATTTTACATCCATTTATACCATGACATCTTTGAGATATTGACCCCAAATCTATTAAAGTTGTATCATCAGAATTATTTCCAACTCAGGAAGGATGGCTACTGATGTAATAAAAAGGATAAACATGTTTAAGTTGATCTGTCAAAGGTCCTTCAGAAATTGCACAAACGAGTCATTTACATAAATAACCAGTGACCTTTGATGTCCTGACCTCAAAAATCTAATCAGTTCATCTTTCCTCCCACATGACCCAAGTTTGAAGTTGATCCATAAAACGGTTCAGAAGTTACAGCAAGAACGTGCCATTTTCATGTATACAATGACGTCTGTGACCCTTGACCTTTGACTTCATGACCTCAAAATATAATAAATTCATTGTCCCTACCATATGCACACATGACCCAAGTTTGATGTTCATCCATCAAACTGTTCTTAAGTTATCGCAAGAACAAGCCATTTTCACGTACACAATGTCCTCTGTGGCCTTTGAACTTTGACCTCATGACTCTAAATTCTAATCAGTTTATTGTCCGTCCCATATGCACATATGACCCAAGTTTGAAATTGATTCGTCAAACGGTTTTTAAGTTTATTGCGAAAACAAGCCATTTTCATGTACACAAGGACCTCTGTGACCTTTGACCTCATGACCCCAATATCTGATAAGTTCATTGTCCCTCCCATATGTAAATATGATCCAAGTTTGAAGTTGATCCCTCAAACGGTTCTTAAGTTATCGCAAGAACGAGAGCCATTTTCACGTACGGTACACAATGACCTGTGACCTTTGACCCCAAAATCTAATTAGTTCATTGCCCCTCCCATAGGCACACATTACTCAAGTTTGAAGTTGACCCGTCACACAGTTCTTAAGTTATTGCGAGAACGAACCATTTTCATGTATACAATGACATCTGTGACCTTTGACCTTTGACCTCATGACCCTAAAATCTAATCAGTTCATTGCCCCTCCCATAGGCACACATTACCCAAGTTTGAAGTTGACCCGTCAAACTGTTTTTAAGTTATGGCGAGAACGAGCCATTTTCATGCATACAATGACCTCTGTGACCTTTGACCTAATGACCCCAAAGTCTAATCAGATCATTGTCCCTACCATATGCATACATGATCCAAGTTTGAAAGTGATCCGTCAAACGGTTCTTAAGTTATCGCGAGAACGAAAACGGGACGGACGTACAGACGGACGGACGTACGGACGGACAGACGGACGGACAGACGGACAACCCGAAAACATAATGCCTCCTGCACCACCTTCGGTGGCGGAGGCATAAAAATCAGTCTCCAAAATTCAGGAGACGTCTCTAATAATTTTTATCCGTCGTGGAGACGAAATTTTCTATTCTGTCGCAGAGACGTCTCCGCGAAGTGAGATACCACCCTAAGACTGCATGGTGTTTGATGCAAGAGCACCTGAGCACTTTATAGTTCATGGAACAAACACTTCTTTTTAAAGCTGGTGTGCTGGCATGGGTCTGAAATGGGTCCATTCCCACCCCATTCCAGATGATCTAACCCACATTATTAACCCATGCAGGACACCAAGTCAATAAATCCTTGCTCCCTAAATGATTGTTTATAATTTACGCATTTAACCTATATATGTAAGATATTGTAATTTCAATCCAATATTTAGTTTGGTTCGGTTTTATTCTTTCTCAATCAATAATTTTGTGAAATGGAGACACTTTCATCATAATCAAACAAAAGTTTAATTGAATAGAGTTGTATCTCACCTTGCAGCATAAACATAGAAACAGTAGATGTGGAATGTGAGAAGAGAAAGAAGATCTGAAGTCAGAGCTAACTGAACGGACAACCCAAGTACCCCTGCTCCTGCGATACACCATAGTAATGTTGTCATGATGGGTAGCAATACACTGAGATATCCTATAAATTAATAGCAGATAGAGAGGAACAAACTAATATATCAATCTACGAACAGTAAACATGAGAATGAGAATGGTTAGATGATCTTAAGCCAGATCTACAAAATGTAATTAAATGGACAACTCAAGAATCCCTGCTCCTGCAATACACCATAGCAATGTTGTCATGATGGGTAGCAGTACACTGAGATATCCTACAAATGAACAAAAGATAGAAGGGAAAATAATGAGGCAAGGTCTCAAATGGCACATTGTGACACAAGTTTAGTAGAGTATTATTTAGGATATATTTCAAGAACATCTGGATCATCTTTACCAAACAAACATTGATGAAAACCTGAATTAATTTTTTTTAAATGGCCTCAAATTATTGCAATGTCAACATTCAATAGATAAATAAATGTACTAAGTAAAAAAAAAAAAGTCTGATAAAATGGCTGATGTTAAAAGGTACATTGTATTTCACAGTGCTTGTAAAAGTTGGAAAGTGTAACAAACAAATTTCCTTACAATCATGGGAGGCAGAGCACACTCACATAAAACTTGCTCTTGAGTGTGTCTGACATTGTGTAATCACTAAAAGTGCTCACTGATTAAAAAAAAAATGTTTTCTGAACTAAAAAAATTCAGTCTCTTCTTGCTGATAAATCTCAAACAGACAGAAATTTTGGAATTTGACATTTGTCCTGCAATGCTACCAAATCCACAAAATTTATCAACACTGTGAACAACACTGAAGGACATTTAATGCTTTATTCCAAACCAAAAGATATTTTCTTACCAATCCAGAGGTAGACATGATAGAGGAAGAAGTTTCCTAAGAATTGAGCCAAGAAGGTGTTGAGTTTGAGACCAGCCGGTGCCCCCATCAGCCAGTGTAACAGATGCTGAAGACTTATCCCTGTTCGCTGTCAATGACGAAAGATTACAAGGGTGCTTTTATCATAACAAATATGAAACAATGTATTAACTTTGGCATCTATTTGGTGGAGAAGAACAGGATTATCCAAAATGGCTGATTAGTCTCAAATTTATAATTAACCTGAAGGCTAAACAAGAAACATTTACCGGTACAGTAAAATAATATTAAATCCAAAGTTATTGTGCAATATCATGGCTGTTGGTAGATAGAATAATTTCCAGTCATGAATGACAACATATGCTCCCCCCCCCCCCTCCCCTTCAACTCCTTGATAACATTCATCTGGAATCAGTGTTTGATCAATTGACAGACTTGCAAAACATTTTATTTGACATGTATCATGCCGTCTTCTTAGTGGATTTTATATTTTATTGGCTCCATTGAATTTGAAGGAAATACAATGTACATACTCTAGAAATATTCTGAGAATATTAAGTCTGGTGTTTTCTTTTTAATTAATTTATTTTTTCTTGTTTTATGGATAATTTGCTTGTGGGCCATACTTACATCAGCCCAGTCTTTGAGAATGTCAGCAAACAGAATGGGTATATTAGCATTGTACATCCACATCAACAAAACCAATCCAAGGAGAAGATCAACAAGTAGGGTTGAAAAGGAATTTCCTATCCTGAAAAAAATATGTCAAATTGCATGAATAAATTTAAATTAAAAGCAAAATCATATGCATTTTTTATTAAACAATTGCATGAGATATCTGTATGCTCCATGATTTTTGTAACAATGCTGAAGGTCCCTTTAAGAGTTGAAATAATCTTGCCTTCGATTTCCAGGGTTTATTTTGTCATCGTTTGAACTCCCCAGGACGCAAATTTCACTATGGTTTTCTATTAAAGCATTATACGCAAGGCAGTGGAGTACTCAGACACAGTATTTGCGTGAGGGCAAAACTGATTTCGAAGAATGGGTAGTAAAGTTCCTACGTCATCTACATTTGTAACTATATGCTCAATATTAACCCAGAATATTATTGAAGCTATAGTATTATCAGTGTCTGTGTGATACCCCGTCCCCTGTCCAACCAGATCAGGTGTCCAGAGAGTTTTGTATTGCCCAGTCAAACTCATTGAGCAATTAACTAGATGACAACTGCAAATCTTATAATGTGATTGCTGATTGCTGGGGAAGTTATAAACCACCAGCAGAGATTTGCTGAACCTCATCTGAAGAGCCACGGTCATCCTCCATAAAACCTGATGAACCAGTGGCTTTAAAGCCAATATGAACTCGTAGCCTTGTATAGCACCACCTCAACTACTCTAATCTGCCCTGGATCCCAACCCATAATGCATCATTCTGAGCAGTTGTAGTCTTTTAACATAAACCCACTTAAATGATAACTCACTAATTCACTACTCAATACATTCATATCACAGTAATTATGTTACAAAGTAGCAAAACAAGTACCTTTCCCCTCAAAAGATTTTAGTTTCCATATACAAATCAGATTAAACACTGATTATTTTACTGTATTCAATAGTAATCTCAGAAGGTATATTCTAAGAATAGCTATTTATAACACAGTCAATGAGAGTGCTAGTCAGTACGCTCTTGCTTGAAGCCATATGAAACTCGTACCTAATGGAATGATGCTTCGAGTTTGTGTTTCCCTGAGAAGAACCAGCTCTCCCATCATTGGTATTCTCCTTTCTCATAAACTCACAGAACTGATGTGATTTGTTAGCCAGCTGAGATCCAATTGCAGGGAAGGTGAACACTCTATGTACGCCCTCATTCTGAAAGTATCTGTAAACAAAATCAAATAGAAATGTTGGTTAATAGTGGCTTGGTTGGTGATATGACATTTGCTCCTGTAACAACTACTCTTAGGCTTTTTTTGTTTGAGATGTACTGTTGTTGGGGTTTGAGTTGCAATAGGGTTTCTGGTAGGATTTAGGTTGGGTTTAGGGGGGGTATAGTGTTAGGTCCACAACTTCATTGAATTACGCATCAATAACATGATTATTTACATACAAACAGACCTGTAATCGGTCCAATCAGAGTCAATTCGTAGACTGATGCAGAGGGATGACCACTTAATTACTGCTCGGTCAACTCCTGGGGGGCATTTCATCAAAGGACTTGTCAGACATTTTATCCGACAAATTTGCTCTCAGCCAATCAGACGCAAGCATTTCAGTAGCTTTTAACAGTTTGTCGGATAAAACGTCCGAAAAGTCCTTTGATGAAATGCTCTCCTGATCCCAAATGATGAAGAATGATGCTTATACTTGCTTCACATGCCCCAAGGAACAAAATATGAATTCTGGATTCTTTACTAAGAATAATTTAAAAGTGGAGCTTTCAAATGATCACACTTTAAAAAAAATGCATCTTTGACTTGTGGATATAAATGACTCTTTACATGACCAAAACACATCCAATAGGTATATCTGAATAGTTGAATTACAAGTTACCGAGTTCAATGTCATTAAGAACACATCTTTGTTTGTTTTGTTATTAAGATGTCATAGACACAGGTCCAGCTTCAGCTCTGACAAAGAATTTGATTGGCCCAATTGTCTGGGGGACAATAGCGACTCTGTTGTGCTCGTACATGGGTCGATACAATTCTTTTTTCAGAGTTGATTCTGGATCCTCTACAGACCTTCATATGCACCTTGTTTTCATGACAGTCTCCAAGCAGTAGAAGAAACACCTCACCAAGAAAACAGGCAAGAAAAAGCAAAGTCCACACAGTTGTTTCAAAAGCAGAAATCCCTTGTTTCTGGCATCTGTTCTTATACATGAAATGGGCATATCCTTAAAAGCAGCAAGGGCGTGTGAAGTCCTAGTGAAATGCTGGACTGAAGAGGATAAGAAATGCATCGCTTCACATTGATTTGAGTTGGACTTTCGATGCTCTCCTACCAAAGATAAAGAACGTCCACTTGAGACATCAGATAAGGGATACTTCTCCACTTCATCGTCACTATCCAAACACGAATTCAATATCTGTGCTTCATTAAACAGTATAAAAAGCATGCTTGTATTCTCAGCATCAGCAGAATGTTGCCATGGCGATTTGATAACTTTACACGCTGGAATACCATTGTGATGTCTTTGCTCCATTTCGATTATGAATCCATCTTGCCCTACATTCTGATCAGATGAAAAACTAGCGTTCCTGGATGTATTTTTATATGTGCCACAGATGGACATGTCATAGTCTTGTTGCATTGAATTATCTTGTCCTGTGATTTGCTGTCCTTTGCAGGGATGGACGATGGCAAGAATACATATGGACTTGGTGGCTGGGTTGGCAGTTCCGAGGCATATCCCGCTGTTAGCGTTTAACAAACACTGAGGATAGAAAACTTTAAGTACTTCCGTTCTTTCCATCTTTTTTTCCCCTTCAGTCCAACTTTCTCAAGATACAACTGTAGTAACCTACTCCTGCAGATCAATTTCTTTCCATCACAAAACTAGGGTCTGAAAAAGGAAGACATAAGATAACAAAGCATAAGAGAATAGGTTTTCAATAAATTTGACTTCAGTATCATGAATAAAAATAAAGAAATAACTTTTCTTTATTTTTGATTGTTTACCATAGATGGCTTGAATTCTAGAAGAGAGAAATAAAATTAAAAACAGCAAGCATATAAGAGAATAGGTTTTCAATAAATTTGACTTCAGTATCACGAAGAAAAATAAATAAATAACACTCTCGGTTGTTTACTATAGATGGCTTTCATTCTAGAAGAGAGAAATGATATTAAAAACAGTAAGAATTGTAAAAGGAACATCCAAACATCCAGTTATTGAATTTAGCAATTAAAAAAATACATATTTTAGTTTTATGAAAAATTGAAGATGCTAGTACTACATGTAGATGTTCCTATGTTACATCAAATCAGTTTTGAGAAACAGAGGGTAAAAATGTAACATACGAACATCTAGTACTAGCATCTTCACTTATTTTACATATTCCGAAAGAGTAACTCCTCCCGCATCTTTTGGTACCATTTTTGTGTGGTATGTCTTTACGCTTGGATGAACATGACACATTGTTACATAAATGTAACAGAGGGCCAAAATGTAACATACAAACATCTAGTACTAGCATCTTCAATTGAAGTTCACTTTCTGAAACTAAGGTCTTCACACTAAGATCTCACCACAGTCCCGACAAGGCACAGTGAAATAATACTCCATAATTATGCATGAAAACTCTTAGCTTACAATCGGGCTTATTTCCGTATGCGGCCATGCGTTTTGAATTGGGCCAGTTTCGTGTGACATGATTTTGCAACATGAAAATTGTGTGTATTTTATTTGAACCTCTGTAACTTTAAATACTACACCTATTATACATAAAAGTATACATTATCTGAAAGGAAATTAACTGAGGAGTTCAGAAAAGTGCTTAAAAATAATGTTGGGTTTAGGCATTAGAAGTTATGGAACCAAATATACCTAAAAACCATGGCAACAAATACCAAACTTGAAACAGAAAAAAAGTAGTAGTGGTGTACCCCACACCTTTATAAGTGTTATTTTTGAATTCCTCTCATTCAGGGCTTTTCAGACATATAACATTCCAGGGTCTAAGGTTATTAAAATAATTTTGCTCAAGCCTCTTTTTTCATAATTTTCACAGTGGAGTATTTCTAGATATATTATCTGAGAATTGTATTATTTGCCAAAATGAATTCTCAAAAATGAAATTTTTAATTCAAAATTATTCAGGAAATAGAAAGAAAAATAACTGATAACAAACTGATTCTTAAAAGATAAATTTAAAACACCAGAAATGCATCCTCTGGCACCAGACTAGTATGTGTTGTGAATCTAGTCATGGTCAAAATGATAATGACAGGTGTCCATGTGTAATAATACAAAACAATAACAGTAAAGTAAATTTTGGCAACAATTATACAATCAAATTTAATTTTCAAATTCATAAATCACTAACAAGGTTGATATCTGCCAGGTTGTATTTTCTCTCCTTAAATTTGCCATAATTATCACCCATTGTCTGCATGCTAAAATCACAATAATTAATTGTTTATTTGTTAATTGGTTATACTGTTTCACTAAAGAATTATGATAACTGAATATTTTCCTTTCTAAATAACTTATATTCAAACAATCTCTTAAGTCTCGAAAGTAACCTTAACTGAAGTAGTTATTAGACATCGCTAAGAAAAAGACACTGTTTGCTCTCATGATCATGCAGCCAGGTATGTTGCTCTTGGGCTTAATTAGTAAAAACCTATTAATAATTAAGCTTAATTACACTAAATTTTAGTTGAAATTAATCTAAACTAAGTATTATCATGATGAATTATTTATAAAAATCAACAATAGTATGATCTATGGTGACTGCAGTCCATCAATGTGCTTCCAGTACAATTTGCACCTTCTGATCGTCCACCTCCTGATCGTCTTCCACCCAGCACATGTTGCTAATTAACTACTAATTAAGAAAAATTCAAGATTATTTTTTTAAAACTGTTTGGTATGACTGTATTGCTCTCATCATAAGCTTTATTTCGACACAAAATACGACATTATAGCTGCTATATCAACGGAGAAAATGAAAGGAATGTACCCAAAAGTGTCGCGCAGATGTCACAGATCCACCTATTTACCGGCCCAATTCAAAACGCATGGCCATGCTGCATTCATGGTCATTGGAAGCATGTGAAACTCGCTTTAAAAATTCAGACTTATCACTCCTTGGTAAGTTTTTCATTTCATTTCGTTTTATTCCAAATTTTGTTGGTTGAGAAAGAGAAGGTCATTAACCCGTTTTGGCGTTTGCGAGATAATCACGTTTTAAGTTTTTGAGGGGGTTTTTAGTACCTTTTTGGGAGCTCACAAGAAGTAAAAGTTTGGTTGATGAATGATAGGCCCTACATCTTTTACAACATACATGTATCCCCCAAAAAAATTGGAAATAATGACCAATTCCAATTTTAGCATGAGAAAATTACGTAACGCCATTCTCACTCTGAGGAAATAAAAAATGGCAAAAAATTACGTTAACAACCTTCTTTTTCTCAACCAACGATTTGTGAGTTGCACTATTTGATTATAGGATTTTAAGTTCATTTTCTCATTCTGTGTCATTCGTAAGTAATCATTAAGGCGGCATGGACTAGCAATAGCAGCCTATTTTTTTAAGGCAAATATTGCTGTTTTGACTGCAATTTTCATGTCCAAGTTGGTTATTATAGCAATAACACACTTCCGAGCGTGCGTTAGCAGTAAATGCAGTGCACTGCAAGATAGCTTTGGATAGGGGTCGTGCTGCAACAAGCCGCAGGCGAGTGTGCAGTGATGCCCCATCTGAATGCTATCGAGCGATCATTGCATTTACATTTAATCGCACAATACAGGAAAGTGTGTTATGGCTTTCATAAAATTGCCACATTTTGCTAGCTCTAGTAAATCTTGAGGCCCACTTACCAAAAAATTCCAAGGGATTATCCCTTGGAATTTTTGGTAAGTAGCTCAAGATCTACAATCATGGCCATCCATCAAGAAAGTATAGGCCCCACCCCAAATTAGTGCAAATCATATGGGCAATTCCACAGAAATCCGGACATGACATCAGAAAAAGAAGTGTGTGTCCTAAGTTATTTAAATTATTAATCTTAATCCTAACGTCATGGTCGTTGTTAGATATATAAAATCTTTAAAATTCATTAAAAAAAATATTCAATTTTTGTTGATTTCAATGAAATCTGTAACCCTCATTAAAAACGAATATGTGGGAAAGTACATAAGTAAAATTCACTCTTTTGCAGATTTTGATGGTTTCATTTATTATTTTTCTCTAATTTTTTTTCCAAAGTGAAAAGGGTGAATACTTTGGTGTATTCCAAAAGTCACGGAATATTTAGTAAATTGCAAAGGGACGAAAAGTAGGGCAGATGTAAGGGTAATGTCAGTTACGTAACGTCAGTTACCGACATCCCTTTAGTAAATTTGATTTGATTTGATTTGATTTGATTTATTTATTTACCAACAACATCAAAAACAGTACAATACATTTCATAGAGCAATAATAACATTGACTGGTAAAAGGAGACAGATAATAGCACAAGTGCTAGTCGAGCCTAACCCCTTTGCTATACAGTGTGTTCCTAAAAAAAGAGGACCGAAGTTCAAAGGTCAGTCATTCCAAAAGTATATGGTTTATTCTTGTGATTGTGTTACTTAGAATATAAGTAACTCTCAGCTTAATTGGACATTGCTGACGTCTAATTGTAAATGGTCACAGAGTTAGGGTCCTTTGAAGGTAATAGGTACACAAACTGTTTTTTCCAAGTTTTTGGTTTTTGGGTACGAAACAAAATTTTTGTTGTTTTTGGTTTCATCGTTTTTGGGTATTTTTCACACAGAGTTTCAATGAAATTCAATCTCATTTTCCAAAGGACACTGGCAATGAGATGGGTTCACTATTATGGCTCTGGAGTCGTGGTGACGTCGTGGTGACGTCTCCTGAGACTTCAGGCGTCGTGGTAAATCGAACAAAAGTCTGAAAAAATTGTCAATCCCTGTTCGATTTCTTTAATCGCTAGCAAGTTCCGACAAGTTTCTGAGAAGTCGTGGATACTTTCGTGCATATTTAGGGGACGTCGCGCAACACCCACGAGACGTCACAGAGACTTGCTTGCGTCTGAAAGAAGTCTATAACTAAATATTGAACATGTTTGACATTTGTTTGTTTTCTCGCGACTTCCTGGAGACTCAGGATCCGTCGCAGTGACCTCTCGCGAGACTCCAGAGACTCATAATTAAGAACGCATCTCATTACAGTGAGAATCCACTTTAGCAAAGAGATGACATTTCATTGAAACTTGCTGAAAGAATCCAATGACACCAATTACTTAAGAAAGTTTGTTTCATACCCGAAAAACCACAAACTTGGAAAAAACGGGTTTTGTACCTATCGCCTTCAAAAGACCCTAACTCTGTGACCCATTACACTTTGAGACGTCAGCAATGTCTAAATTAAAGCTGATGAGTTACTTAATATTTTAGTAAGCAGAATCACAAGAATAAACCATATACTTTTGGAATGACTGACCTTTGAACTTCGGTCCTCTTTTTTTAGGAACACACTGTATAGCGTAAAAGATAAATATACAAATCATTTTCTTCTTTTTTTGCACATCTTTACTAAAGAGTCTAGGTATGATATCATAACAAAGGTATCACTCTACCATGTCTCGGACACGAGATAATGTGATTGGAATCCACACCATCAAAACCCATGTCCGTTTTCTGTAACGTCAGTTACCGACACATATTTGTTCGTCATTTCATAGGAAAAAAAGTTTGGTTAATTTTTTTTTCACCCAATCCCTTCAGTATCATGAGATTATTGATCTGTATTGATTAGAAGACAAATGTATTACTATCGACTTAGTTATAATACAAACAATCATGAAAATTCATGTTGTGTGTAACGTCAGTTACCGTGGAATTGCCCATATGTAGACTCTCTAATCACTTTTTTTTGTGCAGTTTTCTGCACGCAGAGCCTTTGCATCGAAAAATACAGCATCACACATGACGCGTTTTGCCCAATGGTAGTGTTTTTCATATGTTAACGTGCAGTCGTACAAAAAAATTATGAATTGAACGTGCAGTCGTACAAAAAAATTATGAATTGAACATGCATTTATAAGTCAGTTTAAGTGGCTAACGTGATCATTCGAGCATCGTGCATATTTGTCAGTGTTTGTGGAGTAATAAAAATTGTTCAATTTCGGTCACTCAAACAGTGCACTGAACTCAAGTCCACTTAAACAGGAAGAGCTTCATGCAATAGCCAATCAGCTCGCAGATTTTTTGATATGCATGATTGATAGGTACCCCCACAAACGCAAGATGGCGCTCTCGCGCACACATGCAAATAGGTACACAATAATCGGTATCTCGAGAACAAAAGACACTTCCGACATCGCCTGGGAAAAGCGAATGCAGCGCCTTGGTTTTCGTGATTTTTTTTCGATTTTGTAATTGCCCCAGAATTATTGATTATCTACAAGTCATGTCTATGAGTGTAACGAACGGAAAAATTCATTATCAACCTCCTAAACCCAGAAATTTTCCCCTGAAAATGTAACGAAGTGCTAGTACTCATTTTGAAGCATTGTTATCGATACTTACCTTGTTTTTCCCCCTAAATTTTGAGTGGCAAGAAATGTCTTTAAATCAGAGTCTTTGGCATTTTATGACTGTTTAGTTATGTGTCTATCCATACGTCCTTGATATATGTGATGCGTCACGTCGAAAGGAGAGACTAGTCGCAATGTTTGAAATCCATTTTATTTGATATTATTGATCCCTGATTCATTGCCTTGAATTTGATATATAACCCGACTGTAAAGAGTAAATAGAAGTGGAGATATTAGCCTCTGAACGCGAGGAGAATTGTGCTCTTGGAAATCAAAATCAAGAGAAAAACGTCTGCGAAGTTTGACTTCCTTTGTACCCCGCGCCAGAAAAATAAGAACACTCTGTCACCGCTGTACTCACCGAAATGCCCTAGCAACCACTTGTTACAAAGGTGAAACGATTGACCAATGAGGAGGCTGCATTCAGGTATACAGAGGACAATACTCGTCCGTCACGCATGATCGAGGCAAGCGCAGCATTCCAGCAAGCGGAAATAACGGCGATGTTCAATCTTCTCAAAAAAAAAAGAAGCTGAATTTGGTTAGTTGTTTTATATCTTCGTCAAATAAATGAAAACGTCATGCCTGTCTAATTGTTTAAGAAAAAGTCCGCTCTTTTTAAGAAAAGTGTTTACCATCCTGGCGCTAAATTAGTTAGAAACAAAACTATTTAAAAACCTTTTTTGGGGTTTTATTCCGATGTTTGCGTGCGTTCTTTGAATGGCAATCGGTACTCTTACCTCATAATAAAGCGAGTCATTTTGATCTGAACTCTGTTGGAATTTTAAACATAATAATGGTCTATAGACTAAATTATTCTTGTACAGGGGCTTATGCATTTTGTTTATATTCTTTGAATAAGTATAGTGATTGAATAAGCCTCCAAAAATGTTTTTAATAAATTTGCGCCTGACGAATGTATTAGAATTTCTTGATCACGTTTTATGAGTGGCTAGAGTTAGCTTAGACAATGAAAATAAAAACGTAAATGATTGTGCTCTGATCTGCTTTTATTGAATCAAACTTGTTACCAGTAATAAGAAGATATTAATAATTTTAGAAATGAATTATTTAAGAGTAAATCGTATTTTGTTTCGCGTCGTGCTTTTTAGCTGATTTTATTACGTGTAATTTCTTTCTTAAGTACTTACATTTCTTACTTATTACTTGTACATAATTTTACTGCTAGTTTGCTATTTTAGAGTATGTAGTATCGTCTTCACCTTCCGGGATGTTGATTCGTACTTTTCCGCGACAGAAATACAAATTTCGTTCTTTGAAATCTGCCGACGGTAATAGTATTAGAGACGTCTCTCGAGGACGCATTTCTGTCGTGCTAATTTAAATGAAGAAAACCGTCTCCGTATTCAGGAATCGTCTTTAATACTATTTATTTTTTCGCGGAAACAGTTCTATTCTTTTTGCGGAGAGTTGACTCAGCGCGTACAATGTGCACTTTTAAATCTTTTGAAGCTTTTTCTCGAGTTTGACCTCAATGTAATTGTAAACTTTTATATCCTTTATTAATAGAGTTCTTTGTTCCAGAATCATTTTTTCGCACCTTTACAGTTATCTCTCGTATATTGACCTCCATACATGGCTCCTATGTTTTCCCGATTTTTAAAAAAGCTCACTTTCTTGTTTTGCTTTATATCTTTACTTTCTTTCAACTTTCTACTATTCTCTTCGCATCATACTCAATACATCAATCTCCGTTGTAAATTCCAATTATAGAGTTTCAACATGAATCGAGTAAAGATAGAAAAGATGTAGTCTCCTCTTCCTTTCTCTCCTCCTCTCTCTCTATATCTGTTTCTCTCTTGCCATTTCTCTTCTTTCTATATGGCATTGCTATTGATCTGGTAATTGTTCCATCCGATGTTGCAATAAATGCTTAATTACCCTAAATTGGATGGTTTATTATTAGTTTGGGTGTGCGGATTTGGATTGCGTATTTTTTGGTCAAAATATGTTGTAGGCTTTAGTTAAAAGCCCGGGGGGGGAGGGTAGTTGGGGTCATGGGGCGGTCAACCAATTATGTTGTATTCTCCCAAAGCGGATTTTCCCGTGTTCTCGTCGATACGCTTATCTTTAGCTGTAATTAGGGGGTGATTCAACTCTCTTACTAATCCTCCTCTCTTCTACTCTTCTCGCTCTCTGTTCTCTTTGTTCTCTTGCCTTATTTTTTCTTTATTATGCATCGCTTTTTTTAAATAGGTAGTTTGTTACTTCTTACTGATCGAGTTGCAAAATTAATCTTAATGATAACGTCAATTTGATTTGGGATTTGTGAGTTGGAATTCGCCTTATTTTGGTTCAAAAAATGGGGCTCTACTGTTGATAAAGCCCGGGGAGAGACGGCGGACGGGTCATAAAGAGAGGGGGTGTCCATCCCACTGACTATGTGTTATCTCACGGTAGGCGTTCCCGGTGTTCCTCGGTCGACGCTTTCTTAAAAATAACAGGAAGGTACTTTGAGTGATAGTTCGAATACTCCTGTCTAATCTCCCTCTTCCTTTCTCTCTGTCTCTTTGTTTCTCTTTGTCCCTCATTATCTTTTTATTATGCGATATCGCTATTTTGTTATCGTCCGGTAGTTGTGTGTCCGATGGAGTTGGCGAATATATTACAATTTGATAACGTCAATTGATTGGGTATTTTTTGTGAGGATTTTTCTTTATGATAAATAATTCCCCCCCCAAAATCATTAGCCAGGCTGAATAGATCAAATAAATTAAAAAGGTTTGATTAATATAATTGAAAATAATAAAAAAATTAATCATTAAAAATTTTATAACAATTAAAGTTTAAAAGTTATTTTTGTGAAATTCTACGTAACTTTTGTCGGAAGTATTGAAGGGTTGATATAGCCGAGACGTTCTTCGCCACGGATATGTTTCTTCGAGACGGAATAAAAGTTTTTATTCCGTCTTTAATCCGTCGAGAAAAGTCTCGAGATTATCTTCCACGACCAATTTTCAAAATTTGTTTACAATAAAACTTGCGGAGACGTCTAGCAAAGGAATACGATTTTTCGCGACGGATAACGTTATTCCGTCTTTATTCTGTCGAGAGAAGTCTCCGAGTATGTTTTCAAAATCTGTTTCAATAGCAGTTTCAAGTAAGAATGTCTTCAAATAGTATCCGCGATCATGAAACTGTCTCGGAGACGCTCCGACGATCGTCTCAACAACACGTCTCAAACTTGTTTTCTAAGCCGCTTAAAGTTGTTTCAAAGTATTCAAAAAAGTGAGATACCATGCCGCAGTTATTAAACAGATTTTATTTACCACCCCTCCCCCCCCCCTAGCTCATTGTTTCATATCAGCAAATTGGCACATTATCAATTACTCTATATTTATACATTTTTTTTAAAATTTTATAATTTAGCATCTTCTTACGCGTCTTAAGACTTTAACCTAATTATACTTGATCAGAAGTATATTATATTTTCACGTCAACCTCTTTTGTGTGCTCTATGTTTCCTCGATGGAACCAAATTTGTTATAGGGAGGTTTTAATTTCCCATCAGACAACACGATATCGCGGCCCTAAAAAAAATGCTGAATTAACATTCATTTTGGATCCAGATAGCTAAGTCAAGCAATAAGTAGCTTTCTCCCACATAAACCGCCCCTCCCCCCACCCACGCCGATTGTTAGATTTGACATTCGTTTGCAGTGCTCCGTATCCGGATGAACAGCTTTATTCACAGCTAAGTGCAGCTAAAGAAGAGTTTAGTTCGCTATTCGCTCACAAAAACGAACAAAAAGCCAATAGAATCACACAACACATGACCGTGAACGTCCAACAAACAAGCCATGCGTTGCTAAGGCGGAGCTAAACGGAGAGGGGAAATGAGCCGTGGACGTAGCGCTTGTATGTCCGGGAAAAAAAAATTTATGACCGAAAAAAACACTCGCCGAAAAACTGCTTTTTTACCACTTTCCCGTTATCATTTTCACTCATTTTTTTTACAGAGCAAAAGATGAAGCATAGGTAGAACCAGAAATTAAAAATAAAAGTTTCCTCAAAATTTGAGTTTTTGATTAGTATTGTCGATTTCGGAACTTTAGATCTGCGACTCTCTCTCCATTTCGACAAGACGTATCACAATATCCTCCCCCAATCAACAACAATTAGAATTTTGAGGCATAAAATGGCTTGTCAAAGAAAGTCAAACGATCCTCCTTTGATTTTCGGGTAATTTTTCTTGTTTTCCGCGTGTGTCGGCATGTCCCGTGCTAACTATACACAGCCCCGTTCGAACGGCGACGGGGCTGTACTTCCACCACCCTATTTACAGCGTAACTTTCAGTGATGATGAGCGCAAAGTGAATTATACTGGTCATTTAATAATCATTAATGTTAAAATGTTGTTGTAAGGTTTCTATGATGTTTCACGCGTAACAACGACTAAAAATGAGTATATAAGAGCTTCTTGACTTTACCAAATTGAATTTTCCGTTGGCCTTTGTCTCTTCTCATAGTGTTGGTGCCATCGCTGCCATTTTCTATGACGTCATTTTACTGTGCGAAGACGAATCTATGGCGAAGACAACGCACGCACGGAGAATATACGTTGATGGACTCAATTTTCTGATTTTTTCTACATTTTTAAGTTGATTACTTCATGTAAACATTCGCAGATGTCAACTAATTCGAGGAAAACTTCAAAAATTGATTCAATGTGAAGTATGAATTCAAATAAGGTATTTTTGACCACGAAATTTGTGTATGTATAGATATTTTCAAACTTCGCCAATGTCAACTGGTTCGTCAGTTCCCGTCGCTTCGCGACGGGGCTGGTCGGTTTAGCCCGTGCCTGCTGTACAGAAGCCCTATCGTAAGGACTTACCATGGTGCAGTGCACGCATGACGCACACATTGCATGATCGTTTGGACTATCGATAGCTCATGCAGAGACGGCTTTCTCATTGAAATTTTCAACACGGTAAGTGAGCTGTTTTAGCTGGTGTTTATGCGCTTTTGAGATTTTAAAGTGAGTTTTAAGTCATGTAGCATCTAGATCTACATGCTAAATGAAACATCAAACTTTTTTTTAATGTATGATTTGTGACTGTCAGAGCATTTTTGCTTTTTATTGGGAGCTAATCTACCCATGGCGGCTAGACTTCCTTTTGTACCACCACTAAAAGTGAAAAAAAAAAGTGTGGATATGTAGTAAAATGGATTTCTAAGCATAAATAAATCGTTTTTAGGAATGTCAAATTTTATTTTCTATTTTAATAAATTTTTCAATATTTTTTTCCCGTTTTTTTCTAAGTTTTTTTTTTTCAAAGAAAAAAAATTTTTTGGAGGCGTTTAAACAATTTTAGAACTTTTTTTTTTTTTTTTTTTTTTTTCTCCCATTTAAAATTTTTTTTTTTCCCCATTTTAAATTTTTTTTTTTTAAATATCATTTTTTTGGCCGAGACAAATGTTAATGCAGTTATCATCAACCTGGT
>CALNVZ010003430.1:29115099-29146884 GCA_940671915.1 Paracentrotus lividus | reverse complement strand
ACAAAGTGATGATTAACAGAGGGGAAATTTTAGAACAAATTTCATATGATTGTGATAGAGAATTAGATCAGCTGTGTGTTAGACCAAGGTGGCATATAAACTTATATAGGCGCCTATATATACCGAGTGAGCTAAAAAAAAACTATTGACACCTAGAAAAATGTCAATAAAAAGAAAACCATTAGTGAACCCTAATTATTTTACTATTCTGAAAGAGTAACTCCCCCCCATCCCGCATTCTTCTGCGTACGCATTTTTGTGTGGTAATGTCTTACGCTTGCGACATGCAAACATATCCAATTCTACTCCAGCGGAAATGTAAATCTAACGTATGACATTAATCTTAACATAAAGACGCTTCCATTATTTGAGCGAGGGGAAAACGCAACATTACATTCATGAGTTTTAGTGGAAAATGCACGCAGCTGAAAAACAAAACCCCGCGCTAACGGCGGCAAAGCGCGATTGACCAACTTCATGCAATTATACTTAGCGCACAAAAAACTCGCCCTAAGAAAAGTTCCCTGTCGGTAAAATAGAATGTCAGTCGATCCGTTCGGGAAATTAGTCCTGACATGAAGATAAATAAAATTGAACTTATTATCATAGTTTTCGTAGGTAGATGCTTCAGACCAGATTGGGGAAAAGACATTTTGGCAAGCCTATTAACACCTGTGCTAAGTTGTAACAGAATCTTTTAATTTCACAGAGATTGATGTTCCTACGATTATTGATATAAATAGTGATCTTGCCACATCTTGCGAAGACGCCGTCCAACATTCGATATGCATGTGATATGCGGAAATATTGCACCATTCTAGTAAAGAGATTCGTTTGTGATAATGCTCAAAGTGACAGGACTTTTTTTTAACCAATCGAGATGGAATGCTACCATATTGGAGCCTGCAGAATTCAAGCTTTTAAAAACGCTTGATCATTTAAGGTGTCAATATAATTATGCGTAATCGAGGAACGCATGGACTATGCAGCGTATGAGCTATTTTGAGAGCCAAAATTTGGCCATATTGTACAGGATTTGATCTTATTAGGATTTTCGAATTGACACAAAGTGACAACTTTTTTTCCCTTTGCAATTAAGTTATTCCTATTTTTGTAAAATTCGGACTCTTAGCGTACTTATTCAGAGTTGATCATTTCTTTGGAAAAAGATAGTTGCTCGCCATAATCAGAAAAACAAGCTGAAAAAGACTGTGCAAAATATTCAAAAAAGTCTATGGCCGCGTTTCGCTTTTGCGTAAGTGATTAGCTCGTCCCTTAAGTATTACAACTAGAATTGATATGTTTCGAATTGTGCCAGGGTGGGGATGAAAAATGTGAAACAACAAAAGCTAACAAAAAGAGCAACTCCATCATGAATAAAATAGCATAACTTTTTAACAAAAATGTCTTCCGCTAAATAACTGGCAGAGGTGTACAATTATTGACTATCACTTTTGGTATGAAATTTAGATTGACTCGGTCAAGTAATGCACGAAATGGAGTACCACATCGAAAGAGTAAATTGCCACTGACAGACTTAAAAGGCCTCTAATATCTTGAAAAGAGATTATTTTGTCTTTGAGTGTTGGTCACTTCATGCCTGACTTCACGATTTATCTCATTTTTCATACACAAATGCTAGTCATTAGTGTAACAACACACTCTGCCAAGTTATTAACGGAAACATTTTGGTTAAATGTTATGCTTATTTTATTCATGATGGAGTTGGCTTTTTTGTCAGCTTTTGTTTGTTTTCAATTTCATCCCACCCCGGCACCAATTCGAGAATTTGCATGTTCGCACACAATGATCTGTTCATCCAAGCGAAAGAGATACCACACAAAAAGGTACCAGGAAGATGCGGGAGGAGTTAGGGCCTACTCTTTCAGAATAGCTAAAATAATTTAGGTTGATAAAATTGGTTTTCTTTTTATTGACATATTTTCTAGGTGTAAAGTTTTTTTTACTCACTCGGTATTATTTGTAAGATATATTTATTTTTTCTTATAAACACTGAAGCATGCTAGCAATGACATAGCTGTTGCGCGATAATAACGAATGAATGAGCGCATTGCTGCAGTAGTTATTTACAATAAGTGGGCATTTCTTTTTATATTTCAAAGCATAGCCTATTCATACGTTGGCAAATTTCTTTCTTTGTTAACTTTGCGTGGCTGCAAAATGATTTTGACCCCGTTTCTGTGTTTATATATTTTGTTTCGCTTTCGGCTGTTTCATATGTAAACTGACAGGTGACCCTTGCGCCAGAATATAGACAGAAAAAGATATTTCCGACGAGTATTAGGTTGTCGATGTTGTTGCCTTTAATAATAACCGTGGCCAAGAGACCGATCGTCAATATCGATAACATAATCACAAGAATCGATAATATCACAAATACTATAGTAACCACAACATTATGCGTGGCTAATTTCCTTCTTTTCCTTCTCCCTAAAAACACCTTTGTAACTTTTTCAATAATACATTTATTGTATAAACATTCAACAGACAAAACATATAGGCCTAACGGTTTCACAAAATGCACAAGGAAACGCTAACGTGAACTCGAAAACAATAACCTTTGAATCTTATTTCGTCAGAACTAACTCAAACAAAAACTGCTAGTATGTTAAACTATCTAACTCCTGTAATATCAGTTTAAAAGGATTTAACAATCAACCTTCAGCATTATAACCGAGTTCAATATACTGTGATTGTAAAAACAGGTGAAATATATGATTGACACAAGTATCTTTTAACGAAATATCTTTTTGCATATACTTCGGAAAACTTCTGATGGACTTTCCTAATCACGATCAATTACCATAGTGGGTGAGCGATATGAATTAATCAACAAATAATAACATTGCAATTACTGTTTATAACCATGCGCGTATATCATTGAAGATCTATAAGCTACTACATAATATGACAGATCAACAATACACTAAGTTTCTCCTTAATATAGTTAATAGGCACGAACCGAATTGTTATGCCTAATATTAATTACAGCCTTTAAATTTGTGTACCATTCATGTAATCAAAAAATAATACAGGGAAATATGTCCGCTCAAACTTAACAGTAAGGCTATCAAGTCCCTTAAAGCCTATTTAAAGATTGTGGGAGTTGAACATACATTTACTTGGAAATGCAACGCATAAAACTAAACATTTCTAAACATTAACACAAGATGTTCACTTGTATTTAAAAGGCTAAATCCATGCATGCAGATATCTATCCTTAAAACATTTAACAAACTATCAGTGCCACATAACTATTGGTCAATAAGAAGCTAAGAAGATAACTTGTGGGGAAAAACATACTTTATCCAAATAGCGAAATCAACCGTGTATTCTAAGTAATGTAAAGTATTCAATAGTCAGAGCAGGCCTACTATAATCGGAAAAGGACGGATCATCTTTCGCGTACCTCGATCTAACCAAGTTATCATTTACAGTACATCCCTATCATCAATTTACCTTTACAGTACACTCTCTAGTACGTCAATATATATTTACATTACACTCTATAAAACCAGGTTATCTTTACAGTGCACTCGCTATACCCAAAATTATTTTTTTACAGTACACTCACTATGAACCTATATCATCTTTTACAGTACATTCGCCTATAAAAACCAAAAACATCTTTACAGTAACATTCTGCTATAACCAAAACATCTTTACAGCTACACTCGCTATACATCAAATTTATCTTTACAGTAACAATCACTGTCTATCCAATAAGCTGAGACTTAGCAATTAGATAAATACATTCATTCAATGTAACGAGTTCAACTAACAATGCCACCATATTATTATACATGAGGTAGAAAACCGCCAACAGCGTATATATCAATACAATACTATCACCTGATCTTCACTATAACAACTTCACAATATCTTCCCTATAACATACCACAATACTCAATTCCTGCTAACCTTATATCTGTATCCTATTTCCTTTTTACTCTTTCTTTATTTTATGTTGGATAAAAACCAAACTAACATATCAAAATATAGTATAACAACCCTTGGAGCACATATCAAAGCATACTATAATTAAAGCAAACCTTCATAAATTACATATAGAACATCAACAATGAAACAAATCAAAAATCCGTGTGTTTTGTAACAAAACATCAATAAACAATCAAATAGCGTGAGCTTAAAGTCCAAACAAACCAGGATCCGGTGAGGCATAAGGGGTCTAAATATAAGTGCTGATGGGAAGGGGAAGGCATGCATAGGGAGGATTGTAACACAAGTGGCGGGGGTGCGTTTTTGTATCGTTTTGTTTTTAGTTTGTTTTTATTTGTATTAGGTTTGTTATTTTTATTTTTCTTTTTGAGTTTTTTTATTTGTTTGTTGTGGGAGTGAAGATCCTAAGAAAGACGTGTCATGTATATCAGGGAATCATAATAGAGAGAGTAATGAATTAAGTATACAAGAAATACGGTGGAGGCTAAAGCGTAAACAAGGATATATGAGAAAGTAATACACAGAGTGTATAAATGCTTGCGGGCTGTTTTGAGACAGTTGATTTGTGTGTAAGATCTTGTATTGTCGCGCATAGCCGAATTAATGGATACTCTGCACTGGTTTGTATGACATGTGTGTTGTATACAAGAATATTAAACGCGAAAAACGTGTAGAGCGGAAAAGCAAGACAAAACAAAAAAGAGGAGATAAAAAAAAAAAACAGTTCGGGCACGCAAACGAACACGCCACCCGTATGACTCTGCCGTGCAGCAGCATCGGTTTGTCTTGCTGCCTGAATCTGAGGAGCAAGTTATCGTCCGGAACACCTAGAGCGTAGTCTATTTCGAATGATGTGGCATTAATGCGATAGTGACCGCGTGGCTTGGACAGGTTGCTGCTATTCGGCACGGATCCGACATCTGAAGAGGTAGGACTAGTACACTTCCGACATAGGCGACCTATTGCAGAATCACTGAGTCATGTCGACCGCCGTACAAGTGTGAATGGATAACCTCGATAGGTATCGTTCGTAGTGGCATACTCGAAGATAGGCGTTCACCTACATGGTGAGTCGTAGTGAGGGTTCACCAGTCTGAGTACAGGGGCTAGTCAGGGTTTTTAGAGGCGGATGTGGGATCATCTTATCAGTCAGATGGCAGCAAGTGTGTTGTGACATGCGTGCTCATCTTCCGTTCATTGAATAGGTGCAGTCGCGAGCAGTGGCGAGTGGATCTCAGTCCGCGGCTTCTGGGTGAATGGCTCATACGATACTCTAGGTATACGTACATGGTTGCTGAGGCATATTTGGTGTGCAGAGAGCCAGCCGACTGTATCGGTTCCAACGCTCAGGTGTTGATCCTCCTGAGTGGGTGCATAGATTCTACCATCTGCCCTGAGAGCACAGTCACATCTTTGGTGCGACGTAGGCACACGTCCACATCTCGAGTCGTGGCTTTAGATAGTGCAGTACCAGTGTCTATGTCAATAACCACAAATCCTATTAATGGCAGTGCACAAGTTGCAGTTGTATGCCAGGTGTGTGGGCGAACAATCAGTTTCGTATGCGAGCTAGGCTACTGTGTATCTCAGGGCCTGTTGGTTTAGAGGATTTGACCGATGGCTCTCACTATCTCATCAAGGTGAAGAATCATACTGGAGCTCTGTGGACTGCCAATGTGATAAGTGACTGGGCGGTTGAAGAGTGATAGACATGGCGCGTAGACGTCTCTGTTGTTGAGTGTAGACACCTAGTGAGAGTCTGTGCGCTATAGATCCCAGGATGCTGCGTAGTGGTAGAGTATTCCTAACGTGAATGGTGTCTGCGGTAGGTGTTTGTAAAGTGACTTCGCTCTAGCGTGTGTAAGTGATGTAATACAAGATGTGTCCTCAGAAGTGCAGAGTCCACTCTTGCTGTCGTGGTAGATGGTTACATCTTTCACTATCCAACTACAACACATAGCAAGCTACACACATTACAGTCCGATCCTATAGAGGAGTATCTACGGAAGGTTCCACGGCAACATTGGCCTAACGCCCGCAAATTCTTGTTAACACCCGACCGACGGGTAACGAGGCGCATTTCATTACGCCAGATCAGGCGTGTTTGATCATGTGAAACTGTCCCGAGCAACGCCACTCGAGACAGAAGCGCTTAATTGACAAGCAATATTAGGCATTAGGTTATTTGAACGATGTAGATGTTAGCGACCGAGGCTCGTCGGAGTGGTGAAACAATATCACTAGGGCGGCTGCTACAGTGGCTCTGACAATTGTCACACGAACCTAGCTCAGTATTTCCCAGGAGCGGACACACTCTCACGACTATTCAATGACGGAGATGAGCATAACCTAGGAAATGCAACTGTCAGATAAAGCCAGACTGACCAGTAGAAGATACAGACTCTTCACACGACTCGGACTCATGTGAATCCACAGAATTAGGCCTACTGTCTGATAAGCAGGGCTCATCGTACAATTCTAGACTAGGCTGACAACTCAGATGAGGTTGAGGGATCAAGCCAGACTTTCCTTAGTACCCATAGTAACGGGTACCTTCATTCAAGAGTTCACTGTCACTATTGACCTATTAGATCTACCTTCATACGATACTACTATCAGGCGCAGCTGTCTACCCACAAACTTTCCTCATTATCCAACATGGGAAACAAACACTCGGTGTACAATCATACTCATCATAGTCATACACAAACACGGAAGTCATTACTGAAAATGATCTGATGCCGTGAAGCGCACAAAGATATCATGTCTTCCATGAAGGTGACCAGCCACAATACCAACATCTTCACGACCACTATCCCAAGGAATTGCATTTCGACCACTAGAGTTAATGTTGAAACATGAATAATCCTATGACATCATAAGCCTCTATGTTAATGTTAAACAAATCATACAATGCTTCTTCATCGATAACGATTTCCAATCCCAGTTCTTCAATTATCCTCTCACTGATCATATTGATTTCACTCCACTCTTCAATTCCACTTTCATTCTCACTTCATCATCATGATTAAGATTAGCAAAGAAATAAGGAGGTGAATTCTTACCAGACTTAAAACTACGGGTTGACTTCACGCTCGAGTCAGAACGGGAGCACGGGAGTGGCTCCCCGGAGAGTTAACGCCCTCTCGCGCAGCGGTGCTCTTGACCACTGGCATATTGCTACACACATCGAAAAATATGCAAAAGCGAACCTAAACCAATCACCCGTAAGTACAACGGAACGCCTGGCCCTCAGAATAATAGGCTGAATATCTGCAGTCTGCGGTGGTTTAAAAAACTATTTTAGGCCCTATAAATTCGAACCACGACTGTCACCACGCCAGAATTAGACAGAAACAGATATTTCCAAGACGAGTATTAGGTTGTCGATGTGTGCTTAATAATAACCGTGCGTGGCCAAGAGACCGATCGTCAATATCGATAACATAATCACAAGAATCGATAATATCACAAATACTATAGTAACCATAACATTATGGCGTTGCTCGTTTCACAACCCCGAGGGGCCGACATGAATTGGCGCCCCTGTGCACTATTCAAAAGATGAGGCCCCACCCAAGCAAACATACAGGTCAACTTCTAAACAGCATGTTCAAATATTTTATTAATGTATTTATATAAAGCTATTTTTGAAAGTTAACGGCAACTAAATTGTCGAGTCGAAGTTGAAGTTACAATTGATGTTGGCGGGTCAGATGATGTTTTTGTTTGACAAAATTAGGGCAGTATATACGTTTCGTATTCTTGTTATTGGCATGATTGGAATGTCATACTTAAACCGCAATAGATGATTGTATTGTCTTATTCAAAATATTTGTAAAAGCGCTATATTTTTATATGGTAGCAGAACAATGGTGTGTCCAAGCCTTAAAAAAGTCCCCAAAATATATTTTTTTCACGATATGAAAAAAATAATCATTGATTATGCATAATAAGAGATTTGGAAAATGAAATCTGAATGAATCTGAAATTGAAAATGGAATTTGTATTTGATATTTCTTCTTTTTTTATCATGATTGTAAAATTTAGACAGTCGAACCCAGTTTCAGATCAGTTTCAGTTTAGTTTATTTCATATTTCCAATCGTACAATATTAACAACAACAAAAAATTGTATGTCATATCAATACAATACGTTGATAAAGTCATAAGACGAATGGCATCAGTAGTATTTAAGAAAAATATATGAAGGAGCATAAGTTAAAAGCTAAGCTTGTTACATTATAGGCTCCTTTCTGTAAACGATGTGTAAAAGCACGGGCGTAAATCCCGGGTGGGGGGGGGTGGTGGGGATACGATCCCCCAGATTGAGGAGCGGGGGATAGGCCTGTAACAAACACCCCCCCCCCCAGTTTTCAAGAAAGAAGTGGTGAAAAAAAATACACTAGATAATTGTGTTATTGGTTAAAATAGCGCTCTCAATACCAAAAATACCTCTTTTTTACTCCAAAATCCCAAAATATTCTGATTGGTCGCTATGCGACCTCGCACTAAGTAACAAACAGTAACCTAAGTAAGTATAAAAAGGTTGGATCCAATGTATCTGATTGATACACGTCTGTCAAGACCCTATACACCCCTCTCCTCGTCTGGGGACAAACCTTAGGAATGGGTGTTGTTGACAATCAGAAACATTAATGTAGATGTGTGCGGGCTTGGTTGGTGGAGGGCTTAATTGGGGCCTGCAGCCAACAAAATTTTCATAGCAAAGATTGTGGATTCGTTTTCTATCGCTCGAGCTTCGCGCTCGCATTACTTTTTCCATTACTAAAATGAACAGGAATCAAGGCAGCCATTATGATTCTTAAAAGCATACATTCAAAGATAAATTTTCTTCGTACCCCCTCCTCTTCGAATACATTTCTTTTTAGGTCTATATTTGCCTCTGACCTAAAGTGTCCCCCCCTTTTTTTTTTTTTTTTAGAAAAAGTGCCCTTTTTTCCATCGAGACCCCAGTTTGAAATCCGTTACTCCGCCTCTACTGTGTGTGTTTTTGTTTTTTTTTCTGTTTTTTTTTTTTTTTGCGCTCGCGGATACAATATGATCTTTAATGCACAAATATATTCAATTTCAGTTCAAAATTTTCGGCTCGCGCTTCGCGCTCGCTTATAGTTAATAGGAAGTACAATTCACAAATATATGAAACCTTTACATTAAAATTTTCGGCTTGCGCTTCGCGCTCGCATTAGTTTTTCAATTACTAAAGTAAACTGGAATCAAGGCAGCCATACATTCAAAGACAAATTTTGTTCGTATCTCCTGGCTCTCCGAATAAATTTCTCTTGAGATCTATGCCTCTGATCTAAAGTGTCCCCCTTTTCAGAAAAAAGTGCCCTTTTTATCGAGACCCCACTTTCAAATCCGTTCTGCCTGTGGTATATATTTTTGTTTTTCGTTTTCATTTTTTTTTTTTCGCGCTCGCAGATACTATATAGGACCTTAGAACATATCCAATTTCAGCTTAAAATTTTCGGCTCGCGCTTCGCGCTCGCTGATACCAAATATGAACTATAATGCATAAATATCTCCAACTTTTAGCATTAGTTTTTCCATTACTAAAATGAACAGTAATCAAGGCAGCCATAAGGCTAGACGGCTGCAGCCCGATAGTCCGCGGTCCGATAGTCCGGGGGGGGGGGGGGGTTGATGTTTGTTACTCTGAAGGTTCGTTTTCGAAAAATAGAATGAGGTTCGTTATTCCGAAAATAGAAAAAGGTTCGTCAGTCAGAAAATAGAAAAGGTTCGTTATTCCGAAAAAAGAAATGGTTCGTTATTCCGAAAAAAGAAAAGGTTCGTTATTCCGAACAAAAATTATATCCAAAAATACAAAAGGTTCGTTATTCCGAAAATACAATAAAGTTCGTTATTCGTTAATGATTTGAAAGCAAGGCAAGTTATGCACTCGGCCCCCCAAAAAGAGAAAATTGTTGACATTAAATGATCACTTTGATATATTCTATATTTGCTTTTCAATTCTATAATAATCTCAATGTAGGCCTACGTGTGAAAAAAAAAAAAAAAAAAAAAAAAAAAAAAAAAAAAAAAAAAAAAAAAAAAAAAAAAAAAAAAACATGCGAGAGCAAGAAAAGGAGGGCCATATATTGAAATTCTCTTTTCCTCCTCTATATAAATTCGAGTTAAACTTTTGAAAAATAACGAAAAATTAGGAATAACGAACCTTTTCCATTTTTGGAATAAAGAAAATTTGGAATAACGAAAATTCATTATAACGAATACTTTCTATTTCGGACTAACGTACCTTTTAATATTTTCGGGATAACAAAAATTCGGAATAACAAACATTTTCTATTTTTGAACTAACGATTTGGAATAACGAACCTCATTCTGTTTTCGGAATAACAAACCTTTTCTATTTTTGGATATAACAAAAATTCGGAATAACGAACCTTTTCTATTTTCGGACTAACGAACCTCATTCTATTTTGGGGAATAACAAACCTTATGAGTAACAGACATCACCCCCCCCCCCCCCCGCTGACTATCGGACCCGCGGACTATCGGGATAACCCCAGCCAGACGCATGCATTTGAAGACAAATTCTATTCACACCCCTTCCCCTCAAATCCGCCACTGCCACTGCTATGTCATGGGGTGGGTTGTGTTAGATACCCGGGGTGTACCGTATTAGGGAACAGGAGAACTTGATAAAAGCTCAGGAACACCAGATCTTGGCTTCACAAAACTTTATTGAAGCATATTAACCGTAGAAACAACCAAAGAATCAACTGTAGAATCAACCCTGCAATAACATAGAATAAGATAACAAATGATAAATAACAATTCAGAATACATTGTATCATATGCATCAAATCAAGTACATGTAATGAGTTGTAAATGTAAACTATGACATAAATCTCATTTGTCTTCTTATCATATGAATCCAAAATATTGCTACTGAAAAGGTACATGTATTTATTTCTATCAATTATCCAAATGTTGAAATACATGCACTCTCTAAACACAATTTCATATTTTATAACTTTCATTACTAATAAAATATTGTCAGATATATAAAACAATAGCATGTTATTATTTTGTTCAACCACCAAGTCAAAGTAAAAACAAACAATCCTCTAATTAATGCAGTGTTGTAAAACAACTGCAATACAGTCAAATTTCCAGGAAATATATATATTTGTTTCATACAAATCTAGTAACATCCTACAATGATAATATTATATATAATATATTATATTTCCCATATTCATCAATAACACATATTCATAAATTAATATTGACCATAGAATTATATTATCATAGCGTAGAGACATTGATGAACTCAAGCGTATCAGAGTAATGTGGTCGATCAAAAAAATTCCAAACACCTGAAAATAAAATTCATTACGTTTAAATAACCTAATCATGGAAATTCCATTTCCCGACAGCTATATGGGTAAAAATAACGATCCTTGTGTCACTACAGTGCTTGTGTATGCCAAACAAGATCGCGACACGTTGGCAAATTATTTCGCTCATCCCCCCACTCCTCGACACGGATTTACGCCGCTGTGTAAAAGACTTAAATAAAGAAAATACAAAGATATATAAATAAGAGTAAACTCAAAGGATGGTTAGTTGAGCACGGGGGCGCAAAAACTTCAGTTTTTACATTTCACTTGAAAGGTATTGGGTAGGGCCCCTAATCCTCACCTGCTGGCCCTACAGGCCCTACCCATTTTTATGAATTACGTTGTATTACAAATCGTGGCCGTATATATCCCAAGCTTATATCCCTGCGACCAATAAAGATGTTCATGAACAATATGAAAAGAAAAAATGAGACCCCAGTTTGAAATCCGTTACTCCGCCTCTACTGTGTGTGTTTTTTTTTTTTTTTTTTTTTTTTGTTGTTGTTGCAAGCCTTATAATCTTTGTGGCCTATAGTTGAACTGCGCAACACGATGATGATTACATGATGTTAAATATTAGAAAGAGTAGGCATAATAAAGTGGTGAGTTTCAAATGGTGACCGAGTATTGTTTAAAACATAATTTTAATTCTTTCCAAAACAAAAGGAACTACCTACCTCACAAGGAGATCTATTTTTATTATTTTTTTTCCTTTTAAGGCCCATTTGTATCGCTGATTCTAGAAAGGGGTAATCATCGTTTGGTAGCCTTAGCAGGAGCAATGATGAGTGCAGCTTGCTTGGTGTCCAGTGCCTTCTCTCCGAATATAACCGTTCTTGGCGTGTTATTAGCATTGACAGGTATGTCATAATTGTTTGTTGACGTGATGACGTCAACATTTGAATATTGCAGACAGGGGGGTTGGTGATAATTGTTTTTCTTCACAATAAAAGTTGAAGTAGTAGTTATTGATTCATATAAACAAAGATTAGACTGTGAGTCATTTTGTAATTTTATGCAAATGAGCTTAGGTGGCTCAAATTACCTGCATGTACCATAATTCAGTATATTGCATTCTCGAGTGTCATATGTATTCAATAACTGCCAACTGTTGAATGATTTTTCCCTCTTTAGTAATAGCACCCCCCCCCATTTACACACAGGAAAAAATGTTATTGTTGTTTAACTTTCTTTACACAGGAGTGGGTTTAGCCTGTGTCTTTCTACCCGCAACTATTCTGGTAAACAGCTATTTTCCTGACAAATTTATTCTTATGAACACTTACACCAACTATGGACTCACGGCTGGTGCAACGTTTTTGCCCTTTATCATCGAACGATCCCAAGAGGCATACGGGTATTTCGGAAGTTTCCTGATATTGGGAGGGATTAGCTGCAACATCATAGTATGTGCCGCAGCCATCCGCCAACCCATATCGAAGAAATGCAGTCAAAGATATCATCAAGATCAGACGGATAGGGAACGAACTGATGGACAAAGGGCGAGACTGGTAAGCAAGACAGCTCGAAGGATAGAAAACGATGCAAATGAAAAGCCCAAAATGTCGAGGAATGACGACGGTCTCCGCAACCCGACACAGGTGAACACTTTGCATGAACATGATGAAGACAAAGGTCCACCTGAGGCGCCTCATGAAGTCGAAAACCGGCCATTTTCCAATACAAACACCAATACAGAACGAAACAAAGTATCGAATATATCTATTGGTAGAGAAGTGAAAGAGAATGAATTTGTACCCTGGTACAAATGCTGCTCTAGGGATCTTTCGTTCCACGACAGATTGTTCTTATTCAATATTCCTACATACTTTCTCTGCAATTATCCTCTCTACGCCTGGATGTTTTTCTTGGTGCCACACGCAGAACAGCTAGGAATCAGCCAATCCCGTGCCGTCTTCCTCTCATCAATTGCGGGTATCGGTGGCATCATTGGAAGAACAATATTTATCATTCTTAGAAAGAAGAATGTAGATGTATTATTAATCGATACATTTGCTGGTATAATCTGCTCCATATCTCTTCTATCAGACTTCCTTGGGACCGGGTATCTCGTCCGAGCTGGACTTGCCTTTATTCAAGGCATGTGCTTCTTCGTTGAGGATACTGTCGGCTTGGCCATTGTCAAGTCCACTGTACCACATGAAAATGATTTCAAAAGAGCTGTTGCATTGAGGTTCTTCCTTCTTGGACTCAGTGTGACTGCGGCTGGGTTCGGAACAGGTATTGATAAAAAAAAATAAATAAAAAAAAAAACTATAAATGTGTAAGAAGAAAAAAGTCTAGAATTTTTATTCTTGTTATGATTTTTTTTTCCAGAAATCTTGATAAAGGCCAATTAGCCGAAAGCTCGATGCATTTAACACTTTGAAAACCTACCATTCTTACTAAATCTTTATATTTCATAGCAATTTCAATGACTTTATATTCTAAATCATAATGTAGCTACTCAAACAAAAGAGAAATTCAAACCTTCATCAGATGAAATTACTTGATATATTTCAACCACTTATGTTTCTACGCCTCTGTATAGTATATCGAGACAACTCAAACAAAATTCACTATCGAGTATCTTACTTTTATCTGCATGCAGGGTTTATGTTTGATGTAACTCAATCGTATACGACGGTCTTTACCATTATTGGCGCTATTCATGCTGCTGTCGTCATCAACGTCATCATCACCCTGGTGCTGTTGAGAAATCGAAAATTGTTGATGCAAAAGTAACAACCAGTGACGTCATCGTAACGAATCAGGACAGTGAAGAGAACAAATAAAAATACTATTCTAAAAAAAAAACTAATACAATTTCTCTACCCGAGAACACGCAATGACGCAATGTATTTTTGTACGAAAAACTGTCAAAACGGCTGTTTCGACTCACCGTACTGCCGCCGCAGGTGAAATGTGACTGCACCATAAATTAGTATATCAATGAGCAACGTGTAGTAGGCCTATAGTTTATGAAATCTTTAAAGGGTTAGATTAATAAGTTATTAATTAGTGTTGCGTCAACACTGGGAGTTAAATAGTTTGAAACTAATCAAACTTAAGTCTCATATTGTCCATGTTGTCCGCATGGCATTCGAGGCATTTGTGCAGTAGCGGATCCCTCATTAGCTCTGACAAAGGATTATAATTTATCCGCCCATGTTCAAGCATTATAAGGCATTATGATCCATCGACGATTGGGCAGACAAAATTATTTTTCGTAGCTGATGCTAGATCCACGCCTGTGTGTTTGATATTTTAAATACGATTGTAAAGTTGTTTTTTTTCTAGAAATGACCACCTGAAACAGTTCTTGCAAGTGTCCACAGCCTTTCTTCAGGTCTTCTGTTGGGTTTGTCCCACGAGTCCTCTGTAGAGCCTCCAGGCTGACTCAGGTTGCATGGTCTTCCAAATTTTCCACTCCAGATCGTTCATTACGATTGCCCTTGATCCACTTCTTGAATAAATTTGCCATATGCGTTGGAACATTATCGTTTTGGTCTGTCCAGTGCTGTCCAAATTAACCTTAGAACATTTGTAGAATAGAACATTTCTGCATATTTTATTCTAGTATCGTAATAAAATCGTCTTTATTCTTAAGAGATTCCCAGTGCTACCAGCAAAGAAAAAAACCCATAATAGTTACATATAGGGATGTCATGTGATATAATCAGGACAATGTTCTATAAGGTGAAGACTTTGTCTTTATTTCGCCAGATTGAAAAAAGTCTATCTTTGCCCTCAACTCTAATTTACTCTAATAAAACTTATAAAATCATGGCACGAAAGTACTAATCTTGGTTTAACTGAGCTCAGGAACTACCCAACAGCCCCGCGGTGGGTCTGACTGCAAATCTTGGGTCTTTATGAGGCAGTTTCTATGCAGATTTCCTCTTTGCAGTATTCACGTTGCGATACTTCCTATGGCTGGTCAGTGGTTTCCATATTTACCTTGGCTATGCATCGTGGGTTGTTGGGCCTCAAGGGAGGCTTATTTAGTAATTCAAGAAGACATCTTGAACTTCTTGTCATGCCCATTGAGGTTTTTCCAAAAAGATTCACATATGGAACTTCTTGAAGAAGCCTTGAAGTGACCAGAACATGTGGATAGTGTGATCATTATATTTCAGCAACATTGATATTAATGTTCCGAAGTGAAAAAATCCAAAGTCCTGACAAAAAGCTCAGAGAAATGTTGTATGTGGAGCTGCAGACTCACATAATGACTCACAGGCCATGCAACCTGAGTCAGTCTGGAGGTTCTACAGAGGACTCCTGGCACAAACCCCACAGAAGACCTGAAGAAAGGCTCTGGACAAGTGCATAGCTTTGATAAAAAAAAAAGTTCCAATTCCATGGGTTACAATTGCCCCTGAACACGGGGCAATTGTAACACTCGACCTCTTGTTTTGAAATGATAATGGCTTCAAAATAAATTGTTGTACTTAACCCAAACCTATTCATATGTCAAGCTAAGATATGCATTTTTTCATTTTATTTAGTTTTAAGCAAGTATTTAGCTATAATAAAGTTGATAAATCAAATTTGGAGAAAAGTGTGACAATTGTCCCCGGTCTCCCCTACTGCTCGGCCTCGTGGACCCTCGGCCTCGTGGGAATAATACTCGGACTCGTGGGAAAATACTTGAACTCGTGGACCCTCGGCGGCCTCCCTCTTGGGAAGACCCCGATCCCTAAGTTTAAGACCAACTTTGCGCCCCGTAAGTTTTTAGATCAATTGGCCCCCTAAGTTTAAGATAAATACGACATCCCCTAATTTTAAGACCAATTTAGTGCCCCTTGTTTTAAAACCGATTTTGCGCCTCTAAGTTTAAAATAAATTGGGTGCCCCCTAGGTTTGAAATTGAAATGACACCCCAAAGTTTCATGTCAATTTGGCGCCTCCATGAAGTTAAAATCAGTTTGGCGCCCACCTAAGTTTAAAATCAATTTTGAGCCCCCTAAATTTCAGGTCGTTTTGGCGCCCCGTAAGTTTAAGATAATTTTTGCGCCCGTAAGTTTAACCCCACTAAGATTAAAATCGAATCGGCGCCCTTCAATCTCATGTTAATTTGACGCCCTCTAAGTTTAAGATCAATTTGGCGCTCCCTACTATTCAAATAAATTTGGCGCCCCCTATTTTGTTTATTATTTATTTTCTTTTCTTCTTCTTTTTTTTATCTCCCCTTTTTTAACTTTTTTTAAAAAGTAGTCCCCAGAGACATTCCTGTAATAATACTAGCATAGTTTTTAAAACTCTTGTTATACACTGTTCGTCATAAAGGTGGAATATTTTTTTTCTAGCTCAAGCGACATTATGTTGCTCCGTTATTAATTTCTTGAATGTGTTTGTCACCGCTTTCACTTTCTGGGATCCTGGGTATATCTTTGACGTTCCCTCAACCCTTCCTGGGGATTTTTCTTCAAAAAAGTTTGTCACCCCCAGAAGATGGCCATTTTTGTCATTTTTTCTTATTTTTGGGGCCCTTTTTTGTTCACGCGACCCACCAAGGCCCCCTCAGTCCTACCCCAAGGAAACACGTCTGAGGTGGAGATTTGTTATTGTTCTTTAAATCAAATCTAGATTTATGGTTACAGGCTCGACTCTTTTGTCTAGGGGAGGGGTCAGAATTCATTTTGATTGGGGTTCAACATTCATTTTATTCATTTTTACACCATGGAAATTTCTATCTTCACTAAATTGTATTGTAAAATCTCAACCAAACATAAATCAAAATGAAATGTTATCAATAATGACTATTTACAGCCTTGCTATCAAGGCGAAACAGAATTTGAGGGGAAAATGATGATATTTAAGGGTTAAAGGTTGTTTTTCATTTCTTTTGTTTTCAGCATAAAGATGGAATAAAATATTCCGAATTTTCACCAATCTCGTTTTTTACTTCAACCCCTCCCCTAGACAAGAGACCTTAGCCTGTCCCCAGAAATATAGATTTAACTTAAAGAACAATATTAAACAGGACACCTTAGTCGCGTTTCCTCGGGGTAGGACTGAGGGGGGCTTGATCGGCCGGGAAAACAAAAAGGGGCCCCAAAATGAGAAGAAAATGACAAAAATGGGCATCACGGGGGTTGACAAAACTTTTTTGGAAAAATGTTCACGCGAAGGGTTGGGAGAATGTCCAAGATATAGCCAGGGTTCCAAAAAGTAAAAGCAGGGACAAACATATTCAAGAAATTAAAGTCAGAGCAAAATCATGTCCTGTAGCGCGGCAAAAAAAATATTCCACCTTTATGACGGACAGTGTATAACACTAAAGGTAGCTTTTGCTTCTTGTTTCTTTCAATTACTTTTTTTCTATGTGAAGTATACGGTATACGCTATTCGCTATTCGGTATTCGGCATACTCTATCTGAGTATAGCGACCTATTTCGTACTTTTCGCCGATGTAATGGAATTTTCAAACGAAGAAAATTCGGTTTTCCTCCTCCCATCCGACGCTGAGGAGGCTAATGTGAGGAGGAAAAGAGTTAATAAATCATAATAGGTGAATATTTGAATATTTGAACACACGAATTGTAAATGAAGGGCGGTATACGCAGAAAAAAAAATCGAACATGCGCGATTTCCGTATACTACACGAAATGCAGCTGTACGCACTTTTCGAACAGTATAGAAGTGTACGGTATTCGTTGAAGTGCTATTCGGTATTCGCTATACGCTATACGGACACTGGGGTTCACATAGCGGATTCGACCAAGCTACTCGGTCTTTTGAAGTTGGATTCAAGCATGCGTGCAATGTACAAACAAAAAGGAACGTGAGTACGCGGCTCGAAAATCGAATTTGCACAATTCCCACTATACTATACGAAACGCAACTTTCCAACATTTGAGTAGTTCCCTCGTATGTGAACCGGTTTTTGAAAATGCCATTGTTCAACCAGTGAATGTCGCTTGTTCGATTTTCGGTATTCGCGTGCCCTCGCGAAAACGAGCCGAATACCCGAGCCGTATAGCTCTATGTGAACCCAGCCTTAGGCTGGGTTCACATAGAAGTATACGGTATTCGGTATACGGTATTCGTTGAAGCGCTATTTGGTATTCGCTATACGCTATACGGACACGGCGGTTCACATAGCGGATACGACCAAGGTACTCGGTCTTTTGAAGTTGGATTCACGCATGCGTGCAATGTAAAAACAAAAGGAACGTGGGTATACGCGGCACGAAAATCGAACTTGCGCGATTCCCACTATACTATACGAAACGTTACTATACGACATTCCGAGTAGTTCCCTCGTATGTGAACCGGTTTTTGGAAATGCCATTGATCAACCAGTTAATGTTGCTTGTTCGATTTTCGGTATTCGCGTGCCCTCGCGAAAACGAGCCGAATAGCCGAGCCGTATAACTCTATGTGAACCCAGCCTTATGACGGAGAGTGTACATGCAGTTTAGGCTACAAATAGTGCAATTCTTTAGGAAAATTGTGCTACGATGCACACTCAGTACAGCTTCACATCGCTGAACCATTATCCGGTATAATCGATGTCATTTAATCGCTGCCTCTAATTGAAATTGTATCTTATATTTTCTCTTTAAAATATTCTTATTTGGACAGTATGGGGCCGTCTGAGGGAGATCAGTTCGTCACCGTTTTTACGAACCGTCCCGAGAGACTTTTAGCGGACCGAAATAAATTGTGAGATAAACGCGTTTAAAGATAAGCCTTTTTGCTGTCTCTATTTTGGAGAGGGAAAAGTAGGTGATGTAAACTTAAATTCGATATCGTTACAGTAAACTACCTCAGGAATCCAGTGATATAATTCTTTTGGGGTAAAAATATTTATTTAATTAAAAAATAGATGGTAATCATGAGAGCAAAGTCGTAGGACGGTTCGAAAACGATAAAAATCAGATCCGCGCTAAGAGCGTTTTTACGTAGTGTCCGCGCAGCGCTACGCGGACCGTCTCCCGTGCAAGCTCTGCCATCTTTCGTTTTCACGAACCGTCTTTGGTGACCGCGCGCGCCGTGCGCGGCCTAACATTTGTACACATTTCAATTCAAAACGTAGTGCAGCGCGCATGAAAGTGTTGTGTATTACTCGCCAGACTGAATTACTTTTTGTTTTTATCTATATTTTACTCAGCTTATCTTAGTAAGTGAAATACATTAATAACATATTGGAAAAGGTGTTTATGACAGCAAATCTGCATTACCTCTCTCAAAATTAGTTATATTTAAATGTTCCAGTTTGAGAGGGAGAAGGAAGGAAACGAGAACAGAGAGAGAGAGAGAGAGAGAGGGGGGGGGAGGGAGAGAGAGACTAGGTCAGAACACGTCATAAAGACCTAAACATGTTATTTAGATACCATTGACACGGGTCACTTAACCAATTCAACATGAAAATCTCTTTTTCTATTGATCTTCTTCTAATTTTTCTCTTTCACCCTTCGTTGTTTTTCTTTCATCATGAAACTCTTTACATATTTACTTCCCTCAACTCTCCCTCACAATGCATCTTTTCTCATCATTTTGTATCTTCATAATGTTATTGTTCATTCCTTTGCAAACTCTTTCTATTTTAATACTATTTCTTTCTACATTTACCATTCCTACTGTCTTTCCAAGTACTCATTTCCCTTTCTTCTTTGATTATCTCTTCCTATTCATAAAATATTTTCCTTTGATTTTTTAGTCAGTGCAATTGTGACATTATTTACGCTCTCTCCTTTATCAAAATATTTAAATGTGTTCACTTTTCATACTCTCCAGTCTATAGTTAACCTGAATACTAAACACAAAAAGTGAAGCATGTACAGGCATTGAGATATATATCGAGACAATTTTAATCAAAATGCTTCAATCACAGATAATAAAATTAGCTCACATAGGAAATGGAAAGAAATGAAGATGAATAACAACAAATAACTAAAAGACAAACATGTATACTTTTTAAATCAGAAATATAAGTTTAAGCATGTGTAGAAATTTAGTATAATTTAATTTCAGATTTCAATGGATACAGAATTATGACAAAATATAAATCAAATTGAAATTGAATTGACATAAAAATGAATTAAACTTATATTTTAATATAAATATGCCACAATCAAAAGATGAGTTGTTGCAAGTAAACAAACCACAACAATATTCATGATTTAATAATCAGATCTCAAAATGATAACAAGGAAGAATGGCATACACAGGTGTTATAAAATGATATAAGAGTGACATTTAATATTCATGAAGAAGATTTGGCACAGTGGCGGATACAGGATTTCAGGATACAGGGGGCGCCAGGCCCAATTGGGGGGGGGGGGCGCCAAATTTTTTCTGATTTACATGTAGGGGTCAATGAGCTGTTTTCAAAATTATGGGGGGGGGGCATCCCCTGCCTCCCCGCCTGAATCCGCCACTGTGACTAACCTTTGTAAGTATAAATAACCGTTCATGCCCATGATAAATCTTATACGAAAATTCAAAACTCTTCATGATATACATTAAAAAGAAACTGGGCTTATGTGATTGCTCTCAAACCTTTTACAAATGGAAGGATTAAAATCTCAAACAGCAGGTGTCTACTATTGTCATAAAAGTAATCTTATTATCTTGGTGGTTAAGGGTGGTATCTCACTTTCGCGGAGACATGTCAGCGACGGAATCCTTTGTGCCACATATAAATACGTAGTATAGAAACATCTCCAAACTTTAGAAAATTGAGGAGAAAGGGAGACTGAGGGAGACTGAGTTAATGGCAAAACCATGTTGACAAATCTGTGCTCAATTTTGTTTCGCGAAGTGAGATACCACCCAAGGACCATCAAATTACCGTTTTTTACGCTCACCCCCCCCCCCCTCCACCCACCCAATTAAAAGACACTCTGTAACCCCTGCATAACCATGGCATAATCATTTAATAAAAATTTACCTTGAATGTTTTAACGTTTAAACAGATTTATGAAGCCAAAGCTATTATTCTTATTATATAGAAATACTCTTCATCAAAAAGGAACAATGTCATAGTCCTTGAGAAAAAACCGCACATGTTTCATGTAATACAAGTACGATGAACATTTTTTTAAGCCTTGGTAAACCTAAAACTCTCCTGTTCTCTTAAATTGGAAAATAGTAATCCACTTGAGAAAATACAATGTTACGTCAAGGCAAGAACTGTTCTTTATTGTTTGGAGATTCATGAGTTCTATTTAATATTGGTCTATATAAATCCACCCAAAACACAAATTTCCCCCCTTACCAAAAGAAACAATATCATAAGTTGTGTTGTAATTTGAATAATCTTTATAACCAAAGTGGATTTCACTAATTGTTCTTCAAAAAATAAATACCAAGCTGATGCATACTCATGAGCTCATGGCTATCTCTCTAAGATAAACCATTAAAACACCACAGAAAGAGGAGCAGGGCATACTTAACCAAAATCACTTGACATAATCTATCTTCCTTTGCAAAGTGTGATTCTCACCCTGTCAAGAAACCTGAGTAAGTAAGCAATGAAAAGGAGAGTAATTAATTATTGCACGACTTTGTTAGATTATAAAACTAAATTATTACAGTGTCTTTATAAAAATGTCATCAATTAAAATCTTCACTATTCAAAGTTTTGCTTCATGATTTACTTTAATATCGGTTTTAAAGTATAATACTCTTTTGTAAAGCACTTAATATTAAAACTTTTTGTATCGAATGCTCTAAAAATGTAACAAAATATACTTATCATTATCATACCCCAAAATATTATTCTCATGAAATAACTTTGAATGTAGAAGCATGACATAGAAGGCCTGGTAATATCAATAATAACTGCATTTTCACCAGTGCAGAGGTTACTTAGGTCTATGTACTTTCCCTGTACACAGGGTAACTTCATGATATTTTTTTCTTCACATGATGATTAATAAGATGTAGTAAAGGGAATCTTTAATTAGTGAGAGTACATGGGTGTATTTTAACCAGAGAGCATCTGAAACAAAAAAAAGGTCATGTTTTGTGTAATACAAAAATCGCATGAGCACACAACATTATGTATGTAGAATATTCATTTTTGTATTTTGTAGATTGACTAAATCTTACAAGAAGTACACCCACTTATCTTTTTTTTTTCACTTCCATTAAAAAACAAAAACAAAACAATGGTTGTCTCTTAATCAACTGTATACTTACTGCCAGATGCGTCTGTACAAGGAAAGTAATCTGCAACACTAATACCAGAGGTTGAAGACTAATACCAGAGGTTGAAGAGTGGTTTCCAGCTGAATGCATAATTGGGCAGTATACCAGTAGGTAATGGCTATTAAAGGAGAAATCATATTTAAAAAAACTTTTAAAATTGGTCAAATTCTAACAGCTACTCTTCAAAACTTCTATGCCTGATGTGTGAGTGACCACAAATAACAATAATTAAAAAGATTAATATATTGAAAGAGTTCCTACACCTACACCTACCATTTTCATTTTAAACTTTTATATCAAATTATAGACATTTTGAATATGTGAGAATGACTGTGTTTTTTTACAGTATGTTCAGCCTCCACTCCCCACCCTCCACAATACTCCATGACCCCTGTCTTTTCAGGTTAATATTTTAAAAATACGAAATTGAACAATGGTTAGCCCTTTATTACCCGCAATACTCACCAGGCTGATATGTCTCTTGAAATGTTCACTGCAAGATACGTCTAATTCAGGAAAGGAAGCTGAAACACAAGTTCTCAAAGTTGAATGGTGATGTTGATGCTGAATGCTACGTTAGATGACCAATCAGGATCTAGATCTCAGTCAGTCCAGGTCCAAAGAACTGAAATATAAACAGTCAAACAACAAAGTCTTTGTACCAGTATTTGTTTATTAATTGATTAATCAATAAGAATCTACGATTGTAAAACAAAAGAGAATTTTACACCGTGACAAGATGAATGTGACGACAAGCGGAGTTGTATGTCTTACTTTTTAATTATCAAATTTTGTGAATAGAATTCCTTTTGTCATGTTTGTGTACCGTAACTGCAATATTTAATTGTAACACATAAACTCAAACTTAACCAAGCCTTCACGCATTTCCATTGTTGTCAGGTATGGTCTAGATCAAACTTAAAACATTTGAGTATTGTAGTGAATAGACAATAGTATTTAGTATTTTTCTATTTACTTGGTCTCATATTAAACTTGACACCGTAACGTATACAAAATCAGGATTGGGTGGGGTTAAGGTTTAATCGTCAGGTTTTTTGAAACACGCAAATTATGCAACAATGCTGGACCAGCTAACGGTAGATTTTAAAACTGAACTTTTAGCATGTTTCATTTCTCAAAATTTATGTTAGACAATGACAAACTCAAGTAAGCCTAAACCTAACTGAGATCTAACTTAGTTTGAAATTAGTATCTTTCACTTCACTCAGAGGACAACTAATACAATAGATCTAGACTTTTATTTAGGCCGAGGCTGCTCTGTCCTCATCGGTGGCCCCCGGCCGTATCCGCCGATGAGGACAGATCAGCCTCGGTCTAGACTTTAATATTATGTCGTCGAAAAGTCTAAGATCTGAATCTTTTAGATCATCAATCTCAGAAAAAAACTTTTTTTAGATGATCTAGAGTCTGAGTTTAACTAGATAGGACAATTCTTAACTCTGATAAAATGTACGCTTCCATAAAACAAAATGGTCTAACGTACACGTAATCTTTTCTGACAAATTAGGGATCTCGATTATGCAGATCTACATTTAGTTACACGGAAGACTATATACGGGGCTGCAATATAACGCACATTTATTATTACGTTTCAAAAAATGCCAATTTACCATTTTATTATCATAATCATAAGTTGTAAGAGATATTATTTAACCCACACAATATCTTAATTTTATTACCTTTCATTTTTGCTCGAAATATTTCCATTTTTAAGAGGAAAACTCGTCTCATCTGTGGTGGTAGCAGACACTCGGGATCGTTTCTCATGCCTATACGCATGCGCACAGTACGCAAGACGGTTCGTAAAAACGGAGATCGCAAGAGCTCACCTCAAGACGCGTCTCGTGATGTCACGTATGACGTCACGAGACAATTTTAGACTCTAAAAATTTGTGAGATGAAAGACATTCACTATCTCATTCAAATATCGAATAAAATCATTTTTGAATTTTTCATCAATTTTGGCCTCTTAGGACACTTCGTGAAAACGGTGACGAGTTTGTTAACTGTCGTTGGGGTTATGTTATTGTTTTCGCAAAATTTCAGTTATTGTTTCTGGATGCCGGTATTGCTAAATCTTTTGGAGTTCTGATTCCTGAGATGGTTGTCCGCTTTGACATGGATTATGCCACTGTCGGTTTCATCTGCAGTTTGCCGAGTACGCTCACCTACTTAGCATGTACGTTCACCTAAATAACGACGATTTTGTGCTGGTGCGTGTGTGTGTGTGAGGGTGTGTGTGTGTGTGTGTGTGTGTGTGTGTGTACTGAATCCCAGATGGTGGGGGGCGTTAAATGTGTAAAAAAATTGGGATTGGCCACTGATGGATTTTTTTTTAAAATTCATATTAAAGGAATTTTATGTTCAATGTGTGTTTTTTTTGGTGTTTTTTTTGTGTTTTGTTTTGTGTAGAAAGATGGAGACGGTACACCTTTTGCGTCTCCCAGATCCACCTCTGTTTTTATCAGAGTTTGATGATATGTATTTCACAAAATTAACGTCAATATTATAGCGATCATCTGTTCATGACTGGATTTTCTTGAACAGTGTAAATAAATATCAGCTATAATTCGGCTACTCAGCCTTAACTTGCTATCTGAAAACATACTAAAAGCCTACAATATTCACACTGTAGTAGGTCTCAAAACCCAAGTGCCTCGGGGTATACTTTTGGTAATGTAAACTTTCAAAATTTGAATTTGTTATGAAGTAGCATGACCGATCACGATCAATCTGAAAATATCAACATTCAAAGTTAGATTTTTTAAAATATATACAATTTTTTCCTCGTAAAAATTCATAAGTTGAGATTTACCACAAATACATCCAGTTTTAAAGAACAGGACTGGCAAGGAAGCTTTGAGAACTACTTCAGCATGTTCAGCGGGACAAAAGCTTTTCATTCATTGGGTCAGAGTTGGGCTACGTGGTGCGTAGACCTCACTTTGTTATCAATATTATCAATGGCCTATTATATCTACATTTCCATATATTTCTATATAAATGCTGAAGCATGTATGGGGCCATGGCATGACAACAATATCGACGTGATAATACAATGAATGCGTGCTTCGGTTGTGTCATAACTGCAGTTTTTACTTATTTTACCATGATATTATGCCCCTAACCATCAACCACCTCCAAAGGCCTTATGTATTTGTATGATTTGCGTTGTACACTGTTGGAACAATTTTTTTCCAGCTCCAGCAACATTATTTTGCTCCGGCTCTAATAACGTGAATGTGTTTGTCCAAGCTTTCATTTATTCTGGAACCTGGCTATATCTTTTCAGGTCCAACCCTTCCCTGAGGTTTTTTAAACAACATGTTTGTCAATCCCCACTCTGTAACAATTTTTGATAATTTTCACACTTTAGGGCACCTTTTGTTTACCCCCTCAGTCCTACCCCCCCCCCCCACCCAAATCGAGGTGCTTCTCGGGTATAGGGTTGATATTGTTACTTCAGTTAATTTCAAGTTCATGGTTACAGGATTAGGTCTATTGTCTAGGGTAAAATTATCTTGATTGCTGTTAAAAATACGTTTTTATTAATTTTTACACTTAGGAAATTTGTATCTTCCTAATGATGTATGGTAGAATGTCCGCCAAACATAAATGAAAAAATGATCTATAGCTACCGTTTACAACCTTCTAATGAAGGCTGAAACCAAATTTACAGGAAAATAATTATTATCATGGATTTGGGGTTGTTTCTATTTCATTTATATTTATCATAATGGTAGGGGGGAATCAATTTTTTTCACCAATCACAGTTTTTATTACAACCCATCCCCTAGGCAAGAGTTCTAAGCCTGTAACCATCAACCTAGATTTAACTTAACAAACAAAAACAACAAAAACAACCCTTCACCTCGGACGCTTTTCCTGGGGTAGGACTGAAGGAGCCTTAGTTGACCGGGTAAACAAAAAAAGGGGCCCCAAAATATGAAAAATGACAAAAATGGGCACTGTGGGGGTTGACAAACTTTTTATTTGAAACAATCCACAGGAATAGTTGGGGGAAGTAATGTCCAGGTTCCTGAGAAGTGCAAGCTGAGACAAACATTATATATCTAAGAAAATAAAGCCGGAGCAAAATGATGTTGCTGGAGTAAAAAAAAAAATATGTTTCACCTTTGTGACGAACAGCAGTCCGGAGGGCAGTAGCGGACGCAGACTGGAGTCACACAATGAATTTACCGGGCCCATGCATAAACATAATAGAGCCGCTTTTTTTCCCCCAGACAATTGGGCCCCCGAAATGCATTCAATTCGATTTTCTTGGATCCGCGCCTGGGAGGGGGTCACTATTGTCCTTGGGATAGTAATGTCCGGGGGTGATTGCCCAGAAGGTAATTGTCCAGGAACCAAATAGGTCCATATGTAAAACTAAAACTTTGTGATCTATATCTGTAAACATATACATACAGTATCCGCACTCAAAAGTTTTTTTTTTAAACTAAACTGTTTGTTTTAGGCCCATTTGTATCGCTGATTCTAGAAAGGACTAATCATCGTTTGGTAGCCTTAGCAGGAGCAATGATGAGTGCAGCTTGCTTGGTGTCTTGTGCCTTCTCCTCGAATATTACTGTTCTCGGGGTGTTATTAGCACTGACAGGTAAGTCATCACTGCTTTTGTACTGTTCAAGGGAACCTTCCACCTGCATATCAATTCTACTCCACGTGAAATGTAAATCTAACGTATGGCATTAAATCTTAACATAAAGACGCGTCCATTATTTGAGGAGGGGAAACGCAACATTACATTCATGAGTTTAGTGGAAATACAGCTGAGTGGCGCAGAAAATTATACGGCTCTACATTAATGTCAACTAAACCCGCGCTGACGGCGGGAAGCGAACAATTGACAACTGCATGCAATTATTACTTAGCGTACAAAAACTTGCCTAAGAAAACTTCCCTGTGGTGGAATGGTATTGTCCGTCGATCTGTTTGAGCAAATTACTCGTGGACATGAAAGAAATAATTTAACTTTTATCATAGTTTTCGTAGGAAGATGCTTCAGACCAGATTTGGGAAAAGGACATTCTGGCGAGCCTATAACATGATTGTGCTGAAATTGTAATCAGAATCTTTATTTCACATAGATTGATGTTCCAAACGATTATTGATATAAATAGTGATCTTGTCACTTCTTGCGAAGACGCCGTCCACATGCGATATGCATGTGATATGCGGAAATATGACCCATCGAGTATATTCTTTTGTGATAATGTTCAAAGTGACAGGACTTTTTCTTAACCAATCGAAATTAATGTACCATCTTTGAAAAGCTGATAAATCAAACTTTTAAAAACTACGCGAACAGTAAGGTGTAATATAATTATGCGTCATCGGGGAAGATGACTATGCAGCGTATGAGCTATTTTGAGAGCAAAATTGGCCATATTGTACAGGAATTTGATCTGACATGGCTTTCGAGTTGACACAAGTGACAAAACTTTTTCTTTTCTTTCCAATTTGTTATCTCTGTTATTAAAAAAATCAAAATCTTAGCTGAGCGAACATCTATTTGAAAAATTTGTTGCTCGCCATAATCAAGAAAACAAAGTGAAAAAAACTGAGCAAAATGCAAAATGTCTATGGCCGCGTTCGCTTTGAGTAGAGTGATAGCGCCCTCTTTCCCTTAAGTTTACAACTAGAATTGATATGATACCAACCCATAACTAATCGAGGACTACTCCCTCATGAGAGGACTTGCAGGACAATATTCATGAAAACAAACTTTGTTTCGAGATCAACTTGATCAAGAGTATTAGCCATGCCTCTCATTACAGATCGCCTCCCTATGGTATATACCGGAAGTTTAAGGAGAAGAGTACTTTTCATTTGAGGAAAATTATGTAAGCAGGGGGTGTCCAACCCCCTGATGTAAGGCCAAACTTCTTTGTGACAACATCATTAAAAGTTTGTACAGGTTAGTGACAGACATAACAAATTGAATCATATACAGCTATACCCCAGATTTACACGACCCTGGAAAATTAGCTACTATACCATTTGTCATCTCCACGATTTGCCACCTTTGGATCGTTTTGTTGTTTGTTTGTTGTTGTTGTTGTTGTTTATGTGTGTTCTTCTTTTGTGTCCATCATTCACACCAAAGAAACATTTAATTTGTTATTGTTTACGTTTCATTTCACAGGAGTGGGTTCATCCTGTGTCTTCTTACCCACCACTATTCTGGTAAACAGCTATTTTCCTGACAAATTTATTCTCATGAACACTTACACCAACTTTGGCCTCACGGCTGGTGCAACGGTTTTGCCTTTCGTCATCGAACGATCGCAGGAGGCGTACGGGTATTTCGGAAGTTTCCTGATATTGGGAGGGATTAGCTGCAACGTCATTTTATGTGCCGCAGCCATCCGACAACCAATTTTGAAGAAACGCTGTCAAAGACACCATCAAGATCAGGTGGATATAGAACGAAAGGATGGGGAAAGGGCGAGACTCGCAAGCTATACAGGTCAAATGAAAGAAAACGATCGAACAGAAGCAAATGAAAAACCAGAGATGTCAAGGAATGACGACCGTCTGCGCAACGTAACACAGGCGAACACTTCGCATGAAGAAGAAGGAGAAGAAGGTCGACCTGAGGCATTTCTGGAAGTCGGTGGTAAAGAAGTGAAAGAGAATGGATTCGTACCCTGGTACAAGTCCTGCTACAGGGCTCTTTCGTTCCACGACAGATTGTTCTTATTCAATATTCCTACCTACTTTCTCTGCAATTATCCTCTCTACGCCTGGATGTTGTTTTTGGTGCCACACGCAGAACAGCTAGGTATCAGCCAATCCAGTGCCGTCTTCCTCTCATCAGTAGCCGGTATTGGTGGCATCATTGGACGGACAATATTAATCATTCTTATAAAGAGGAACGTCGATATATTATTAATCAACGTGATTGCTGGTACAATCTGCACAATATCTTTGTTATTAGACTTCGTAGGAACAGGATATCCCGTCCGCGCTGGACTAGCCTTCATCCAAGGTATGTGCTTCTTCATTGAAGATGCTGTCGGATATGCCATAGTAAAGTCCACTGTACCAGACCCAAAAGATTTCAAAGGAGCTGTTGCATTGATGATATTCTTTCTTGCACTTGGTCTGCCTGCTGCAGGGTTTATAACAGGTATTGATAGTACGAATATGCATTTTTTTTTTTTTTTTTAATTTCCTATTACAATTCAGCTCTTCTCGGTGCCATCATAAACATAGCACCCGCTTAAACATTTAGAGCGCAAAACCCACCATCCGTGCAAAATCTATTACGTAGAAATTTTTTTACAGCAATTTTATATTTTACAATGTTTTAAATCATAGTTTAGCTACTCAACAAAGAGAACTTTAAAATTTCATTAGGTGAAAGTCTTTCACTTATTTTGATCATTATATTTCGACGCTGCTATTGAGCCGCATATACCATCGAGTATACTTAGTTATTTATTTTTTTTACTTAGTTACATGAATACTTATACTATAGTACACAAATAGAGTGTCTTCGCAACTAAACCAATTTAACCTGCCTCTCTTGCTTTTATCTCCGTGTAGGATTTATGTTTGATGTAACTCAATCGTATACAACGGTCTTCACCATTATTGGCGCTATTCATGCTGTTTTCGTCATCAACATAATCATCACCCTGGTGCTATTGAGAAATCGAACATCGTTGGTGCAAAAATAATGAACAGTGACGTCATTATATTATGTTCTATGTTGACAAGAATTAGGATAGTGATGAGAACAATATTAAAAACGTTATATATATATATATATATATATATATATATATATATATATATATATATATATATATATATATATATATATATATATATATATATATATATATATATATATATATATATATATATATATATATATATATATATGTGTGTGTGTGTGTGTGTGTGTGTGTCGATCACCATGACTGTTACATTTATATTTGGATATCAACTATTCTGATATAAATAACACACACATTACCTTTTTTTTCCTGCTGTGCTTTCATCGTATACTATATACATATGATATCTCTAGAAATGATATTTAGATAACGTACCCTTAATTTAAAGCTATCCAGAATTAACAATTAATTTGATGGTTACGAATATATATTTGAAAGAGATATATATACAAAAAAAATTTATTATGATGCAGCTAAGTTCTCCATAAAATAATTGTGTTTCAAATTCATTATTTACTTAGTTGGTTCTCTTCCCAACCTTCTTTCCCCACTTCATGTCCTTATTCACAAGTAAAATTTTTCTGATTGCAAATACTTATTACCACACGCTGGCATATTTCTATTCCCGATATAAGTAATTAAGATCATTTTTGTATATATGTTTATATGTTAGGCCCTGCCTGAGTAACATCAGCGTCCTGGGCCATCTCTATATCTATATGTCTCATTTTGTATTGTTACATTGTTATTGTATATGCTTTTCATGGAAATAAAGACTACTACCCTTAATTATTTTAAATATATAATAATATTTACCAAAGGACACCCAAATTGGGATCTTATGAAAAAGCCTACTTTATAAAATCTTTAACATGTTTAAGGTGGGGCAGGGTCTTTAAAAGATTTCATCTAGCTGAGACTATTATTATAGAATGATTCAACTCTAAAAAAAAATTATAAAAAAAAAAATGACTCCTATCCCAACCTTTGTGAAAATTTGAATTTTACCATTACATAATTATGTATATCAAAACGAGATTTAGCGTCTTCTTTTGCGAAAGCCTAATATATATAATTTTCTTTTTCAAGTCGCGCTTTGCGCTTGCATATATCGCAATATATTATAAATGGGATACATATTACATGTTTAAAGAAATATGGCACGTACATGTAGTGCAGTGCCTCATTTTTGGGGGATTTTTTTTTTGTTGTATGTAGATGAAAGAAAAATCAAGAGTATAGGGCCTAGTAATGAGCTATCATTTTCCTTATTTTGGCATTCGGTCATATATCTGGTCTTCATCAGACCTAAAAGATAAAACAATACGTGAAACGAACATAGTGTACAAGTAGTTGAAAATCAAATGTCGACAAATATATCAAAAAGGCCTACGTTAGGGCCTACTAATAAATTCATAATAATATGTACAGTTGTGGAGACATAGATACTGAGAGAGAGAGAGAGAGAGAGAGAGAGAGAGAGAGAGAGAGAAAAATTTTCCGGTTTAATGCCCCCGG
>CALNVZ010003430.1:29083319-29112210 GCA_940671915.1 Paracentrotus lividus | reverse complement strand
AAAAAATGATGGCCCCAAAAAAGTTTTGCCTGCACAGTATTTCAATTAATTCAAGGTAATATGTTGCCTCTAAATTAATAACCAGGAAGCTCAGCAATTTTGTAAAACTAACAATGTCTATTAATTTGAAAAGGTGTTATGACGAGTAGCGCGGAGGAGAGAAGGGGGCGGAGAGAGAGAGAGAGAAAAAGAGAAGATGAGAGAGAGAGGAGAGAGGGGGGGGAAGAGAGAGAGAGAGAAGAGAGAGAGGGGGGGGGTTTGAGAAGGAATATGAAAATGTATTTAAATTTGATTTGTAGCCAATAATATTTAGCTGAATGATGAAATGAGCTATAATAATTTACAAACAGAGTTATCAGATATACTACGTATTAGTCTTTATTTATCTTTCGCCAAAGAAAGTTCGTGTTTACAGAAGAGGTGAAGATGGTCACCATCAGGTGTCCCATATAAAGCTGAATTCGATCGAATGGTTAGTAATGTTCCCCTTTGAATGCAAAAAAAAAAAAAAAAAAAAAAAATATAACTATAATTATCAAAATATCAAATGCATCCATCTCTGACACGGATTATGATTTTAAAAAGCTATTATACAATGCTAATTTTATAAAATGATAATACATTGGACTTCTGTAGCACCATTTTCTATGAGATAAAATGCTCGAGGCCCTTTTACAAATTGCATATCTGCCTTCAAGAATATAAGTTTAATATACACAAACAAGACTTAAGATTTATCTCGAATGTTCTTAGACTACAAAATTTATTGTTTGATCAATCGACCACAAAGTTGTTAACTTAACAGAGAAGAAATTTTCTCTGTTATGTTGAAACTGGCTTATAAATGACGGTCCAGGCACTTTGGGGTTCGCCCACCCCATTACCCTGACATTTCTTTTCGGGTCTGTAAACCCTGTGAATCACCGTAACGTCCTCCCCTCTCCCACGTAGGCCTACTCCCCTCCCCTTCCATCACCACCTGCAATGCAAGCTTAGTTCTCCTTTTTGCCTTCTTCGAAAATATCACGAACGTCGACATAGATATCATGAACAAGTCAAGTTATCCAAATCAATATCTACTTCTGCAACAAATCAAAGCATAGATCTTCAGGACCCGTATTTGGCCTGGATGCGATGCACTGAGCTCACATGAGCTACATGCACCGATTAAAAGTAGGCGTGTGCTACTTTTGCCCACTCAGGTTCACGGATCAACATCCGCCCCATGCATAGGAAGTTAATCAGAGGTCTTCCTTTGTAATTTGATAAATGGCAAATAAGTTTAACAATTAAAACTATATTTCTTGTCATATAAATAATTTATTAATTTTTCTATTCAATAAAATTTAAATTAAGATCATAAAATATATTTTAATAATCTAAATGGTTGGATTTGAATTCGATTTGATGTTTCATTACAATAATTATCGGTAATCGTTAAATTTGGTGCATTGCCAATTTCATATTTGGTGTTGAAAACATGGCTGATGAATTGAGTTTCGGTGAGTGTTTCAGACAACTTGTTTGCTTTCATTACATATAAATTAGTGAATTATACTCATATAGGATTATCTCAGATGATTCAGAACATAATAAGGTATCAATACTCTTGTCTGGTCATCGTATCATTAATTTATGTGATATTTCTTTGCTTGGTTTTTCAGGTTCGGTTCCTCCGTATTACCGCGAAGTCTACGACATTGTTTGTCCAGAACAAGATCGAATTGATCGAGATCTGTTCGTCAAAATACTCATCAAGTCAAGCTTACCCAAGGCAACACTAAGCACGGTAATACTTTTATTCATAATTTATATGCTTTTTTTTTAGTATGATTGATCACAATTGATGACATTTTTTTCATAAACACAAAGTCAAAGACAAAGAAAGATGAAGAAAATAGATTTTTTTTTTTGTGTGTGTGTTCTCCTTCAGCCTTCTTCACTTCTTCACTGTCTCTGAGTCTTCTTCTTCTTCTTCTTCTTCTTCTTCTTCTTCTTCTTCATCCACTGTTTCCTGAGATCATCTCTCTTTTGAGCTGAGTCTCTCTTTCACATGGCTGATCCCCCACTATTACACTAATAATGGAGATTCTTGGAGTCCATAGATTGAAACATGTAACTGTTAGGTTATTAAAAAAACATATTTTTAAAGCCGAGATGGTGAGCATCTATTTTTTAAAGTAGAAAATAGGGATCACGGTCTGGAGTACTGTGCAGACCTCCTATAAATATAGGAGTAGGATGGAGGGTTGGGTGTCCGGACAACTAACAAAAATGAAGCCTCATTTTTTCCTCCTTCAATGTTTTATCAAAGCGTAAATTCTCTCTATTAAATGTTTAATATTCCAGGGAACATTTATGGAGAAAAGTATGACAGAAACATTTTGCGAATGAGCAAGTTTGCTCTATTGCAATACTGTGTCAACTTTTCTTTGACAATATGGTTGATCAATGCTGCATTTGGGATCGACAGATCCAAGTCGCACAGGTTCAAGGCACGGAGGACGTCCAATTCCTGATATCAATGCAACAAATTATAGTGGCCTGCTACATACATGTATATGTGCCTTGAATCTGTCAATCACAAATGCAGCATTTATAATTTAAAAAAATGCAATTAGATCTATAGGCAATTTTCTGGCCCAATACTATGAATTTCATATTAAAGAAAAACTTGCTCAAAAAATGTATTTTCTACTGATATGCACGTACATGTAGTACGTACTTGCCAAAAAAAGAAGTATGCCTAAAATATTGATCAATCAGCTATTACGATTAGTCAATTTTTACATAATTTTTGTTGCATGTACTCCAAAATTGTTGTTCTTATCTCTCATGGTATTTCTAACCAAAACAATCATTTATCATCTCTAGGCATATTTAATCACAATTTGTAACCATCTTGCATGGTTTAACTAAAAAAGAATGGACGTCGATTTACGCCAGGGAGATGATCATGCGCATATGATTACATCTGGCTTTGTACGGTAAATATGAATGTTTCCTGTAGAAATTACCAAAATGAATAAAAAAAAAACAATTATGTTAAATTTATAAATAGTTAGATTGTTTCAAATTTAAATTTTTAAATACAGACATGTGTGATGGGCCTGTTCATCGAGTCAAACATCTTTTTTAGTCAACGTACAAAGATAAAATTTAAATGGGAACTTAAATCTTGATACAAAAAGCAATTACAGGACAAATACTACATGTATGAGCAGTGCTCCATTTGTGGCCCAAAGTTGAATGCTGATTATTCATCTATTGACCGCTCTCAGCTGAACTTACTGCATTCGCAATGCTCAAGGTCATGAAGGTCTTAAAATTGGAGCTGATCATCTTTCAAATGCACATTTGTCAGCTTTTAAATTTTCCTCAGAATGGAGATCTGAAAGATGTTAATTTATGTATATATACGACCGGAAATTTGAACCGTGAACGCAATTTAAGTTTCTTCATTATTTCTGTGTTTTGTAATTGCGCTTTGTATCATGATTCATGCCAGCCCTGTTTAAATTTCAAAATCAACCATGAATGCACCCATAGAGACATGTTACATTACTAAGCAAATAACCAAGTAGAAGAGTTTAATATTAACATTGTAGATATATTTTTTTTATAATAGTGACCCTCATCCTATTGATATCCTTGAGCAGGAAACTATGTTGATTAGCAGGAAATGTACAATATCGGGAAGTCACCTTGTGTGTGTAAGTCCAGGTATTCCCATAGAATTTTCCTTTCCTGTGTACAATATTATAATATTATTAAGGATCAGAATCTCTTAACATTGACGTCATCAGCACAAGCATTCAAAAGATTACACATTGCTAAAATATTCTTCTGGAAATACATGTAGAATTAGCCTACATAGGCCTATACCCTTTGTTGGTGGAGCATTCACATACATTATGCGGTTCCCAAATTATGGTACACTCTCCCACTCTCTATAAAGGGAATCAGTGACAGTTAAAGAGGAAGGTAGCCCTGGAATTTTAATAATTTTTTTAAAATGCAGAAAAATAAAAGAAAAATATGAGTGAAAGTTTGAATAAAATCGACCTCAAAATAGCGAAGACATGAATATTTAAAGTTATGATTCTGTGACATCACATGCTGGCAGCTCTCCCTTGTGTTGTGTATGAAAATTTCATAAATTTGTCTTTTTTCATGGTTCTTGATAATGGAATGGGTCAATTTTTTAGAGGCATGTATATGAACATAGATTTGATGATATATCAACTGCACAGGTGAAATTTAACTTATAATCTTCTGGGAAAATTACACTTTATGGAATTTACATTACATAAGACATAGGAGAGCAGCTCGCATGTGACGTTACATTTATAATCAAAACTTTAAATATTCATAACTTCATTATTCTTTGGTCGATTTTCTTCAAACTCTCATCCGTATTTTTCTTTTATTTTTCTGCATTTTTGAAAATGAAATTAAACCGTGGGTGAACTTCCCCTTTAATGCATGTATGTAAAACCCATCTTATGCTTTTGAAAAGTATGTACAATATATGATTAATTTTGTTCTGCACAGTAGAATATATAAGTTGCTGCTCAATATAAATGCTCTTTATTGTTACTGTTATTATTACATGTACATGTATCCCTGAATAAAGACCATTGAACTGCATTATTTATTACCTTGGTACAAACATACAGTATACATGAATTTAAAAAGTACATGCATGTGAGGCCAATTTGTTTACATAACCTGTCAATTAATATGGTTTACATGTACTGGTAGTTGTCAGTCAATTTATGATTAGACACAACCACATGTGTGGAGATATCCAAACCTGTTTTTACCGTAAGAGCTATTTTTAGATCAGACGTCAGACGAACACTACATCTAATAATAGTCGTGTGACCGTGTGTATTTACATAGTCTTGATCATCTGTCACTTTGAAACTAAGCCCAAAAGGTTCTTGAAACTATTTCTTGTCTCATAAAGAGAATGTCTGGGGCAGCCGAGACAGGCTCGGCTTGGGTTGTTAGGAAGGCATCTTAATGCTTTCTGGACAACTCACATCTTTTCGGTGTCATCGGGAGTGCTGTCAAGGGTATTCCAGCGTAGCACAGGCCAGAGAGGGGGAGGTGTACAGTACTTGAATGGCCGAAACACCAATGATCCCTGGTGTGCTGCTGATGACCCATTGACATAGATCTGCGGAATTTAAGATCTTTCCGTATTTTCTACTGTCCTTAATTCAGGGCGCGACAAACCCGCTTGCCCGCTTGCCCGGGGCAAGTGAAAACAGCGGGCGGGCAAGCAAAGTTCAAAGTCACTTGCCCGATCGGGCCAGCGATAATTTCAGCACAGTGCAACACGAGCGTGTTGAAGGCGCCTTTGCAGCCAGCCCCTGCGGCACAGGCAATCGTCGGTGCTGGGTATCAGCATCAACGATTTTTCCCATAACATTTCACCTCAAAAACACAATAAAAAAGGTGTTTATAAACACAAACTAGACAAAATAATTACACAGGGCTCTCCTACTGTAGAAAACATTACCTTACAATTGAAATGAAATCCCTAAAACTTGTGAAATAAGCCAATTTGTTATTCTAAACATCTCGCCGATCTGCACTGCAGAGCTTCCCGATGTATGGTGCTAGTCTTAACATACAGACTCATTGTAATATTTATAGATGAGAAATTATTAAAATTCATTTCATTTTCAATGCTATTTTTTTCTGCTTGTTACATATAAAAAATAAAGATGATTTGGCAAGAAAATTATTTCACTAATTTTTTAATTAATATTTTTTTAATAATTTTTTTTAATTTTTTTAAATTTTTTTATTTATTTTTTTTAGATCCAAATTTAGTGGTGCTTTTGTCTTTTAGGCTCTTTGTTCGTGGACATTTATGAGATGATATTGCTACTAAAAAATATCTTTAACCAAAGAAAATGAAAATAAAATTTGGGCAAGTGTTTTTTCCTCTCGGGCAAGCAAAAAAAAATTTCACTTGCCCTGTTTTGTAGCGGCCTGCTTAATTGTTTCATTTTTTTTCCAATTCTAATTCTAAAAACTGTAATGCACTACATGTGCATAGCTGCCAACTGTTACGAAAAATTCGTAATTATTACAAATTTTTACCCTTTATACGAAAATACGAATGCACCTTTAAAAATTACGAATATGAGCGCCATTATACATGTATTATATTATGACCACTCACGCACGTGTTATATGCATGTTCTATGTAGTTCTACTACGGCGCGCGCGTACGTACGTACGTGCACATGAAAGCAACACACGAAAACAGCGCATTCGTAGTGAAGGCGGAAGGCCATTCAAAGTACATGCACGTTGATCTTAGTGCATACACACAGCGAAAGAGGAAAACAGCGCATTCGCGTGAACATGCATGTTGATGTTAGTGCATACACACAGGTATGGTACGAGTGCAAGTGCACTTGTGTGTATTATATTGTGTCTGATGCAGTTGTGATGTCACTAGCGAACGTCGACCGTATTTTGTCTCCTCTTCTTCTCTAGTTTTGGACCATAAATGGTGGAAAATGGAGCGTAAAAAGGGACAATGTTACAACAGCAAATATGGAACAGAGTTTGACTTCATCACCAAATCGGGAAAAAGCAAACAACATGCATTTTGTACGATATGTCGAAGGGATATCTCCATCGCTCATGCCATGCGGCCGTAGTGACATTGTTTTGCATACCAAATCAAAACTTCACATTGGGAATTTTGAATCTGAATCTTCATCCACAGACAAGATAACTTCATGGATTTTTTTTTCTTGAATAATAATCCAAATGTATTGATACAATGTAAGTGATATTGTGAATGCTCATATTTCATTGAGTTATTCATTCATCTTGAACAGATTCATGAAAATATTTTGGCAATAATTTTCTCAAACCTAAGCTCCACCCTAAAAACAACAGAAAAAAAAAAGGTTTAAATGCTCCAAAATAGGGCTCAGATTGCACCAGAGAGCATCTAGAACCCCAGAGCTTCCAGGGCCCTTAGGCGGGCCCTGGACCCCGGCCGCAAGGGACTTCGCGCTTCGCGCTCGTGATGTGCGCACATGTTCATGTGCGCTACGCGCACATTTCTGTGTTTTTTATCTGATCATTACTAATTTGAAATTTCAAATGTTGGCAGCTATGCATGTGCACTACTGTGCAGTAATTATATTCCATACCAAAATCCAATCTTGTAGTACTCTATCTAATTGCATTATTTCTTTCTCCCTTTTTTTTTTTTTTTTTTTGGGGGGGGGGGGCTTATACAAATGTAAGTTAGATCATACAGACATTGTACATATTGACTTTACATCACGTGTACACATAGTTTAAAGTTCAATCACGAAGGTCATATTATTTCTGATACTCTTTGTATGGATATGTGTATCTCTCTAGCCCCTTCTCTGTCTCCTAGTGATTTCCTGACACTTTATTCTTTTCTTTTGTTTGTTGTTCTTTTTACTTTAACTACAATAACACCGTTTTCTCCCATTTTTTTTTTTTTATTCATAGGCTAATTGTTGAATGTTACTTACATCATATTTGTATGTAAAATATGTCAATTCAAAGAGTGAAAATAGCACATTAGGGCTTAGAGCCATCTACCTAAAATGCCAAAAAGAGCCAGGTTTGGAAATCATACAAGAAGCCCTGCTAATGCTTAACTTTTCTTATGGTTTCAAACAAAGTGATTTCTCGATGTTATGCCATTAGGGTTAAGAATAACCTACAAAATAAAATTCTTGTGAACTAAGTACGAGGGAAACTGACCAGGGGAGCGTTTCATGAAAGGACTTGTCGGACGTTTTATCCGACAAATTGTTATAAGCTACTGAAATGCTTGCATCTGATTGGCTGAGACCAAATTTGTCGGATAAAATGTCTGACAAGTCCTTTGATGAAATGCCCCCCAGAAATATACAATATAAAAAATGAGCAAAGAAAATGTGATTCCATCAGAATTGGAACCCAAGCTTCAGACCACTCAAGAATTGAAAATTAAGGGTTTTCTGAGATGAACATTGACATAGTCATACATTGTAGTGTTTGCCATGGCTCAGTCGGTAGAGAACCCGTCTAGCATTAAGGAGGTCTCGGGTACGAAACCTGATGGAATCTAATTTTCTTTGCTAATTTTTCACAAATTAAAAATTCCAACAAAATAACTTTTTTGGATGGAAGAGGACTAAAAATCTTTATCTATCTCTCGCAATTCCCCTTCCCTTATAGATATGGGATGCTGTGGATAGCAAGCAGGGTTTCATTACAAGAGGAGGTTTGTACAAAGCTCTGGCTCTCACAGCATTAGCTCAGCAAGGGAAGCAGCCCAATGTTAAACTTCTGGAGAATTATACAGGTCAAGGTAAGTCAATGTCATTCCTTTACTTATTTAGATTTCCTAGTCTTACACACATGTAAGCAGTGATCACAACAGATCATAGGCTCCGTACAATAAGTGGTATATGCGTGCAACATAGCTTATGTTGCATGCTACATTGCAATGCAATCGTGTACCAATTTCTGCGATTCCTTTTTTTCTGTCGGAAAGGTTTTGCAAAACCTCCTGCGTGTCTTACCTGCTCCTTGCGTGTCTAAAAAAAATGGTACATCGGTATTGCACTTATTACATATACCTGTTGTGACCACCACATGAGATGTTTACAAATCCAGTGCATCATTTAATGAATCATACGGGTCAGACAAACTGGTTTTTAAAAAAGGAAAGTTTTACTTGCATACAAACTGTCCATGTTGTTCTTTTAAAAGAAATACATTTTGTTATTCTGCTTATTTCAGAGATTTGGATAAAAAATTTGTCATGTGAGCACTGAGCGGCTATTTTCTTTTCGTGATTACCAAATGTCTGGAAAAAATATCAGTCTATAAATAGAGCTCCCTAAGTTGCTATTCTTTGGCGACCTCTCTGACCTTAAGACTTTGAACCAATATTTCAGAAGAGAATGTGTCCCAAAATAAATGTATACATTTCGTTTCTCTGTTCTTTCGTTAGGGATCAGGTAGGAATTCCTTTTAGTCTTATAACCAGCCTTTATGTTTTTGTTATGATTACTAAATCTCCACAAAATGATTTTAAGAGCCATCCATTGGCAAACTCTGACCTTGAGCCAACATTTCGAAGGAGAACTTGCTCCAAATAAATAAATCTCTGCCCCCTCCACTGGATTAAAGGCCGGTCCCAGATTTGATTGATACGGTTCTAGACTAACAACTTCCTAGATGATTATCCCTACAGACAACTAACCCCTGCCCCTCCCACCAAAAATCTACCCCCTAACTCTACACCTAACTCTAAACCTATTTTTGCATTGTAGTTGTCGTGATACGGATTGATCTGTCAAAACCCCACAATCCACACCCCCATATATTGTCAGGGAAAGTGTTATTTGTTTTGGTCTCTTGAAGCAGCTCTTTCCTTTTCATGATTACTTTATCCCCGAAATTTATCATTTCCTTTCATTCGCAGAACTCCCAAAGCCATCCCTTGGTGACCTCTCCGACCTCAAGACTTTGAGTCAGCATGTGAGAAGAGAACGAGCCCCTAATATCCTGAGCTACAACTATGCTGAGCTGAGTGCCCTTGACAATGTCACGGTGGATCTTATACCGGAGAAGAAAGGTCTTCTGCTCAAGCATGTTGAATATGAAGTCTCAAGCAGGGTAAGTTGAGGTTCATGTTCAGGTATTATATTTTGTATTTGTGGGCAGCAAGTTTAATGTACACATGTACCCTATGAAGTTGATGGTGAAGTTTTTAAAAAGTTAGTAAAATATCATGATCATCATAATCATCACCATCTCCATGATCACCACCACCATTATCATTAGAATCATCATCATCATCATCATCATCATCATCATCATCATCATCACCATCATCATTATCATCGTCGTCGTCCTCTCTTCCAGAAGGGAGACAAAAGTGAACTTCATCACTTAAACCTAAATACCTGAATGGGGACATGCAGGTGCAATGCATGTGATTGATGCCTTTGTCTTTTTGTATTAGTTTTAATGTGCATAGGGTATAACGTAAAGTATAGAGTAACATCAATTGAATTAACAAAATACATAAACCCCAAAAAATAAATCTGTTGATTTAGTGGCAGTATTGAGCCGGGAGTTCATGTCAATGAATGATTTTATATTGTTTCTTTTACAGATGTACAAGTCAACTGTCTTTAGGCGTTACAGTGATTTTGCAGCCATGAGTGACATGCTGATCAACTGCTATCCTTACAGAATGGTGCCTCGTCTCCCGCCTAAAAAGATGTTGGGAGGTAAGCATACTACAGTAGAAAAATTGCAACAATCTTGAATGATTTTCAAGCAAACAGAAAATATAATGATTTATTTTAGATATAATTCGAGTTTCAAGTGAACTTGAACTTGAAGTAAAATTTTATGTAGTGCAGTTCTACTTAATAGAGTAAATTGAATTAGTCACTGTGTTATATCCAAAACAGTTGTTCTGCACAGCGTTTGTTTTAGACTAAGAGAAGATAAAGATAGATAACTAATGCATGAAATAAACATTTTAGCTCAAACAAACAAAGTATATTTTTCAGAAATCAAATTCCACACCTCAAACTTGAACATTCTACAAAGTCTTTCTTTAACCTTATAAAAACATGACATATTATCCTCCTATATTTCTTCAGCGAATCGAGAGTTTATAGAGCAGAGAAGAAAATCCCTGGTTCGATTCCTCACATTGGTTGTCAGGCATCCGACATTTCATCGCAGTGAAGTCGTCAGGTACTTCCTTACATTCACAGGATCAGTAAGTATCATACATTTTCATTTCATGACACTTTGAACTGAGGTTATATGACATGTACACGAAGAGGGAAACTTGTTCTGGATCAGAAAACGATACTTGAATGTTACAATAATGAAATGAACATACCGTTGAAATTATACCAATATTCTACTCGTAGTTTTGGTGATGTGAAAAAATTGGTAAAGGTTAAAGAGGTGAAATGTAGACTTTATTATTATTTCAACTCCTGAAATCCCAATGGAGAACAACAAAGAAATGGAGAACAACAAAGAAATCAAGTCTATGACCTTGGTCATCATTTTACAGTAATTTTGACCTTAAACTTGGTACTTTTATCAAAAAATAATTTTTGTGCTGAGTCCTGAAAATTAATTGGGGCTAACTTGTTTTCCCAATCTTACAAAATGATTAAAAATATATCTTGCTTTTATTCTGTATTTCAGGATATGCAACATAGAATCAAGGAGCAGTTTAGAGGGATACCAGACGAGTTTGTCACCAGCAAGCTAGCTGCTCAGGCAAAGGTAAGTCTGTGTAAACTACAAATGAATTACAGCAAAGATGTATAACCCTTTTGCACTGAGAGGCTGTGTGTAACAGGGCAACTCTGAGCTACCTGCCAAATTGATATATTTAAACATGTGGGGAAAAAAAGAAGAAAAAATGCTCCAAATGCTCCAAATTTTATTGTCCGAAACAAAGATGACCGGATATTTGTTTTGCCCCTTTTCTCGTGGGTCCGGCATCCGCTGAGCAGCGACAGAAGGACGCCAAACAGGGAAGCAGCAGCTATCTACAAGTTGATTCACTTTGAAAATGCTAGCAGTTGGCGGTTCACAGAGAAAGCTGAAAGACCTTTGCGGAAGAGTTATCATAATGATATTATAAAGGTCGGTTATGGGCGGTTTGAGGAGTGACTTGAAGGATGGTTGAAGGTGGTTTGAGGTTTAAATGGTTAAGTTATATTGCGTTCTCGCACTTACAAAAAATAAACGAACAACGAGATAGACTCAAAACTTATCAGAATGTTTAAGCTATAAATAAATGATCACTGTCTACCAATATTTTTGTGAATTCACTTACAGATTGAGCAGGGGCCTTAAAATATTGATGCTTATTAAAAAAAAAAAAAAATTCTAAGTAATCTCTTGAATAGGTTTATTCCTGCTGAGTATATAACATATGATTACTCATTTTGTTCATAACTTTACTTTTTTAATACCAGGATCTAGTTCCTATGGATACACAAGTGCAGTTTGGTAATAGTAGAGAACAGATTAAGAGTCTCTTTAACAGCATGAACCTCATCAAGGGGTTCGTTGACCAAATTACAGTGAGAGCCATGGGTAAGTGCATTGTGTTATCTAGTTTCTTTTCCCCCTATGCCATGTAAAGATTTATGATGTAATATATCTCAGTAGCTTGACTTTGAGCACAGTTTTGTTGACTTGAACATGTGCTCCAAATGAGGCGCTACTGTAATGAAATTAGGAAGGAAATAAGAATTACCACTTTAATTTATTAGTCCTTGATGTGCTTTCCTCTGTGTTTGACCCTATTTTGATATGTGTCATCATTTTAGGTTAGAATTACAATCTCCACCTTAAAATGCATTAAAGGCAAAATACAATTACGCACATAAGGGTGGGGGTATATATAACACATATTGCTTTGATTACCTCACAACAAAATAATCCACTATGTACCAGTAAAAATACAAAAATCGGTTTTACGAAGTTTACCAATACCATAGTTGATATCATATTTTTGTTTTTCTCCCACAAAGCCAACAACTTATGGCTAAACCTCGCAAAACATTTCCCTTATATTTATAAGCATTTGTATCAGGGTTATGAATGACTTTGTAACAATTGCGAATATAATTGTTTGAATTGTTTTCATGCAGACAGTGCTAGTGATACCCTATCTCTAGTGATACCCTATCCTTTGTCAAAGAACTGAGTATTCTAGGAGGGGATTCACAACCTGCCTCTGCCTGGGCTATGGGGCACAAGGACTCGTGGCCTAGCCTTAAAGAGCGGTCCCCAGTCAATGACTAAATAACAATTGCTACTGGTTTTCTTTGAATTTCCTTCGTGCAGGGAATGCTAGTGATACCTTATCTTTTGCCAAAGACTGGTTAGTCTAGGGGAGCTCACAACCTGCCTCTGCCTGGGCTATGGGGCACAATGATCGTGGCCTAGCATTCCCCTGTCCCAATGATTTCATAAACAATGCTAATGAGTTTTTATAATTGCTTCTCAAAAGGGAATGCAAGTGATTTACCCTATCCTTTGCCAAAAACTGAGTAGTCTAGGAGGGATCAACCTGCCTCTGCGGGCATTGGGGCAACAATGACTCATGGCCTAACTCAAAAGTGGTCTCAGTCCGTAGCTGTGGAGTTTGGTCTCTCTCGGAAGAGTACATGAGACCAAGGAATGCACTTTCTATTAAATAAGCTTTAATTTTGAGAGAGATGTTAATATGTATTGCATTTATATTGCAATTTATTTTTTAGCAGAATTGAGAGGGGAATATTAGAGAAAAATAATGGTGTTAGCATTTTTGAGTGAATTAGAATTAGTGTATGGGGAAAATGTTATTTAAGTAGTCACTGGTTAACAATCACAATCACTTTAGTTTCTATGGCTAAGAAAAAAAAGTGAAATTTAAATTTCCATGTTACTTTTTAAAGGGATAAGAGATGATTGATAATATATGTTTTTGAGTATATTGAGAATATTATTTATAATTATGACTGTCGATGTACAAAATAAACTGCAATAGGATTAATTCTGCAGTTATTTGATATATTACTATTTTAATCATGCTACTTTATCAGACAAGAATCCATCCATTCTGTTTCGTCATGCAACTTAACTATTTTAACACTTCAATTTTTGTTCTGTCAGGAAGGGCTGACTGAAGGAGTGGTGAAAGTTCTGGTTGTTCTGGGATCTTCTAACAGGCATAAGGCAAGTAAATTGCGCAAGAATTATATGGTATAAATTTCTCTTTGTCCGGCAAAAAAAACAATTAATTAAAAATAACAAAAAAAACTGCAAATCGTGCAAAGGGCTATGATATCAGACCATTTCATTTTATAGATAATTAGTTTGCCATGTGATTTCAGACATCTATTTTATAGAAATCCTATTCTTATCCCTGAGCGCTATATAAGTACCACATTTTTATTATTATTATTACTTATTAGTTGCACCATTTTGAGCCTTCCGACGGCAGCCCATATTAAACATGGGACCTACATAGTACCTCATGATTAAACTTATGAGAAATCAGACATTTCAGAATCTAACAAGTTGATTGTTGTAATGTTTCAGGGACCTATGTGAGCACATGAGAAGGGAGTGCTAAGGGTATCATCAAAATGCTTACAGAGTGGCTGCCATAAGAAGAAGAAGATGTCTGCCCACTATCAAAGGTTGGAGGTATGTCAATGGAAGTTAGAACAATCGAGTCCAGAATTATTGGGTAAGAAGATAATAACTCCAAAATCAATGAGATTTTGAAAATACAGGAATGTTTCAAGATGTCTCCATGTTTGATTTATATTTGACGAGAAATCTATTCATGAAAGAATCTTGTTAAAAGATGAAACTCTGACCCATTTTTTTGTTTAATATTGCAAATGTGACACTATTATTTGACAATACTACAGATTTGCTACAATTTCTAACAGCCAATTCTAGAAAGCTGTCATCGGATTTTGATATTTACTTACAATCTCAGCCTTTAAAAATAATGAGTTTCATTTAATTGGATTTACAAAAAAAATATGTTCGTTTTCCATACATTTATTGCCTTTTTACTCTCAAAGTCAACTTATAAATCAGGTTAGAAGCGAAGGATAAGTTTTTTAGAATTGTTTTTTAAGATGTTATGGGTTAGACACATCCATAGAAATTAAGGATGAAAATAGGTTAATCAATTTCTTTCTTTATTTTATTTCAACCTCCAGCAAGAAAGTCAAATTATACGATGGAGAAACCGGAATGTTCTTTTCACTTACACTGCCTTCAATGGAGACCCAGCTGATTCATGCCAACAGTTGCCACATCATGCCGGAGGTCAGCAAGGAAATTTGCTGAAGCTGAGGATCAACAGTCACAAAAGAGGTCAGTGAAGGTCAATGTTTGAATTCATTTTAAAAAGGTTGTTTTTAAGGTAAATTTGGCAAATATAGAACCTATTTCAAAGATTGGTGTTTTTCATGAACAGCAATTTGCTGGAAAATTTAACCTTTTCTGCTCACATCATGTGTTATTCATATAAACATGCATAAAAGTCGCAAAAAGAACATTTCACTTAAACAAGTGTTAACTGCTTATGGCTTAAATTCCATGATTGTATCAACATAATCATTATTCTTCTTATCAGTCTTCATTATTGTACCACATTATCAAATACTGTGAATCCTATTGCGACTAGTTTATCTTGGGTATATTATATTGACCATGGTATTCAAATTATTGTTACCATTGTAATCAGCTGCTGTATGTATCAATAAGTGTGAAAAGTCTATTATACAGTCATCTACTACAAGTATACCGATGCCTTTGTTCCAATACATTGCTCTTATCATAATATATCCACACAAATCATGATTTCAAATTAAAACCCCCTGATCAAAGTGATTGGATGGTAGGGAAAACCCATAATGCAATGTCATTACATCTACATATACTTGTACATTGTACCTATTCTTTTATTTATATTGCAAATTTCATAATTTATATTCGATCTGTGAAATATCTACTGAACATTCTCTCATCTAGTAGCCCATTCCAATCATGGTTCCATTATTTTTACCCTGGCAACAATTGCTCCACCTTAATTTCCATAAATTCCATATAAATTTCATAAATTCTCTGTAAATTCCATTAATTCCTTGTAAATTATTAACCAAATAATTAACTTCAACCCTGGATGTAACAATATATCTTACCCTGAATGTATTCCTGTACCCAACATAAAAGCCTAATGCTTCCCTAACCCTACACTCCGACTAAATAATACCCGGAGCAATTGTCGCGGAGCAAATATTGTGTCACCCCAATCATCCCCATGCCTATCATAGCACCACCTATTCTCTCTCCATGTACAGCTCCTGCAGGTATGGCAAGATAACCTGGACAAGGTAGAGAAGCACATGGCTCCCTCCAACCCATCCTCATCATCCAACTCATCCTCAGCTGCTACATTATGATAGTACATATCCCACCGCTGCCACCAGGTTAAGAGAGTGACTCGGTCATTTGCCTGTAACGTGAATAATTACAATTGGCAGTTTGAAACGATCATTCTGATTGGTTCAGGGTGACACTTTAATTCAAGAAGTGCATGTGACAGTGATCCTGATTGGTTACTGGTGATTTGCAATTGATCATTGATTTTTGTGTTACAGGAACCACATGGCTTAAGTTAACCCTTTAGCACCTAAACCGTTCGAAACTGCTTGTCAGTCTACTCACTAAACTGCCTCAAAGCGCCCTGATTTCTACATGCTGTAGGCAATATACTATCCAGAACATGTGATTAGACATTCCTATATTTGTTGTGCGTCACATACTGGGGTGGTGTTTCAACTTTACGAACAACTGGTAATCAGTTCTTGAGCTAAATGATTGAGAATGCTTTTAGAACAACACACAAGTATGTGTTCCAGTTGTCCGTAAAGTCATTCATAATTTTAAGGATGACTTGACGGAACACCACATGTGTGTGTGTTGTCGGATTCAGCATAACAAAGTATATTAAAACACCCTGATGCAGACAGCGAAATACTTTCTATTAGGGAATAAGCTGACACTTTTCAAGCAGTCTCTAGGTGCTAAAGGGTTAAAACTTGATGTTTTGAGTGAAATGATGACAAGCAGAGGGCTCCACACTAACTGGATTTGGGCCCCATTACACAAAGGTTTGCAATCACTTGCAAATTCGAAAGAAGAATTTTAAGTGGTTAATGGTCAGTCCTTTGAAAAGAAAAAAATGTAACAGTGATCGTGATCTTAATTACCACTTTTAAATTGGTTGCGAAGCGATGTGTTACAGAATCCTTGATTTAAAAATTTAGGGCCTGTTCGCATGGGGCCCCTTGTGTTTTGTGGTGGTGAGCTGAAATGGGGGTGGTGAGCTGAAATGTTCTACATGACACATGCAATCCTGCCAATATATTTCCTCCACAAAGGGTTTTAGGCTGATGGTATGGTGCGGAGCAGCCTTTGTAATTAGTGCATGCCTGTGTCCGATTAGGTTATTTCTTGCCTACGGAAGAAGTATGAAACCAAAGTTGCATCTTAGATAGAAATCTGTTTTCTCAACAGTTCAGGATATTTGTTTTGCACACTGTCAGAAATTTACTCTGGTACATGTTTCCTTGCGTCTTTATAGTTCCACTCTTCATTTGTCCACATGCCACACTTTTATCATTCCTTAATGGAACATTTCTCACTTCAGAGTTTATCCTAATTTTACACAGTATGCATAATATATATGCAAAGACATACATGTATTATTTAGATAGAAAATAGTTATTTTATTCAAGGGGCAGATCTTTTGTCTCTTCTTAGATGTGTTGTGGTCTAGTGGAATAGTCGTGCACTGTCGATCACAGGGTACGCTGTTCGAATCCTAGCGGGACCACTTCATAGGTTTTTTGGCAAGACACTAATCTACACATGCCACACTCGACCCAGGTGAAGTAAATGGGTACCGGTAGGAAGAAATTCCTCTAATGCTGTGAGCGCCTTCAGGCTGCCTAGCTTAGTCGGGTAATGATAAGTGAACACTTAGCGCCATGAGCGTCGAAAGACGGTCCTGAGCACTATTTAAGTACCCACTGTTATTATTATTGCTACAATAAGCATAAAAGAAGTGTCATGTTCATGTGGTTTAATAATGTGATTTGCAATGATATGGCTGTCTTTTATCCTTGAGAACAACATTTCATCTTTATTGCTTCACCTCACCCAGTTGTTAAATGGGTACCCTTTATGATGCAAATACCAGTGTATTTGATTGGTTATTGACATATATGGAATGCTTTCTTGTCGGTGAACAGAAATCATATGGAGATAATGAGGTTTCCTAACTGATGAGTTACAGACTTGGTGAAAAAACACACATTTTGATTGTTCATAACTCAAAATATGAAACATAGATTGGACAATGTAAAGTTGCAGAGTCTAATTTTTGTCTGGCGTAATAAAGTTCTATAGCATTTCTATGAAATAGCTTTTAATTGGATTTTCATGTTACATGAAACAATTAAGATCATGACTATATCATGTATCGGAGCTGAAACCCATTAGCACCACTTCCTAAAAGTTATTATATGATTATTAATGACACAAAATTGCAGAAATGACAGATAACTATGCACATTGGTACTTATGGGTTCAGCATATATTTCTGATATGCGCATAGTTCATTGACTTGATTTGCCGAAATAGTAATTGAATATTAGAAGCATTCCATTACTGTTTTTGTTTTTTTTCTTCCAAAGATTTTTTTGTTAAAGAAATGTTATGAAACCCCACACCAACATATATACACATCATTCAACTTTACTATGTGCAAACTTTCTTTTAATCTGTATTTCAATCTTGAATTTTTTACCATTATAAGTATCAAATATTTTGTTTATCACTAGGTAAAAATTTTCATGTGAAGAAGATGAAACCCATGACATCCTGCGTTTGTGTAGAATTCCAAGTCATGAAAACAAAGCAATATTCAGAGTAATGATAGGGGCAAAATTTTAAGAAATTAAGCCTTTCATTTGCTCACTGAGATAAAATTATATACTGTATGTTATGTAAATAGAAATGAATTTATGATTGCTATGTGTAGAAAGATAATGGAGTTACCTTGTCTTGTTTTTATTTCATTCCTGCATGCGTTATGTTCGAATTATATATTCCCCCCCTCCCCCTTCATATTATTTGCAACATCTTCAAATCTATTAATTTTTATTACAACCTTTTCATTCTTTACAGTAAATTGCTGCCACATATACCTCATTGTAATGAAGACATTGATTGATGATAATCTCTTTTGCTAAGTTAAACATTTAAGACATATCTTCTTTACTACCTTTTAAATGGTTTTGGCATTTTGTAGCGTATTTGACAATAACAAATTTAGCTTCCTATTCAATTTTCTATCATTTTTATACTTGCCTGCTTTATCCAATATATCTTGGTATAGTCCTATGTTAATTTAGCCTTTATTGTTTGGTTAACCCTAATTGGACTGGGGGGGGGGGGCCTAAAAGGCACTCCCTCAACATTTCTGATAAAATTTGTAACGCGAGATGCTGTGGCCGTGATTTTTTTTATGACTTTCTTCTTTGTAGTCTCGCGCATCTTTTAAGCTCAAATTTGCGAAGCCCGGGTACTCGGTTCGCAGTTACGCATAATTTTGTACCCGTGCGTCAGACCCAAAATTGCTTCAAAACGTGATTTCGTGTACAAAGTCAATGCAAATTGTGTTTTCAGCTAAAATTCATAAATGAGTGATTAATTCTGCCTTTATCTTTAAACAATCATTTGATTTGCTGCTATTTGTGACAGAAATAATGTCGCCGACAATTTCCATCGAAAAAGCAAAAAAATAAAAAGGCTGAAACACAAAGAAATACATAAGAAATTAAAAAAACAATAAAATAACATATTGAAATTAATTTGGATACCGAATTTTTTTCAAGTACAATTGAAAAAGAATGATATAAAGAAAAATACACACCAAATATTAGCATTCTAGGAGCTATATTTAGTGAATTAGAGCAAAAAGTATGATTTCATGCATAAATTAGCATAATTAATTAATCAAAAATAAAATTTGGATAATTTTTTAACAATCAATATACGATTCTGTAGATTACGTTATGGTGATTGATGCTGTGTTCGATTTTCATCGCGATCGTGCGATCAACGGCCAAAATCTGAGTCGGTCCAGCCTCCAAAATACCCCAGTCTAATTAGGGTTAAACCTACATTTTCTTGAAAACTTGGTCAAAATCCTCCTAAATGTCTATTCCAAGCTGAGTTTTCATTAATAAATGAAATATTATATTGAAATAAAATAACTTTAAATTAGCCTGCATAACATAGTTTCATATTTCCTGAGAGCTACATTTGCCCATCATTTTTTAAGACTACTCAAGACACCCTAGTGATATTCACCTATAACTACAGTTTATAGCTTTTAACATTACTAAGCATGACACACCAAGAAAGAAATGGTGCTGTATTGAAAACAGTAGTAAGTGACTGTGATTTTATTAGTTGGTCAGTCTTTTTTTTTTGCTCTTTTCTCTTTTCTCCCCAGCTTTTCCCATGCTTTCACTATATTTCTTTTACCTCATTTTTGCTTAGCCCATTTTATTCATTTGTGGACTATTATATTTTTACAAGGACAAATATTGTTGTGTGCCTTACATAATTCATATGTATGTACATATGGAGGTGTTTTTCTCGTCTTGAATGATTGTGTTTAATCAATAGTAACACTGAAATTATTGTTCTTTTTTATTCCAAAGCATTCCCTTTTCCTCAGCCTGTATTACACATCTATATTAAGTGCATAGATATAGGGACTTAACTATATCAAACTCTTATTATTATGATTAATAAAACCCCATGAAGCAAGTGTTCCATGTAATTTAGCCTTTGCAGTAATTTTACCCTTTTCATTTTAATTCATGTATTGATTAAAGCATCAAAATAACAATCACATATACAATTTTGCTATAATATAGCAAATCATAATCAATATCATTTTTTTATTGTTCTTATCACATGTCAGTATGTTTGTTTCCTTTCTTGCCAGATCATTAATCATGGCCATGTTTTCAGTTCAATTAGTTGTTCAGAAATTATAGTTATAGCAGATACAGGAAAGGGCATTAAAGGGAATCTAGTGTAGTGGGAAGATGTGGAAAAGATTAAGAAATTTTTTTGTTTGCTTTCCTGGAAATTTCATGCTATTTGGGAAGAGTATCATGATCAAAAAGCCCCACAAGAAAAGATTGCTCTTCAGGTTCCCTAATAGTCATAATGTAACACAAAATATACCAAAACAGCTAAATGTTTGGGTCCTGAACATTTTGTGTTGCCCCATACATGCATTTCTGTGTAAGTGCATGTGACTCAAAGCTGAATTGGGATAATTTCTCATCAGTTTGGCTATTGCAAAATTAGAAATTAATCCTTAGGTTAACTGTTATCAACCTTTCCAAGTCACTTTTAGACAGTATCTTCCACATTTCTATGTCATGACCACGACAATAGTTTCAATTTAATGCATTTACCAGACTGCTTGATACTATGTCATCATCAATATTGGTTTAAAGGGGAAGTTCACCCTGGGTTCAATTGGCTTTAAAAATTGCAGAAAAATAAAAGAAAAATATGAGTGAAGGTTTGAAGAAAATCGACCAAAAAATAACGAAGTTATGAATATTTAAATTTTTGATTTTTTGACGTCACGTGCGAGCTGCTCTCCTGTGTGTTATATGATGTAAATTCCATAAAAGTGTTATTTTTTAGAATATTTCATTTTTTCACCTGTGCGGTCGATATATCATCAAATCTATGTTCCTATACATGCCTCTATCAAATTGACCGATTCCGTTATCAAGAACCATGAAAAAGGACAAATTTATGAAATTTACCTACACAACACCCAGGAGTGCTGCTCGCACGTGACGTCACAGAATCAAAACTTTAAATGTTCATAACTTTGCTATTTTTTGGTCGATTTTCTTCAAACTTTTACCCATATTTTTATTTTATTTTTCTGCATTTTTTAAAACCAATAAAAATCCAGGGTGAACTTCCCCTTTAAAGATGAATGGCTACCTTGTGAGTATTTTTCATCTATATTTTTATTATATTTCCAATGTGAATGACAAAAATGTTGTATTGAAAAAAAAATTATGTATTACATCACAAAAAGCATGTGTTGCACATTTTAATATTTGTTGCTATGTTAGCAAAGCCTCATGCTAATCATGTCACATTATGTTTCATTGTCCCCCCTCCCCCAAGAAAAAAGGTATCCATCATATAGAGATATATTGCCCTATATTTAATGGCATTCCTGATATAGGCATTTAATGCTTTTGGAAGGCTGGAAACAACTTTCCAGAGAAATTTATATTTTATATTTGATTTTTAATAGGCTGATTGTACCCTGCTGAATTTCATTCAAAACTTGTGTTTTCCTCTCATTATGTTATTTTTTCCTCTGCACTTTCAATGTTTACAGCTTTATTTCTGTTATCAGAGTTACCAACTTTACCATGAATCACATCATCATTTATCTGCAAAGATTATACTTAAAACAAGAGTTAGCTTTTAATTTTATGTTGATGTACAAAGCATGTGAAAAGAGAGTTGATTATATTTACTACTTTTGTAATGTTATTATGCATTTGGTTTATGTGTCGTTCATACGTAACGGTACATCATACATTGGTTATGAAGCTATATTGAGGAGAATTTTTGCCAATAATCCGTATATGATTCATAATGAAATGCTAATAAAGATTATTATAGTTATGGAGATGAGAAGTGCCAATGATTAAGTTTCTTTCCACAGAGTGCGAATGAGCCTAGGGATTTCGGAAAGGTAGATGTCAATGGCTTTCATTTTAAAGGTTTGAGTAAAGCAACTAAATTTGTTTTTTGTGTTTCAAATTCCTACCAGGGGCCTAATAGCCCCCTGTTCCAACTGTCCAACCATTATGGTATGCTGGAATGGCACCATGCGAGGAAGTTGGGAGAATAGGGGCAAGGGAGAGAGAGAGACAACAGAAACACAGTTATCAGGAATTAGAGAGAGATACATAAAGTTAAAGTTGAGAGAAAGAGACGGGGAGGAAGAACTACAGAGATACATTTGTAGATAGCCCTGTAGGGAGATACATACAAAGTATGAAATATCAAGAGACAGAGATAGACCTACAGAGAGGAGGAAAAACAGGAACGCAGAAAAGGTAATTTAGAGAGGTGAGAATAAATTAAAGAGACTGACCTTTAAAAAGAAATTAAAAAAAAAAAAAAAGGAGAGAGAGAGAGAACAAGAAATATAGAGAGAAAGAGCAAGGGTAGGAAGAGAAGAAACGAGAAGCAAGAGGTAGAAATAAAGACTGAAGGGAATAGAGAGAGAGAGAGAGAGGGAACAAAAGAGGTCGACAATTATGAAGACGGGAGTAAAAATAGACACAGACGGGCAGATATAGGAAGAGAGAGAGAGAGAGAAAAAAAAAGTTTTTTTTTTTTTTTTTTTAATTGTTTGTTTTGTTTGTTTGGTTTTTTTTTTCTAATGAAAGGATCTGGAACGTAGGCAACCATAATGATAAATCTGCAATTCTTTCCCATTTTTTTTTTTTTTTTTTTTCGTTTAGCTCCTCGAGTCCTGGGAAAAGGCCCTTCCACAAGCCAACGCTCTCTCACAGGTAGGCGGTGGGTCAGCCGCCGGGGGCAAAGGTCAAGGGTCACGTCCGACCAGTCCCATCAGTCCAACTCTCTCAGGAGGACCCCCTATGTTCTCGACTAGTTCCTCGTCATCATCACCGCCTTCATCGTCGAATCCGACCAGTCCAACCAAATCCGATCCATTTGTCTTTTGAGTGAGAAGGGACATGATGCTCCTCTCTCGTATTTTAGCTCTTTACGATTGTGTCAAATCAAAGACTCGTGATATTTCCCTTCTATTTTGTTTTACCTTCACATAAAAATGGTCAATCTCAAATGTATTAACTGTTAACTCAATAACAAGCAGTGGTGGATCCAGGATTTAAAGATAAAGGAAACGCAGCTCGAAAATTTGAAAAAAGGGGCGCAGGCGATTTTTTTTTTTCTTTGATTTTAACTTGTACAGTCAATGAGTGATTTAAAAATGCCTGTAGCGCCCCGGCCTGGATCCGGGTTCTCTGTTGATATGTATGTTTTTCTGTTTATTCATGTAGTCTTGTCTTGTCTTGTCTTGGTTGAGTCGGCATATGCAGGCTAGCTGTACTTCGCCAACTTTAGGCAAAGGCAGAGAGTCGTAGACTCTCTGCCTTTCCATATTTGACTTGTGTTGTTGTAATGGAAATCATGTACATGTGTAGTAAAATGTTACAACAATAAACAAGAGATGGTCTAAGAGAAAGTGTTTTCACGATGCAATTTTAAAATGCCATCTTTAAAGTCCCAGACCGGACCGAGAAATGAAAACCCAAATTACATATAAAACAAAAGCTACTATTTCTTCATAATACAACAATTCCCAATTTAAGCATTTTTATCTTCCATTTAGAGAGTATTTCATTAAAAATGTGATCGAACCTCAACCAGGCCATCCCTCCCAAGTACTCGAAAAAGTACCCTTATTATAATGGCGCGGCTGATGACGTCAAAAAATGTTAACGGAATGCTACATGCTAAATGCTGAATGAATTTGCCCTTCCATTTCATAACAATAGAATTCTAGCACACATGGGGTCTATTGTTCTGACATAGCAATACAAACGTGTTTTCTAAAGGCGAAACCCAATCATGCCTGGCCGTAGCATTCCCTTTAACTTCTTTGACGTCATCAACTGCGCCATAAACTAGGGGTAACTTTTCGAGTATTTGGGAGGGATGGCCTGGTTGAGGTTCGATCACCTTTTTATGAATACTGTTATGAAAATTGAATTTATTTTGGAGGGTATTTATGTTATACGCCTACTTAGCTTTCAATCGACGTAAGGTTGTATTTACTCCGTCAACGGTCTTTAATGCACAATGTACATGGCTGAATCTGAGCAACATAAAGCTTCTGTTACATTATTTCCTCGCGCATAAAAAAAAATTATAAAGAGGAAAATTAACAAAATTATTTTGTCCTTATCCATTAGCATATACTTTATCTTTTGAGTTCATCCGCGAGTGAAAATTGTAACTAGATATTTGTATGTCGCCGAGTCAATGCATACATCACGTATAAAAAATATCAAATCAGGATTTTGTATATATGTACAGAAGAATGTTTCAAAATCTGAAATAAAGGCATTCGAAACAAAAATAGATTCATATAATCACCATAACGAATTCGAGATTGATAATTTCAATGTAGAAACATCATGGTAATTCATGTGCAGATATATAACATTTTGATTGGAAAAATACTTTATTAGACTTATTTTCGATGAATGCATACCTTCACGTATACAATATCAAAAAGGTATTGTGTGGATATTATGTACAGAATAATGTTTTAAATCTGATATAAATGTAAATTGGATATACAACTATCAAATATGATTCGAACTTAGTCATGGTTAATTTTGATAAATCATGTAGGCCTATACATTTATATTGTACATAATATAGCTATGAAGTGATTATGACATAATAAATAAGACAATGAACCTTCATCTTTGTATTTTGGGTGATCTTTAAGTAAGAGCTCACAATATGAAACCCTATGCTTCGATTTGAATGATGTGTCTAATAATAAGGCAATTTACATATTAAACAAGCGGAGAAGAGCTCTTCATGCATATATTGATATAAAAGTTTTCATTTAAGTGTGGAAATGTAAATCTTTTAATTTTAAGCCATGGGAAATTTCCCCTGGTGTTTCATGATTTCTGACTTGCATTGTAGGATTGTGTATGCTGTGCGATATGCGATGAGCAATAGAATATTCAAGAATAATATAATAATGAGGTATCGCAATACAAATTTCAAATACACCAATAACGAAAAATTGATATTTAAACAAGTAATTAAAACTGTATTTCCTTACAGAATCACAACCGATTCCAGAGGAGAAGCAAATATTTCTGCTCAAAATATTGGCCTAGGTGTAGCATATCAATGCTAGTTGTAAACTTAAGAGATAGAGGGCGCTACCATTCTACTCAAAGCGAACGTGCCCATTGACTTTTTTGTTTTTGGACAGTTTTTCACTTTATTTTCTTTATTGTGGCGAGCAACTACCTTTTCAAAGAAATGTTCAACTTGAATAAGTACGCTAAGAGTCTGAATTTTTCAAAAATAGGAATAACTTATTGCAAAGGAAAAAAGAGTCCTGTCACTTGTGTCAATTCGAAAGCCTAGTCAGATAAAATTCCTGTACAATATGGTATATTTTGCTCTCAAAATAGCTCATGCGCTGCATAGTTTTGATCCTCGATGCCGCATTATGCTATTATAGCTTATTGTTCACAGGGCAATTAACAGCTTGAATTCTCAGCTTTCCGGAGATGGTACATTCATTTTAATTGATTAAAAAAAAAGCCCTGTCACTTTGAACATAATCATAAGAGGTTCTTTCCTCGACTAGTCAATATTTACGCTTATCACATGCATATCGCATAGAAACATGTGAACGGCGTCTTCACAAGACTTGTGACAAGTTCACAATCTATGTCATTGTTTTGAGCATCAATTTATATGAATTGCATATTCTGATTACAACTTCAGCACAATAATGTTATAAGCTTGCCCAAATGTGTATTTCCTCCATCTGGTCTGGAGAATCTATTAAAGGAAACCAATACCCAAGGAAATAATCACTTTCATAGGAAAGAGCATAATAAGAGGAGCAATTTAAAAAAGGTTTCATCAAAATCGGTTATAAACTAAGAGAGTTATGGAAGTTTGAAAAGTCTCGTTTTACCTTCTATGGGGATCCTCAAATTGGCAACATCGGCTTCAAAATGTCCGATTTTATGGACAACTCTCCCTTGGCTTTGTACACAAATTTTCAGATTTTCCCCACTTTCTTTCAAAATATGTCTTAACACCTTCTGAGCTCAACATATGTTGTGTGAAATATATTTTTCCATGACATATTTTGAGCTCAGAAGTAAATAAGACATATTTTGTAAGAAAATGGGGAAAATCTGAAAATTTGTGTACAAAACAAATGGAGAGTTGTCCATAAAATCGGCCATTTTGAAGCCGATGTTGCCAGTTTGAGGATCCCCATAGAAGGTAAAACGAGACTTTTCAAACTTCCATAACTTTCTTATTTTATAACCGATTTTGATGAAACTTTTTTTAATTGCTCCTCTGATTGTGCTCTTTCTTATAAAATTATTATTTCCTTGGGTATTGGTCCCCTTTTTAACTAACAACATGATAAAAGTTCATCAATTTCTTTCATCTCCACGAGTAGATTGCTCAACCGAACGGACAATACCATTCCACTGGAGGGAAGTCTTCATACGCGAGTTTTTGTGAGCTAATTTATTATTGCAGCCAGCTGTATAGATTTCTGCACTTCTCAGCCGTATTTCCAACGTCACTTTGTTGCGTCTGGCCTCTTAGATAATGGACGCGCCTTGTTTAATTACGATTTAATGCCGCACATTGGTATACGTTAACTTTACATTTTACATAGAGTAGAATTGATATGTCCTGGCGAACCTTGTCCACGAACGATTGTCCACGAAGGTGTGTAAGGATACTTGCAAATACTCGAGTAGTTTCTAGTATAAATGATTATTTTACTTTACGCATACACGCAATCGCTTTAAAATGGTGCACAGGTGTAAGCCAAACTATATAATAATTTAAACAATACCACTTAATAATTTAAATATCCGCGACGGACAAAAAGTATTTGAGACGTCTCCGATGTCGCGGAGATCTCCGCGACAGTTTTTAAAAACTGTTACAAAGCACTTTAAAAAAAAAAAAAACCGCCTCAAAATAGTTTCCGCGACTCATAAAACGTCGCGGAGACGTCCCGGAGACGTCTCCGCGACAAGTTTAAAAAATTTGTCACGGAAACGTCTCCGGGACGTTTCATGAGTCGTGAAAACTACTTTGAGACGGTTCTTTGAAAGTGCTTTGTTACAGTTTTTGAAATCTATCGCGGAGACGTCGCGGAGACGTCTCTAATACTTTTTATCCGTCGCGGAGATACCACGCTTAGTGATAAAAACAAAGATTTTGGTTCTCCTAATTAGGCATCACTTTGTGCAACTTTATAAATGCAAATACAAATGTTATATTCTCGTTTTTCTTCTTCTGATTGTTATCATTCGATTAGACCGCCGAACAAAATGGATTTTTACATGTCAGAACTTAAATATGATTATGTCTCATGTTAAAAATGGAAAAGTTAGCCCATCCCCCCAAAATTCGCTAATTCATCACTAATTCTTGATACGTGCAAGTAAAGGTCATGAAAATGTAATTAATCTCAATCATTTAAAAGAAAATACGACCAGTAAAGTTGCAGTTATTTGATTCGTTCCAGAAACCTAAGTTTTGAGTTTTGCTGAGTTCCAGCCCCAGGTACACTCCAACGGCCGTCGACACAAGGGTTTGCGTCAGATCCCCCGAAAACCGCGTATTGATGTTTGTCATGTAAGCAGCCACGGCCTTCCAATATCTCTCATACTTGTGTTGACGACAATATGGGCAGATGTCTTGCTTGAACGCGGGGCATCCACACGTGGTCGATGTTGAGGCGCGCCTAACGATGGCGTATGGCACGACGATGACAAGGTCATCTTCCCCTCAGCGGTTGAACAGGGCGTTGAGCATATAGACAGTTGGGCATGTAGTATGAGCATGACATCCTTAATCACTGAAACACCCCATAATCATCCAATGTGCAATGGTGAGACGCTCAATCCCACACGTGGAACAGTACGACCCAGCGTGAACCGCTCATCCAGATGCTTATCTATGGCTTCCATCAAGAATCTGTACTGCAAGTTCGAAAGGCACCGGATCCGATCGAGGACTCCCGTCGACGTTCTGGAAAGGAGCCTGCCTGCTCTAAGGCGTACACCCGGTGTATACTCCCGCGTCTCGATTCTCAAACGATTTCTGCGCTCCAACCAGAAAGATGATATAAGGGCAGAAACATCGCGTAGGTGATGAGACCGGCAGAAGGCGAGTTCGCAATGACTTATTTCGGTATGGACAATTTCAGCCGTGCAATCTGCGAAAAAACGTGATACGTAGATATAATCCGGAAGACACCCACCAACTACGAGGAGGCAGGCCAGAAATGCAGAGTAGGGCAAACCACGAGAGAAATGCTTTGGCAGCT
>CALNVZ010003430.1:29063076-29083219 GCA_940671915.1 Paracentrotus lividus | reverse complement strand
CATTAGATATTCTACTGAAAATTTTAATTTTTGTTCAAGCCTTGGAGTGAGACAACCTCGCATGACCTTGTTAGCATAATGATACATTGTACCACATAATGTATTTTGTGTATGTAATTAAACGACGATTTACAAAAAAGCACACAAAATACATTTCTACCAAATATCACAGCATCATCGTATTATACTATCACATTAGATACAAGAGACAAGATAGTCACAGAAATTCAGAGAAGACGATAAATTGATGAAAGTTAAAATCAAATTATGATAGTAGCCTTGCTTCAATTACATTAATCATGAAATGAGTTTTTAATTGCCTTTGGAGCCTGATTACCTAAATTGTTTATTTAGATGAAAATTTTAGGAGATAACATGACCAAATGCGTAAGTAGAACATTTAAAATCTCAATAGATATTTTAGTGAAAGTTTTAAGAAATTATTTCAACCCTGGAGAAAGACAAAGAGAGAAAATAATCAGCGGCCTCTTGCGCCCATGCCTGTATATCTGTCAACATGGCTCCGCCCTCAGTTCCCCCATTGGTTGTGCATATAATAAACATACGTGTTATGCACTTAATATAGATGTGTAATACAGCTGAGTAAAAGGGAATGCTTTGGAATAAAAAAGAAACATAATTTCAGTGTTACTAGTGATGAAACACAATCATTCAAAGAACGAGAAAACAGCTCGATATGAATGAACATACATATAAATTATGTAAGGCACACAACAATATTTGTCCTTTTAAAAAAATATAATAATCACAAATAATAAAATGGGCTAAGCTAAAAAGGGGTAAAAGAAAAATAGTGAAAAGCATGGGAAAAGCTGAGGGAAAAAAGAGAAAAGAGCAAAAAATAGACTGACCACTAATAAAATCACAGTCACCTTACTACTGTTTTGCAATACAGCACCATTTCTTTCTTGGTGTGTCATGCTTAGTACATGTTAAAAGCTATAAACTGTAGTTATAGGGTGAATATCACTAGGGTGTCTTTGAGTAGTCTTAGAAAATGATAGGAAAAATCTAGCTCTGAGGAAATATGAACTATTGTTATGCAGGCTAATTTAAAGTGATATAATTTCAATATAATATTTCATTTGTTAATGAAAACTCAGCTTGGAGGATTTTGACCAGGTTTTCAAGAAATGATGCAGTATTTGGTTCCTTGGGGTACCAACTAAAAAAAAACCGCCATTTTGTTCAATTGTTTATTTTCTTTTTAGCGCTGTACCCTGGGTTACCAAACTGTCCAAAATTTTATATTAATTCTTGAGTAGTTCTTATAATAAGTTAAATTTGTACAATTATTGTCATTAGATAATATTAAAGAAGGAAAACAGGCGTTGTGATCATTGTCACACCGATCATACGACCATGAAAATAATACTCAGCATGAAAACACTGTATAACTGTACGCTAATGGAAATGAGAGGGCGCTGCACAACGCGGTTCCCATGGGACAGTTTGGTAACCCAGGGTACAGCGCTAAAAAGAAAATAAACAATTGAACAAAATGGCGGTTTTTTTTTTTTTAGTTGGTACCCCAAGGTACCAAATACTGCATCATTTCTTGAAAACCTGGTCAAAATCCTCCAAGCTGAGTTTTCATTAACAAATGAAATATTATATTGAAATTATATCACTTTAAATTAGCCTGCATAACAATAGTTCATATTTCCTCAGAGCTAGATTTTTCCTATCATTTTCTAAGACTACTCATAGACACCCTAGTGATATTCACCCTATAACTACAGTTTATAGCTTTCATACAATGTACTAAGCATGACACACCAAGAAAGAAATGGTGCTGTATTGCAAAACAGTAGTAAGGTGACTGTGATTTTATTAGTGGTCAGTCTATTTTTTGCTCTTTTCTCTTTTTTCCCTCAGCTTTTCCCGTGCTTTTCACTATTTTTTTTTTACCCCTTTTTAGCTTAGCCCATTTTATTATTTGTGATTATTATATTTTTTTTTAAAGGACAAATATTGTTGTGTGCCTTACATAATTCATATGTATGTACATATGGAGGTGTTTTCTCGTTCTTTGAATGATTGTGTTTCATCACTAGTAACACTGAAATTATGTTTCTTTTTTATTCCAAAGCATTCCCTTTTACTCAGCTGTATTACACATCTATATGAAGTGCATAAATATAGGAACTTAACTATATCAAACTCTTATTATTATGATTAATAAAACCCCATGAAGCAAGTATTCCAGGTAATTAGGCCTTTGCAGTAATTTTACCCTTTTCATTTTAATTCATGTATTGATTAAAGCATCAAAATTACAATCACAAATACAATTTTGCTATAATATAGCAAATCATAATCGATATCATTTTGCTATTGTTCTTGTCACATGTTAGTATGTTTGTTTTCTTTCTTGCCAGATCATTAATTATGGCCATGTTTTCAGTTCAATTAGTTGTTCAGAAATTATAGTTATAGCAGAGACAGGAAAAGGCATTAAAGGGAATCTAGTGTAGTGGTAAGATGTGGAAAAAATGAAGAAAATTTTTGTGAGCTTTCCTGGAAATTTCATGCTATTTGGGAAGAGTATCATGATAAAAAAAAAGCTCCACAAGAAAAGATCGTTCTTCAGTTGCCCTAATAGTCATAATATAACACAAAATATACCAAAACAGCTAAATGTTTGGGTCCTGAACATTTTGTGTTGCCCCATACATGCATATATGTGTAAGTGCATGTGACTCAAAGCTGAATTGGGATAATTTCTCAACAGTTTGGCTATTCCAAAACCTCATAGCAGGTTAAATGTATTCAACCTTTCCAAGTCACTTTTAGACAGTATCTTCCACTTTTCTATGTCATGACCAGAACAATAGTTTCAATTTGATGCATTTACCAGACTGCATGATACTATGTCATCATCAATATTGGTTTAAAGGGGAAGTTCACCCTGGGTTTCAATTGGCTTTAAAAAATGCAGAAAAATAAAAGAAAAATATGAGTAAAGGTTTGAAGAAAATCGACCAAAAAATAACGAAGTTATGAATATTTAAAGTTTTGATTCTGTGATGTCACGTGCGAGCTGCTCTCTTATGTGTTATATGATGTAAATTCCATAAAAGTGTTATTTTTCAGAAGAATATTTAATTTTTTCACCTGTGCGGTCGATATATCATCAAATCTATGCTCATATACATGCCTCTATCAAATTGACCGATTCCGTTATTAAGAACCATGAAAAAGGACAAATTTATGAAATTTACCTACACAACACACAGGAGAGCTGCTCGCACGTGAGGTCACAGAATCGAAACTTTAAATGTTCATAACTTCGCTATTTTTTGGTCGATTTTTTTTTTCTCTCTCTTTCCAGAGAAAGTTATATTTTACATTTGACTTTTAAAAGGCTGATTGTACCCTGCTGAATTTCATTGAGCTATATCTTGTGTTTTACTCTCATTATGTTATATTTTCCCCTGCACTTTCAATGTTTAAAGCTTTTATATACGTTTATCAGACTTACCGACTTCACCATGAATCACATCATCATTTATCTGCAAAGATTATACTTAAGAAAAGAGTTAGCTTTTAATTTTATGTTTATGTACAAAGCATGTGAAAAGAGAGTTAATTATTATATTTACTACTTTTGTAATGTTATTATGCATTTGGTCTATGTGTCGTTCATACGTAGCGGTACATCATTGGTTATGAAGCTATATTGAGGAGAATTTTTGCCAATAATCCGTTTATGATTCATAATGAAATGCTAATAAAGATTATTATAGTTATTGATATGAGAAGTGTAAATGGTCTAAGTTTCTTTTCCAGTGAGTTTGGGGTTGGTAATCGATAAACGCCTTTCATTTTGTCCAACCAATAATACAGTCTGTGTCCAAAAAAAATGGTACAGTCGGGAAAAAAATAATTTAGGTGTGAAATCTTTTCGAATGATATGTTTATGTGGTACCAAATTAAAGCCAAAAGATTTTTCTTGCTGATGCGCTTTGTTCTGTATAATTTTCCTTCGTAAAACAAATGTTATGCTAAATTTTGTGTGGCGAGGAACAAATCATGCACTTCTATTGTTCTGGAGCGATGAATTGATGGCCTTTATGGGAAACCTACACAAAGGCATGGGACGGCGTCCGAAAAATTGTAGAAAACTAGTCATATCTCAAAAATTACAGCACCAATTGTGATGAAAAAAAAATGCAGAAGAAAGTCTGATTTTCCTGCTTTATGAAAATACCAAACAACACCAGGTTGTGATCAATATTCATCCTATAAAAAAATGGTTTCCACTTGTACCATTTTATTTGACACAGACTGTATAGTACGCTTAAATGGCGCCGCGGTGAGAGGAAAGTTGGAGAATGTAGAGGGAGCGAGCGGGAGGGAGACAGAACAGATATAGGCCGGCAGATAAAACTGCAGATCAGAGCATGAAATACAGACTGTTGTTGTTTTGATATTTTACGGCGCTTTCATTCATTATACGTGTTTAAGGAAGGAAATATTGAGAGAATAAGATTGGGAGAAAGAACTACAAGACAGAAAGCCCTTCAAAGAAAGACATGTAATGTAGGAAATATAAATATAAAGAGGTAGAGGCAGGCCTGCAGGAGGAAGGAAAGAAAGAGAGGAATGCAGAAAAGGGGAAATGTAGAGAAAAAGAGAAGGGGAGAATAATCTGAATAGACTGACCTGTAAAAAAATAAATAAATAAAAATAGGGGGAAATGAAAAATATAGAGAGAAAGAGCAGGGGGTATGAACAAAATAAAAGGAGAGCAGGAGTAGAAACAAACACAGAGAAGGAGATAGAAAGAAAGAAGGGAAGGAACGAAAGAGGCCGATATTTATGAATAAGTAAAAAGAGACACAGACGGACATAAATAGGAAATGAATGAGAGAAAGAGAGAGTTTTTTTTGGGGGTTGTTTTTTTGTTTTTGTTTTTTTGTTTTTTTTGTCTAATGAAAAGATTAGAGCATATAGGCAACCACAATCATAGACTTGCAACTCTTTCCCATTTTTTTCGTTTAGCTCCTCGAGTCTGGGAAAAGGCCCTTCCACAAGCCAACGCTCTCTCACAGGTAGGCGGTGAATCAGCCGCGGGGGCAAAGGTCAAGGGTCACGTCCGACCAGTCCATCAGTCCAACTCTCTCAGGAGGACCTCCGATGTTCCTCGACTATAGTTCTTCGTCATCATCACCGCCTTCATCGTCGAATCCGACCAGTCAACCAAATCCGATCCATTTGTCTTTTGAGTGAGAATAGTACATCAATATATGGTTTAACCTCACACTAATTGCAACAGAAAATCTGAAACATGTATCTTAATCAGTAAGTCTCCTCTACAACATATCAAAAGTCCTAAGGATTTCAGAGTGGTGGAAAGGGGTCAAAAGGTCAAAGTCAATAAGGTCATTTTGGCCTTATATCATGTAAAATGATGTAATGTCAATGTTTATTTCAACGTATAACTTGAAAATTAGCAAATCATTCTTTATCAAAACTTGGGGTCAATTATGTATAGCAATTAAATGAACACGTTTTGGTAGTAACCATTTGAAGGTCAAAAGTCAGAGGTCAATAAATATCTAAAACATGTGAAAATGATGAGAAATTTCCTTTGTCCTAGGCTAACTTAACATACACTATATATACAGTCAATATGATTCAACCTCACAAAATATGAAACATGTATCTTAAATCAGTAAAAGAGCTCCTCTACAACATATCAAAGTCCTAAGGATTTGAGTGGTGTAAGGGTCAAAAGGTCAAAGGTCAATAAAGGTCATCTTGGCCTAAAATCATGTCGAAATAATGTAATCTTCATGTTTGTTTTCACTTTAAACTTGAAAATATACTTAACAAAACTGTGGTCAATTATGTATAACAATATGCAAATAAATGAGCAGGTTTGGTAGTAACCGTATGAAGGTCAAAAGTTCAAAGGTCAGAGGTCAATAAATGTCTAAAACGTGTGAAAATGATGAGAAATTTCCTTATCCTAGGCATAATTACAACCCAGTACAGGTATGTAAACCAAACTAGTTTAATTCTGTTAGTAAAATATTTGAAGGTTAAAGGTCAGAGGTCACATGGATATCCAAAATCCTGTGAAAATGATGAGAAATTTCTTTATCCTATGGCCCAGCTCGAAGATCAACTATAGAGAACTATCAGCCAAACTTAGCCCCTATTGATACTTAGACAATGAATTTATTGGTTGGTGACAACCATATTAAGGTCAAGGTCAGAAGGTCAGTAGATGTCAAGAACTGTGAAAAGATGAGAAATTTGTTTTTGTTTACAATAAGGGAATGCTACTAAACTTGGGGAATTATATTATATTGATACTGAGGCAAATTAACACATAGGACAGCAACGAGGTGACAGTCTTACAGGTCAAAGCGTAAGTCAGGTAGCTAGATGCAAAATCCTGTAAATATGATGAAAAATTTAGGTTCATTGCATTGTGATATTGAGAGACAAAATGAACTTTGCAGTAGTGACAACTATATTTGAAGGTCAAAGGTCAGACATAAGTAATTTTTTTTAATCAAGAATTTGTGTACCTATAACCCTAACTTGAGATCCACTTAGGAGTGTGAACCAAACTTGGTTTTAGTTATGTATATGTTAAGGTAAATTATTTGACCTTTGAGCATGTTTAGGATCAAAGGGCAAATATCCTCCACAAATTATAAGATATTACTTTTGTTACTTGTTTAGCGATTTTAACTTTAGACTTTAGTACAAACTGGTTATATTGCAACCACACTGGAATTAATGGTGTAGAAATTTTGGTAGTGACCAAGATAAAGTCAATGTTAACGTTGGTAGATAAATATTTTTTAAAGTAATGGACACACAATATCATGAGAAGATCTTAATGAAAATTCTTTAAATACGGCACAATAGCTGGCTCATTATAGTGCATTCTTGCCAAGAAATAAAAACATCCATGGAATATTCATATCTTTATCTCTGGCAATGTCTTACAGTTCATTTCAACAACTAAATGTTTTAGGTGAATATTCCATTTAAGTGTGGAGCTCCTGTCTCAGGAGAAAGCGCCCCACCCCTCTCAGGCGGTCGTTCTGTGATTCTCGGGAAAAGGGGTGCAAAATGTATTTTTAGCCGGGTCCAGTTCAGGGGGAAAATTCTGAAAATCATTGAATAATGGTCTCTTCGCATTTACCCAGAACTGTTTTTATTAGGGTAGTTTTTCAAATATTTTTGGAGCAATTTCATAATAGGGTCCCGTATAATATATGAAAATAATACCGCTGATAGAGGGGTAATTTGTAACTTCCCTCCAAAAGTCTGTAAAGGGGATTATGTCTGTAAAAGATACCAGCTACTCAAGTGAATTATCATCCTTTCACCTTGATCAGTGTATTGATGATTGCAGAGCCCTTCACCTCACAATTTTTGTTGACAAAAAAAAAGAATACGGCAGTGGCAAGGTGGCATTTCGGGCCACAGATCTACATGTAGATGTTATGTGAAGGCAAATGTATTAGCATCACAGTAAAGGTTTATTGTCATGAAGAGAAATGTGGAGGACTTAACCGCACCATTTGTGAAAATGAAATGCTCGACAAAATTGAAGGCTTTTATGAGGAAAATGCTATCTAAATTTAATTCAAGCCCTGTAACTCATGAACATAAAACATATTTATGGTATACTGTGTACTAAGAGTTACACTCAATGATCTTATCTCTTTATGTTACACGGAATAGACCCACAAAAATAAACTAATAGCCACAATGAGATCCATCACAATTGAAATCCTGACTGCTAGTATTCAAAATGATCTTTAAACATTTGTTACCAGAATATGATCGATAATGTAGTTACCTACAAAATAATGTTTTGGTAAAAATCAATCTAGGCAATTACTTTTGAATCCCTTCAAATACTTCTCATGCTCAGTGCGGATCCAGGCAGGGCACAGGGTGGTGAGACACGCCCCTCTATAAACTTATACTATATTTACTGTTAGCTTGTTAAAATTTGGGAAAAACTTGGCGGCTCCACTAATCATGGGGGTCAGGCACCCTCTATTTTTCAAATCCATGGTCTATAACTGCGGCTTTTTGGGTTAGCCATGATATTTTTAAATCATTTTAATATACTGTTTGGTGACTAATCGGATTATTTGCAGTGTTACACGGTACCATCAAAATCTTGGACTTTTCAACAAGGCTTAGGTTGAAAGTCATTTTATCAGTGCTTCTTAACTTTATTGATGAACAAAACTATGTCCTGCACATGTACATGTCAATTTTCATATTTTTTGACATAGGATAGCTGCCCAAAAGATTCATTATATCATTAAGTCCCTCTTTATAATTAATCAAAACCGAACTTTTGATAACATTAATGAAACAAATTTCTTGTCATCCTCATGAGTAAATTTTGTCTTTCTTATTAAGGGTTGACTTTTAAATTCTTGAAACTAATAGTTACGTTGGCGCAATAATCAAGTGGCATGAACCGCAATACCTTCTAATTATTCAAGTGCTGTGCGAAGTATTGTGAAGACAAGGGTTTCATTTACTGAAAAAAGTAGTTTACTTGTCATTACATATGTGTCTTGCGACTTTTGAAAGATTTAACCGATCCGCAGGTCATTGGCTACTCTCCATCGAGTAGTCCCGTTTCATGTTTTGGACAGGCACTTTAAGAAGCTAAAAATGACATTTATAATGACCATTCCTTTGGCATAGTTGTATTTAAACTTTGTATTTCATCTTCTTCTTACATTCAATCAGAATTGCTTCAAGTTTGTGAATACATCAGAAACTCCCAGTCATTTGCCAACATAAAGTAGTTCTCAATCTTTTTTTTAACAGGAATTAAACATTCATTTGGTGACCCCTGACTGTGGAGACCTTAATGGAAGTCAAAAAAAACATTAATTTAGTTTATGGTTACCTTTATAAAATATATAGATCAAAGTTTTGGGTTTGAAATGCCCCAGTTATGAATTACCCCAAAATCTTTAAGTTCATTTGCGCATGATATTGACGCCAAAAATTTATTGGACATCTGACCTTTGACCCTTTAATATAGATCTGGTCATTCAAAGCCTTAAAGTTTTTTCACAACAACATTCGCACTTGGTTTGGGGTTGACATTGAATTATTTTAGTCGCATCTCAAGTTATAGTTAAAGCCGATTTGAAAGAACTTTAAAAAGATTTCACAAGGGATTTGTGGAATTTATTGACCTCATGACCTTTGACCTTCAAATATTTACACCAAAACCTTACAGTGTTCATTCACCTAACAACATTGAACAAAGTTTTGGTTGATCATACTTGTAGAGGGTCTCAAGTATAGCTTAGGACAAAGGAAATTTTCGTGGCAATTTCCCCCAGGTTTTGACATTTATTGACCTCTGACTTTGACCTTCAAATGGTTACTACAAAACCTGTCCATTTATTTCTATTCATTTAATTACCCCAAGTTTGATAGAAATTGCCTTTGGGCCTGTAATTTTCATTTATAAATTGAAATAAACATGAACATTACATATTTTACATGATTTTAGGCCCAAAATGACCTTTATTGACCTTTGGACCTTTTTGGACCCCTTTCACCATCTTCGAAATCCTTCTGGAACTTTTGATATTTGTAGAGGAGACTTTACTGATTAAGGAACAATGTTTCAGATTTTCTGTTGCATAGTGTTGAGTTGACCCTTTTTTGGGTTCGCTAGAATGATATAACTAGAAGGACAATAATGCTCCTCTCTTTTATTTTAGCCTCTTTACGATTGTGTCAAATCAAGACTTGTGATATTTCCCTTCTATTTTTTTTACCTTCACTAAAAATGGGTCAATCTCAAATGTATTAATGGTTACTTCAATAACAAGCAGTGGTGATCCAGGATTTTAAAGGTAAAAGGGAAACGCAGCTCGAAAATTTGAAAAAAGGGGAGCAGGCGATTTTGTTTCTTTGATTTTAACTTGTACAGTCAATGAGTGATTTAAAATGCCTGTAGCGCCCCGGCCTGGATCCGGGTTCTCTGTTGATATGTATGTCTTTTTATTCCTGTAGTCTACGACTCTCTGCCTTTCCATATTTGACTTGTGTTGTTGTAATGGAATTCATGTACATGTACCGAGTGAGTCAAAAAAAAACTTTACACCTGGAAAAATGTCAATAAAAAGAAAACCAGTTTATAAATCCCAAATTATTTTACATATTCTGAAAGAGTAACTCCTCCCGCATCTTCTAGTACCCTTTTTGTGTGGTATGTCTTTACGCTTGGATGAACACGACGCATTGTTTGCGAACATGTCAATTTCGAATTGTGCCAGAATGGGAGCAAAATCAAAACAACAAAAAGCTAAAGAAAGGCAACTTCATCCTGAATAAAATAGCATAACCTTTTAACGAAAATGTCTTCCACTTAATAGCTTGGCAGGGGTGTTGTTACACATATTGACTACATTGTGTATGAAAATTAGATTGACTCGTGAAGTAATGCACGAATGAGTACACATTAAAAACAAATTGCCACGACAGACCTAAAAAGGCCTCCTAATACTTTTGAAAAGTGATTATTTTGTCTTTGTCGTGTGCTCACTCATGCCTGACTCTACAGATCTATCTCATTTTCATACAAAATGGATGAAGTTGCTTTTTTCTAGCTTTTTTTGTTTTGATTTTTGGCACAATTCGAAATTGACATGTTCGCAAACAATGCGTCGTGTTCATCCAAGCGTAAAGACATACCACACAAATATGGTACCAGAAGATGCGGGAGGAGTTACTCTTTCAGAATATGTAAAATAATTTGGGGTTTATGAATTTCTTTTCTTTTTATTGACATTTTTCCAGGTGTAAAGTTTTTTTTTTACTCACTCGGTATAGTAAAATGTTACAACAATAAACAAGAGATGGTCTAAGAGAAAGTGTTTTCACGATGTCCTTTTAATATGCCATCTTTAATGCACAATGTACATGGCTGTATCTGAGCAACATAAAGCTTCTGTTACATTATTTCCTCGCGCATAAAAAAAAATATTATGAAGAGGAAAATTTACAAAATTATTTTGTCCTTATCCATTAGCATATACTTAATCTTTTGAGTTCATCCGCGAGTGGAAATTGGAACTAGATATTTGTATGTCGCCGAGTAAATGCATACATCACGTATAAAAAATATGAAATCAGGATTTTGTATATATGTACAGAAGAATGTTTCAAAATCTGAAATAAAGGCATTCGAAACAAAAATAGATTCATATAATCACCATAACGAATTCGAGATTGATAATTTCAATGTAGCAACATCATGGTAATTCATGTGCAGATATATAACATTTTGATTGGAAAAATACTTTATTAGACTTATTTTCGATGAATGCATACCTTCGCGTATACAATATCAATAAGGTATTGTGTGGATATTATGTACAGAATAATGTTTTAAATCTGATATAAATGTAAATTGGATATACAACTATCAAATATGATTCGAACTTAGTCATGGTTAATTTTAATAAATCATGTATTCATTTATATTGTACATAATATAGCTATGAAGTGATTATGACATATCAAATAAGACAATGAACCTTCATCTTTGTATTTTGGGTGATCCTTAAAGTAAGACCTCACAATATGAAACCCTATGCTTCGATTTGAATGATGTGTCTAATAATAAGGCAATTTACATATTAAACAAGCGGAGAAGAGCTCTTCATGCATATATTGATATAAAAGTTTTCATTTAAGTGTGAAAATGTAAATCTTTTAATTTTAAGCCATGGGAAATTTCCCCTGGTGTTTCATGATTTCTGACTTGCATTGTAGGATTGTGTATGCTGTGCAATATGCGATGAGCAATAGAATATTCAAGAATAATATAATAATGAGGTATCGCAATACAAATTTCACATACACCAATAACGAAAAATTGATATTTAAACAAGTTATTAAAACTGTATTTCCTTACAGAATCACAACCGTTTCCAGAGGAGAAGCAAATATTTCTGCTCAAAATATTGGCCTAGGTGTAGTCCTGGCGAACCTTGTCCACGAACGATTGTCCACGAAGGTGTGTAAGGATACTTGCAAATACTCGAGTAGTTTCTAGTATAAATGATTATTTTACTTTACGCATACACGCAATCGCTTTAAAATGGTGCACAGGTGTAAGCCAAACTATATAATAATTCAAACAATACCACTTAACAATTTAAATATCCGCGACGGACAAAAAGTATTTGAGACGTCTCCGATGTCGCGGAGATCTCCACGACAGTTTTTAAAAACTGTAACAAAGCACTTTTTAAAAAAAAAAACCGCCTCAAAATAGTTTCCGCGACTCATAATACGTCGCGGAGACGTCTCCGCGACAAGTTTTAAAAATTTGTCGCGGAAACGTCTCCGAGATGTTTCATGAGTCGCGAAAACTACTTTGAGACGGTTCTTTGAAAGTGCTTTGTTACAGTTTTTGAAATCTATCGCGGAGACGTCGCGGAGACGTCTCCGCGAAGTGAGATACCACGCTTAGTGATAAAAACAAAGATGTTAGTTCTCCTAATTAGGCATCACTTTGTGCAACTTTATAAATGCAAATACAGATGTTATATTCTCGTTTTTCTTCTTCTGATTGTTATCATTCGATTAGACCGCGAACAAAATGGATTTTACATGTCAGAACTTAGATATGATTATGTCTCATATAAAAATGGAAAGTTAGCCCATCCCCCAAAATCAAGTAACTGGGCTTCGCTAATTCATCACTAATTCTTATACGTGCAAGTAAAGGTCATGAAAATGTTATTAATCTCAATCATTTAAAGAAGATACGATCAGTAAAGTTGCAGTGATTTGATTCGTTCCAGAAACCTAAGTTTTGAGTTTTGGTGAGTTTCAGCCCCAGGTACACTCAACGGCCGTCGACACAAGGGTTAGCGTCAGATCCCCGAAAACCGCGTATTGATGTTTGTCAGTTAAGCAGCCACGGCCTTCCAATATCTCTCATACTTGTGTTGACGACAATGGGCGATGTCTTCCTTGAAGCGCATCCACACGTGGTCGATGTTGAGGCCGCCTACGATGTGCGTATGGCACGACGATGAAGGTCATCTTCTCAGTGGTGGCCAGGGCGTTGAGCATATAGACAGTTGGGATGTAGTATGGCATGATATCCTCATCACTGAACACCCAATAATTCCATGTGATGTGAGACGTCAATCCCCACGTGGACACGACCAGTGTGAACGTCATCCAGATGCTTATCTGCTTCCTCAAGAATCTGTACTGCAAGTTGAAGGCACGGATCCGATCGAGGACTCCGTCGACGTTCTGGAAAGGAGCCTGCTCTAAGGCGTAACGGTGTATCTCCCGCGTCTCGATCTCAAACGATTTGCGCTCCAGAAAGATGATATAGCAGAAACATCCGTAGGTGATGAGACCAAGAAGCGAGTTCCAATGACTTATTTCGGTATGGACAATTTCAGCCCTGCAAATCCGAAAAACGTATCGTAGATAAACCGGAGACATCCACCAACTACAGGACAGGCCAGAATGCAGAGAGGGCAAGAGCAGCGAAGATGCTGTCGAGCGTGGACGCCATTGGCGTATGACGTTGATACGTCGGGCAATCGAGACCTTGGAGAGAATCGAGGCTTTCATCGGATTCATCGTATTATACTTGATCTTGGAGTACAAGCACCAGTAGGGTACCACCATGATTTGGACGAGGAAGGTTAGGTATTGGACAAAATGAAGTGTATATTGTTTGACGCCCCAGTAAGCATGGACGTAGCATGTGAAGTCATACATCATGAAGGAACACGATATGAAGAGGTACAACAAGGAGATGACATCCAACCAAGATAGCCCTTAAAATAAGAAAAAATGCAATACAATAAATCAAATTGCTTTCGGTGCTAACTTCTAAGCTTGACAGTATTCTAAATTTGCTACACTCAATCCAGGTTAGGTAAATGGGTATATAACCGGTTTGGAAGAAATTACTTGAAAGCTAAAGTCGGTTATCATTCTTTTCAATTAAATAATTCATTTAACATTCTCGTTTTGGGTTTGATGCATGTATGTTGGCTTCTGTGTGCTGTTTATGGTTATACTTTTTTTTGGTTGATACATTGGACGCATTGGTCTGTTTATTTTGCATATATATAATTGTGATATATAATATTGTAAAGGATTAAAAAAATATATAATAGGGTCAACTTGAATAAGTATTTTTAAGTACCTTATCAATGCTTGAGAAGTTTTCGTCCTTCGGTATATTTCCTTTACAGAGGTGTCCTCTTGACATTTTACATGGAAACGGGACTTATGTAATGGGTAACATGGGAAGAGGTCAGTTGCAAGCCAGTTTGTGATTTTTATTTTAGATATTGTTTATTTAAATTTTATAGACAGGACATATAAAACTTTGTTGATCAAACCTTAGTCGATTGTATGTTGTAGATCAAAGTGACGATTACAAATTTGAGATTACCCAGATGCACTGCCCTTTACATACAAATATATTTCTCGGGTCATGTAATAGGCCTGGTTTCTCAGTCATCAACAGTTATTGCTGAATATTTTCCTCATAAAAACATAGACTAGTCTAGTAATTGTTTAAAATATAGTCTATAATACATCTTTGTTTTATCAAGCCGTTCGCTAGTTACGAATGAATGGTGATCATTAATTTTGTAAATGATTAAGCATGTGATTATTATAGCACTTAAGAATATGTTCCAATCATTCGTAAAGTCATTCGTAATTTCTACGATCTGAGTGGGTGACAACCCCCCCCCCCCTTACATCAGCGAAACCGACTTCAAACCGACTCCAGACCGACCATAATATTACATTACTGCGACTGACAAATGAGTTGTGGCTTTAGGGTAAATCTGGGCCCTGTAACACAGAGACTTACGATCAATAAAAAGTTACGATTTTTTTCTCGGCAGCCTCATCATGGACAGGGTGCTCCAAATTTGACGATGTTAATCCCAACCCTAGCTCTATTACTAATCTAAATCATATCTGTACCTGCGTTCCAAAAAAAAGCTACAGAGAGACAAAAAAAAACAATCGTAACTTTTTATCGATCGTAAGTCTTTGTGTTATTTGGCACTGACGTGGTATACTGATTACAACTAAGCTTCACACTGACCTTTCCACTTTCTCGACATCGATGGTTTGTGAACATTCTGGTTTTTATCATATGCGATCAACGGTGACTCGGCGACGTCGATGGACACCCATGGACCACCCACATCCTGATCGTCGTCATCACCCACCAAATGATTCACCGTCCCGTAGTCCATGTCGGTCATCGAGATCGACTGCACGAGTTCCTTTTCGCTCTTAGGGTAGAAGATCCCCAGGAAGGCCAGAGCAAACCTTGTCGGTAGAGGCAGTTGATAATCTCCCATGACGGAGTACGATCCTGGTTCGGGTCGTTGTGGTTGGAAACCAAGGATTCTTGACGCCATTTGTGCAGTTGTGCTGTCCTCAGGAAGAACGGTCCGAAGTGAGCTGCTCATCTTTGTACTTCACACTAACAAGTGATTATGATTTCAAAAAAATCTTTACACGTTCAGGTAATGAGACCTGCTTAAAAGGTTTCGCTCTATCTGTGTGATGTTATCTCAGTCTCACGGGTTAGTCCATATCCAAACCACCGACAATTTGATCGAAAGATTGCATTAAGACAAGACAGAGGTCTATGCCTATGTGCGAATTGTAGGAGGATATTAAACTACATATCACATGTTTCGCATGGAAAACACCTAAATTAGGAACCAAATCAGAAACCAAACCTGAATGCTTATGAAGAAGTGCTCTCAAGTTTATTGTACCTTATTACTTTCAATCCATTATTTCGCAACAGAAGAAACAACAGTTTTGAAGTAGTGTCTAATATATTCATTTAGTTTTAAAAGGGCAATGATTTTGTTTCATGATTATCTTTAAGTACATGATAAAAAAAATTTTGAACATGAGACGGCACAATGTAATGTGATATTTGGCCCATCTATGTTTACAGGTACACTAAAATAATGCACCACATATATTCGTGGTGGATTAAAATTGAGCTTATATAAATTCATTATTTAGAGAGATAGACAAAATCCTTTCATTACTTTGTCTTACGATAAACTAGTAATTGGCGGATCCTCAAATTGAATAGTTATCGTTTGAGTCCAAAAAAAAAAACTTCCCCCCCCCAAAAAAAAAAATAAATAATACAATAATAAATAAATAAAAATAAATAAAAATAATAATAATAAAAAAAAATTCTTTGAAGGCTGTCTCCATCTTTTTAGCCCACTGGAAATTTAATCCGTATTCTATATTTGCTTTCGTCCTCTTTTGATCTGAATTTCGGTAGTACCAGGTAAAAATACAAGAAACAAAAATGTCTCTAAAGGTATTACAGATTATAAAATTTTGACGTGATATACATTATGTAGCTCGGGAAAAAATATTAGACTAGTCTTTTTCTTAAGGTTTCAGTGTGTGTGTTCTCGCTTTGCATGGTAAGAAAACATTGATGGAGTATAAGACTTTCATTACAAATGTAAATGTGGCTCTTGTCCAAGAAGAGGAAAATAGCTTGATCTTCAAATTTTTTGTCCGAGCTGCATATATGTGTATATATATATTTACCTTTATCAGCCTCTCAATTTTGTTCATTTTTTACTCTACTACTCATTTTTAAAATTAGTCATTTAGTTTAAATTATGTCATCGAATAATTCTGGAATAGGCCTATTTAACAAATTAAAAGAAATGTCAGTCTTAGACTAGATTACTCGCAAGTCACACGCTCTCATTATCTTGTCTCTCCCTCTCTGTCTCTCCCGCCTTCTCTCACGCACACACACACTTATATACACACACACACACACACACACACACACAAACACACCCACACACACACATACACACAGACATACACACAACCGCCTTTATCTCTCTATCTTTCTTCATAATCACAAGCGCTCTCTTTGATACTTTTCTGTTTATCCATAATCCATTTCCACCCAATCCCCTGACCTTTGCCCGACCTATACCTCTCATTATTTCATTTAAACGCAATTGAAAAAGAGACAAACCACTTATAACTATGTCTGTATAAAAGGGGGAAAAAACTCACTCTCAATATAGATAACCATATTCATCACTCAAGTGGATCCTCTAAATGGTTTCTTTGTTTATCTTTTACATTCAAGTTCAAGTGGTTTTTATTTCTCATGTCATATCAACAGTTTACAAATCAATAGAATTGATACATAATAAGGAATATATAAATAAACAATCTGGCAAAGAACAAAATATTCATATACATAATATTTAACATGATTCTAAATAATTTTACATTACATGAGAAATGAGGAACCCAAAATAGAGAGAGATTTCTGTTTATCCATAATCCTATTTCCCACCCAATCTCCTGACCTTTGCCCGACCTATACCTCTCATTATTTCATTTAAACGCAATTGAAAAAGAGACAAACCACTTATAACTATGTCTGTATAAAGGGGAAAAAACTCATCTCAATATAGATAACCATATTCTATCACTCAAGTGGATCCTCTAAATGGTTTCTTTGTTTATCTTTTACATTCAAGTTCAAGTGTGGTTTTTATTTCTCATGTCATATCAACAGTTTACAAATCAATAGAATTGATACATAATAAGGAATATATAAATAAACAATCTGGGCAAAGAACAAAATATTCATATACATAATATTTAACATGATTCTAAATAATTTTACATTACATGAGAAATGAGGAACCCAAAAAGCATAGCTTTGTAAATAAGGTCCCTCTGGGTTTAGATATAAAACAATTATTTTGTTTGTTCAAGATAATTCAATATTTCCGAAATATGAGGTATTGCCTTGTAAAAAATAAAAAAATGATAATCAGAGAAAAATCAAGAAAAAGAAACACGACAACAACAAAATAAAAGTAAAAATAAAAAAATACTATGAGTATAAGGAGAAGACAAGAGGTACACTGAAAACCTAAATGGGTAGACCGACTAGCTTTAAAGCTAGTCGTAAGTGATGCCCAGACTGACTAGCTTTAAAGCTAGTCAGTCATGACGGACTAGTTTCCTTCAACACAATCCGCTTATTACGGACTAGCTTTAAAGCTCGTCCGTCTCTACGGACTAGCTTGAAAGCTAGTCCGTCAAGTTAGTCGGTCACGACGGACTAGTTTTAATGCTAGTCGGTCACGACGGACTAGCTTTAAAGCTTAGTCCGTTTTACCGTAGTTTGAATGGACTAGCTATAAAGCTAGTCGTAGTGATGCCAGACTGACGAGCTTTGATGCAGGACTAGCTTTAACAGTTCCGTCAAGGTGTCAAAACTAGTCAGTCGCGCTTGTCTGTCGCGATGTTCTTACTTCTGTCTTGACCGACTAGCATTACGAAATAGCTTAATATGGCTTCATCAGTTTGTCAGAGACGCCAAATCTGAAATATGAGAAAACATTTTAAAGATACGATTAATTTTTTTTAACAATATTCAAGAATTCAAGCCAAAATCATTTTATTATGATGATATCAGAATACAGGAATTAATACAGAGGGCACAATTAGTTAACATTATGGCAATTATCAAATAATGTGATGTTGAGATTTAATTTGGAAAACAAATGTGAAATAATTACACTGAAGCCCGGCCAAACAACAAGTTAGATGCAATCCATAACGCTATATAAATGCTTTTGAATTTATACTTTATATGCTTGCTTCCAGTGAGGCGATTTGATGTCACGACTTGGGGGGGGCTTATAATAGCATTTAGCATTATATTCAACATACATTTTCCTCTTTATTAGCTCACTAGCTGATCACTTTAAAAATCAAGGGGACGATCCCAGAAAAAAAAAATGGAGGTGAAACGGTCCCCACTGTCCCCGGGCTTCCCGCCAATGGCTTGCATCATCATTGTCTTGTTTGTTGTAGGCCTGCCTATTTTTGCATTTTCTACGCATATCTTTCTTAGAGCCACCTAGACTGAATCCCGCAATCGCGCCTCTAATCCAATATTCTGTTCTTTCAGATAGTAATCTAAAAGAAATAGTGGCACATATAATTCTTAGAATGTTGCTATTATCGTGTCAGTAACACACACGCAATTTATAAATTAATTTGGCAAGACAGAATTTGTTTCGCGTTGGTGATTATAGTATTAATCCATGTGAAAAAAAATAACGATATTATGAACTAAAAAATAAGGAATTCAAAAAGCGTACTCACACATATCAAATGAAGGAGATCGCCATTATCATCAAAATCTTCAGTTTTACGGGTATATCGGATCTGCTTCCTTACAGTTTGCTCATTAAATAGATTTCACATACAGATAATACAAATAATAGATGATGTCCTTTCCGCAATGCGCATGTTATTCACTCGATGCTATTCACCTTGTATTCACTGCTGTTGCTTAGCCGGGCATTCACCAGTAATCTATAAGAATAGACCAGATTCTTGGTTGTATAGTAACGAGGTATTCATTAGCCTGTAATTAAAGAATGGAGAACAACAGTTTGAACCTACTGCGTGAATTGCATTCTTGTCGTGATTGATGTTATGTATCGTAAGCTTTAAGATTGTGATCAAAACAACCTTTGTTTGAGAATAATGTATTCACTTGATTATGTTCGGAAACATGCCGCTCTAAATTTACAATGGAGATAATAATTGACATTGCATCTGTGTGTATTTCAAAAGCTAGTCAGTCATTTCAATTGTAAGCGACATTGCAGCTATGTGTATCAAATCCTAGTCGGTCATTCTAATGGGTAAACTGAGGCTACCATTCCAATTTTATGAGCTCGTCCGTCGCATCGACGGACTAACATCAAGTGTGACGGACTAGCTTTAAAGCTCGTCCGTCAAGTTGAGAGATTTGGATTCAGTTGTAAGCTAGTCCGTCTCGACGGCCTAACATGACACACTAGCTTTAAAACTAGTCCGTCTTGACTGACTAGCTTTAAAGCTAGTCCGTCCACTGACGGACGAGGTTAGGTTTTCAGTGTATAGAAGTAAAAAGTGTTTCCACGTGTCAGACGATTTGAATGAATACCTGTAGCAGTTTTAAGAGAAGTGTGGCTCACTTGATTAAATT
>CALNVZ010003430.1:29029936-29040532 GCA_940671915.1 Paracentrotus lividus | reverse complement strand
CTCTCACAATTTACCGCGATAATTTCTTATTCTTTCACCAAATGACATGAAATCATTCGTGGATTTGGACATAAAGAGGCCTATGCTTCTAAAAACCAATATAAACTCTAGTAATACAAAACTTATTATTATTCGAAACGCGGTACAGGGATTTCAAAAAAGAAGAAAAAAATAGTGCAACAAAGGGCAGAATCCTTCTTTTACACTTGGATACACAACTCAAAAAAAGGTTTATTGGCAAGTAATATGTTTCCACTAAATTGCTGTTTTTAAATCTCGCATGCAAAGAAAAATGCCCGCCCGAAAAAAATGACAATATTGTTATTAAAAGCTGCACTGATTGACAAATTTTTTTGCATGCCTTTGCAATGCCCATTGTCTATTGAGATGTAGTGCATTAAGTATTGTTTTAATTGCATTAATTAATTGATTAGATCACTTCTGGAAAAATCTTCTTTAACGCCATTATCTAAGAACCACATTAATTCCCAACGAGAATGGATATTATCACCCTCAACCCATAAGGCCATTTGCTGCAAAAATATAACGCAAGCAAAACAATAAGAAAGTCAACAAAAAATGGGAATGTCCCTGATGGCTTTAACAATGCTCCACCGTAGGATCCTCACCCCTTACCCTACTCCACTAAAAGTATCTTTGTATTAAAATAAAGAGCATTACGAACTTGAAACTTCACAGACATTAGCCTGATAAAGATTATCTTAACAACTATGAATATCTGCACAGCTGATGACGTTACATGATTTTTCTATGCTATTGGAAAAAAATGTGATAATTTTCCCTCCAAAAAATGTAACGCCACTCACCCTTTACCAAACCCAACTTGTGACAGTATGGCCATTAACGGCCTTACAAATACGCATCTCTGACATGACGTGCTCTGGGCCCTCGTCACGAATGGTTAAGTTTTCGGACCTTAAAGTCGCAAATTTAACTTCCTAGGTTGCCTGATTTAAGTCGACATCATCCCCATATGGTCAGATGCATGTCATGGAAACGGCCCACTACCACCTGAAAACCTAAACGCGCGTAGTGACGACTACCTCTTAAACGCTAGTCGTAAGTGATGCGCCAACGAACTAGCTTTTCTACAAACTATCGGTCGACGACGGATCGAGCTTTTCCTTCAACACAACCCGGTTATTACGAACTAGCTTAAAACTCGTCCGTCGTCTACGGACTACTTTGCAAGCTAGTCCGTCAAGTTAGTCCGTCAAGACGACTAGTTAGATGCTCGTCGGTCAAGAAGACTAAGTTTAACAGCTCGTCCCTCGTGACCGACCTAGTTTGACCGGACTAGCATAAAAGCTAGTCGTAGTGATGCCCAGAGCTACGCAGCGTTTGAGCAGGGATAGCTTAACAATGCTAGTCGCGTCATAGTGTAAGAAGCGTATCCGTCAGCTTTTTCTGCCGCGTATGTTCTTGCTCGCTGTCCTGACAGACTAGCATAGACGGACGAGGTTAATATGGCTTCACAGCTTTCAAGAACGTAAATCTGAAATACAATTGGAAACCATTATAAATAACCGATTAGAACATGCGCATTTGTCATCAAGAATTTGAGACAAAAAACAAACAACAAACAAAAAACATTCTTATCTGATGATGATATAAATCAGAAGACAGGACATTAATACAGGAGCGCAACAATTAGTTAACATGTATGCAATTATCAATAATGAGGGATAGGGCCCCAGTCCAGCCTGCTCTGCATCATGACTTGTTTGATTGCTAGGCCTACCTACGCTTCTGCATTCTTTACAGGCGTAAACCTTGTCCTTGAGAGCCACTTCAGAATCCAAAAGTCCGGTGCCTCTATCTAATCTATTTTTCTTCAGATGACAAGTCATCTAAAGCACAAATGAGGCCGCCTATATTTGTTGCAATGCAGAGTTAAATATTCAATTTTCCTAACTTACCTGTGATTGGTACTATCGTACGTAAATACACGACCCAACCTTTAATTTATTGGCAAGCATCATATTTTCGCGGTTACCGGTGATATAGCGATTAACTATGTGAAAAAAAAATAAGCCTATCGTGAACTGAACATAAGGAATTAAAAAAGAGACTTCCACACAGTCACTGTCACAGGAAGGAATCCCATATATAATCGCAATCTTTAAGCTTCACCGGGTAATTCCAAGTGTGCGTCCTGTACAGTTTTCTCTTAAAATGGGAATGTTCAGGCATACAGATAATGCAACTAATAGTGATGTCCTTTTCGCAATGCGCATGTTATTCAATCAATTCAAATCACCTTCTATTCACTGCTGTTGCTAAGCCGGGCATTCACCGATAATCTATAAGAATAGACGGTTCATGGGTTCTATAGTAACGAAGTATTCAATTAGCCTGTAATTAAAGAATAGAACAATATTTCTAACCTACTCGTGAATGGCATACTTGTCACGATTGATGTTATTTCGCCTATTGTATTGCTCTCAGATTGTCAAACCAAAGAAACCTTTGTTTGAGAATGTTGATTGTATCCAACTTCTATTCACTGTTGTTGCTAAGCCGGGCATTCACCAGCAATCTGTAAGAAAATACCGGGTTCTTGAGTTCTATAGTAACAAGGTATTCAATTAGCCTGTAATTGAGAAGTGGAGAACAATATCTGGAATCTACCGGTACTCGTGAATTGCATACTTGTCATGATAGATGTTATGTCTCGTAAGCTTTCAGATTGTCAATCCAAAACAACCTTTGTTTCAGAATGTATCAACTTGATTATGCTCGGAAACAGAATAAATAGAGAAGGTACATTGAAACGACATTGCAACTATTTGTCTCAAAAGCTAGTCAGTCATTTTAATGGGTAAACTGGGTCGACCCAGCTGCTTTTATTGGCCTAGTCGGTCACGGCGACAGACTAGCATCAAGCTTGACAGACGAGCTTTAAAGCTCGTCCGTCAAGTTGAGAGATGTAGATTCAGTTTTATGCTAGTCCGTCTCGACGGACTAACATGACAGACTAGCTTTAAAACTAGTTCCTTTTGTACGACTAGCATTAAAGCTAGTCGGTCCATTGACGGACGAGGTTAGGTTTTCAGTGTATTGCAAATCCACCAATCAGTTTACCTGTTAAATAATGGATGCGCTTGGAGTTTAAGTACTACTTTAAGTCAAACTTACCTCTTTTGTAAACATGCCCCTCTGCCCTACTTTGGCAAAAGGAAGCAAGTGACAAAAGTGACATTTCCTGTAAAAGAGCAACATTGCACTGATGTCAATGTAATCTCCTAATGTCTTACCTTAAATATTTCAAAGATGGATAAACTTTTAGACATGAAATTTGGACTGCAAAAAGATGGCACAACATAATATTATATGAAAACATATGAAAACATTAAAAACTCAAATTTGGTTAGCATGTCACTTGCTTCCTTTTGCCAAAATAGGGCAGCCCTGTATTAATGTAAACTTAGGCTCTTAGGGAAATGTAGTTGAGACATCGTCCCTTTGGTTTGGACGTTAGTTCATCAATAATACCGAAGCTCTTGGACTGATCAAGTTGGAATTCGAACCTCTGAAGGAGCTTGGCTAGGATGACGCGAGCCTCAATCTAAACAGTAAGGAAAATGTGGTTTTCAGAAGAAAAAAATTCATTGAATACCAAAAGGATGGTTCATTCGTATTTTTTAATTCAATATTCGGCAGCAGTAGCTGAATATAAATCAACGTTTATAATTATAAAGAGTTATAAAGATTTATTATAGTTACTGTGACGTTCGGTACATTTTCCAATGACATGATGATTTACATCCGTTTTTCGTAATAAAAATGCCCATTCGATATTCTTACTCACAAAGTTAATTACACTTAGGATAGAAGGAACAAATTACAACACATGAGACCTACTTACCAGAGCAAACTGTTGACCGATACATGACCGTTGTCCCATGGAGAAGGGGAAGTAAGCATAAAGATGTCTGGGCCTGAATAAGAACGAGATATTACAACAATACGCAAGTAATATCTATTACAAGTGAATAAGTAAATTACGCCATAATTGAAATCACATTAATTTTTGAAAAGGAGAAGGCAAAAATCTGAGCAGAAGTTACGAGGCCCTCAGATGTCTCTATCAGACAATTGGTCACGAAATAACAGAGAAGCAAATTTATCATTTTGAGCTAAAACACACACACAGAAACACACACACAGCCACACACACACACACACACGCACACACACAAGTAGATTAAGACTTAACACTTAAAATACATCATTGCATATATATTTTACTTACAACGACCCGTCCTCTGCAGGTTTAAAGCGATCAGGATTGAAAAGAAGAGGATCGTCAAAATACTTCTCCATTCGGGACATGACAACGGAAGGAACCTGAACAGAAACAAAATAAACATCAGTATAATCAGCTTTTGAACGACTATGTTATATAAACACAACACAAAAAGAAATTTCCCCCTATTTCAAATATCAATAAATTTTTAAAAAGGAGGAGTTACAAAAATCTAATTATATGTCCATGTGGGGAATTTAATTAGCTACTATGGGACCGAATTTTAGGAAAAATCGTGTTGTCATGCTTCAGTGAGTAATGGTTGAATGCAAAAATGTCATTTTTTGAAGTTCGCAAGCCTAAAATCACAACTTTGATTCAATGATATCGGACCAATTTTTAGATTTTAAACATTTCACGCATCAGAATGTAAGCAAAAACGTGCTTCCAAACATACGGAAAGGACATTTGTGTAAAATTTCACGGTTGAGTGAGCATGCAGCAAAAAAATGCCAAAACTGCGATTTTTACATTTTTATCCATTTTAAAATTGATCATTATGATGGGATCATGTCTAGGAAGAGTGTTTTTTAACTTTTAAATCAATCACGGTTGAATGAAACACATAAAATACCATGTGAAACACTAAGTAAGTATCTTCCATTTTGTACACTAAAATCATGTGAATATCTGTTTTGTTATTATTTTAGACCGGTGCACGTGTTAACAATCATGATCTATTGCATTATTAAAAATTTCATGCTTCAGTGAGCATGTGCACTGGAAAGTGTTTTTTTATATTTAGAGACCAAATTAATTGCTTACTCTTGCTTAACATAACAATTCGTTTGAAAGTTTAATTTGATTTCATTTTCGCAAAAATCCCAGCTTTTCTGTTCAGTGAACACAAGATATAGAGAAAGCATGAAAAAAGGAAAAGTTTACGGCCCTGGCACAGCCTAATGTATGTCCGATTCTCATTTGACCTAATTCCTGTTAGTTATTATCTTAAATTTGGTGCCAATGTTTCAAGATTAACTCAAAGTATAACGAACAAAAAATGACAATGAAAATTGTCAAATTTGACGTTTGTTCACTTTTGTTCAAACTCTATACGTAAAGTCAATGGGAGGAAATCATAGTGAACAAAAGTCAAATATTGCCCATTTCATTGTAATTTTGCGGTCGTTACACTGTGAGTTATTCTTGAAATTTGGCACAATCTCTAAGAAGTCATTAACTAATAGGAACTTAGGTCAATATTAAGAATCAGAGTGTGCCATTATAGCGTGCCGGGCCGCAACATTCTTCATTTTTTTCAATTTTTCTCATATCTGTGTTTACTGAGCTGAAAAATCGCGATTTTTTGCGAAATGAAGCAAATGAATACTTCCAAAAATTGTTATGGTTAAGCAAAGTAAGCAATTTAATTTTGGTCTCTAAATAAAAAAAACAGCTTTCCAGGCCACATGCTCACTGAAGCATGAAAAATTTAATAAATGCAATATGATCATGTATACCCGTGCACCGGTCATAAAAATAATACAAAAACAGATATTCATGTATCTTTAGTGTAAAATGGAAGACTACTTCTTCAGTGTTTTCACATGGTATTTATAGGTGTTCATTCACCGTGAACACTCTACCTCGACATGAATCCATAATATTTGATCAATTTTACTATGGCAAAGAAGTAAAAATCGCAGATTTGGCATTTTTGCTGCATGCTCACTCAACGTGAAATTTTACGCAAATGTCCTTTCCGTATGTTGAAAGACCGTTTGCGTACATTCTGATGCGTGAAATGTTTAAAATCTAAAAATTGGTCTGATTTCATTGATTCAAAATTGTGATTTAAGGCTTGCGAACTTCAAAAATGACATTTTGCATTCAACCATTGCTCACTGAAGCATGACAACATGATTTTTCCTAAAATTCGCTCCATGGTAGCTAATTAAATTCCTACATGGACATATAATTAGATTTTCGTAACTCCTCCTATTAAAAAAAATATTGATATTTGAAATAGGGGGAACTTTCTTTTTGTGTTGTGTTTATAACATTATAGACTATGATAGTGATCACCCCGGAGTCATTCCGATAGTGCGGGGGGGGGGTGATGTCTGTTACTTGAGGTTCGTTATTCCGAAAAATAAAATGAGGTTCGTTATTCCGAAAATAGAAAATGTTCGTTTTTCCGAAAATAGAAAAAGGTTCCTTATTCCGAAAATAGAAAAAGGTTCCTTATTCCGAAAAAAGAAAAAGGTTCATTGTTCCGAATTTTTGTTATATCCAAAAATCGAACATTTTTGTTACTACGATAATAGCATGTTTAATATCTCTAAGATATGTATTGAATAGGTTTTGTTGCGATGTTACTATTAACAACTCGTTTTATCAACATTTTGGCCTTTAGGATGATCCTACAATTTCTATGTACTGACATATTACATTTTTTTGTAACTAGGTAAGACAAAAACAAAAACAGAACCGAATCCTTTTTAAATTCTTTCACAACAGTATACATGACTCTCCAGGTGCATGCGAACACATCTCCGAGATCTTTTTATAAATGTGAAAGTACTGCATTGTTGTTGTTATGATGTAAGCAGGGAAACCCCTTACACATATCCCTGATGTAAGAGAGTGTGTATTAGTGCTTTCCCTTATTAAATTTATGCACAACTTTATTGTTTGTGCACGACTTTTTTTAAGGGTGAGTGACTTCTGTGTGTGTAAACACAATGCAGTTGTATGAGCAACGGATAGCCTCTGGTCGGGGCCCGCTCTCCCCCCTTGGATCGTCGCTGTTCTCGGGACTCAGGGCTATGCGGTGTATCGCGTTTCCCCGTGGCTGCGGGCCCGCAGTCTTGGGGATCGCGGTGCAGTGCGTGGCTCTGGGTCTCGAGGGACGCGACGGTTGTGGGGAGTCGGCGGGCCTCGACTCGAGGCTATGTTTCACACGAGAGTGTGCAAGTGTGTGAATGAGCGTGTCGGTGCTGTTTTCGCCTGCATCTGGAACATCATCATGCTATCTGTTGTGTTTTCGGACTTATTTTCTTCTGTTTAATAACAACATCGTTTTACAGACCTATGATTTCTTAATTTCTCAGTCTTAGGTTGAATATGAATAATTTATGTATCATGTTTTGTTGAAATGTTTTGTTTGTTTTACTTTGTACATTGAATGCAATTCAGCCTTTGGGCTGCTATGTTCGATCCTCAATAAAACCTTTTCAATTCATAGAATAAGGTCCGTTATTCCGAAAACAGAAAAAAGGTTCGTTAGTCCGAAAATAGAAAAGGTTCGTTATTCCGAATTTTTGTTATATCCAAAATAGAAAGTTCATTATTCCGAAAATAGAATGAGGTTCCGTTATTCCAAATCGTTAGTCCAAATAGAAATGTTTGTTATTCTGAATTTCGTTATTCCGAAAATATTAAAAGGTTCGTTAGTCCGAAAATAGAAGTGTTCGTTATTCCGAATTTTCGTTATCTGAATTTTCTTTATTCCAAAAATAGAAAAGTTCCTAATTCCTAATTTTCGTTATTTTTTCAAAAGTTAACTAGAATTTATAAAGAGGAGGAAAAGAGAATTTCAATTTTGATGCCCTCCTTTTCTTGCTCTCGCATGTTTTTTTTTTCACACGTATATTGAGATTATTATAAAATTGAAAAGTAATTGTAGAATATATCAAAGTGATCATATAATGTCAACAATTTATTCTTTTTGGAGGGGGGCCGATGTGCATAACTAGCCTTGCTTTCAAATCATTAACGAATAACGAACTTTGGGAATAATGAACCTTCGGATTAACAAACCTTTTCTATTTTAGAAATAATGAACCTTTTTGTATTTTTGGATATAACAAAAATTCGGTCTCTTTCCATCTTTATAGCTTCACAAGCTAACACTACATAAAAAAATGTTAAGTCTTAAAAATCGAGGGGGAGGACGATCCCCCCAGAAAAAAAAAAATCGAGGGGGGCACGCGCCTCCTCCCCCCCCCCCCCGGGGTGGGCGTGTCGGACTATCTGACCCGCGGACTATAGGCACCGCGGACTATCGGACCCGCGGACTATCGTGTGTAACAGCTTCACCCACTTAATCAGTTGATTCTGTACAGCATACATGTTACAGTTTGTAACTTTGCTACGATTCATGAGCTATTGCTCCGGCGACAACTGCCTCCCACAAATACTAATTGGAGGACTAACTTCAACACTGAAATTAACACTATATACCCTTAACCATATCCTTAATGAACCCTTGTCCTGTATCTTATAAGAAATAAAACCTGGTGCAGCTTGTCGCAGATGCAAATTGTCCATTGTCATCCTTTGCTACAGATACAAACTGTTTACTTGTAACCTTTTGACTGCCACAGTATTGGTGGGAAAAAAGTTTTTGACTTTTTTAATATTATTTTCCATACAGTTTACAATGCATGATTTTTTTTAAATGTTAGATTAAACGAAAACAAACCAAATTGTACACTGTTTAGAGAGGTAATTTGCATTAAAGGAACTTACTGTCACATTCTTATTTGCTTGGTATCGTGATGTCCTTATACTTAATGGGATGAGCTGTAAAGAGAGTTGTACCGCCGACAGGTGATACAATCTGGAGTGGTCTCTTTCAAAACCTTTGAAAACATTAAACAAGGGTCAAACAAAGAACTTGTTAGAAATAATAGTTTTCTTCTTCTAAAGAAAGATTTGTTTTTTTAACTCTACTCAAATTATGTTAATTGATGCTTGATCTGCCCATGAATGAAAATAAAGTCAGAAAAAACCTTGGACCGAGGAGAAAGATTTCGGACCCGCAACTTCATGAAAGACTTGTTCAATTTCTTTTCATTTTACCGTTTGTCTCTAACTGATTTTCAAATTGAGAGAAAGAATATAACGTGGAAAGCCTAAATATTTTGATATACTACCCCTCATCATGTATTTCAAGGCTTGGCTGTTCTTCATATTGTATCGTAGTGTTTCTGTCCCAGCACTTCGTCAACTTAGCTTGTAACCTGTAGATAAAGGAATGACATAAAGACGTGAGCATACTACCAATACTTATCTTTCCTTTTATTTTTATAAAATTTAAAACTTGTATTATAGAAGTAGTATTTAAATTTTGAAAAACTGTGAAACGTTTCATATAGTGTATTTTATGAACACTTAGTTATCGCTCTGAGACTAAGATAAAACTAGTTTATAAGCTACTTTTTGGCCACATTCGGGTGACGTCCAAGTTGCTACCAGTTGTGAACCCAGCAGGTTGGCCTTGTTGTTTCTTGACCTGAATCAAAATCCACAAAATTAAAGATGAATATTTCACGAGACTAGTCTAAGATTATGTTTTTTAATACGGTGCTCAAAGGTTTTAATAATTTCTTCCTATTTGGTGCCAATTTACCTAACAGGGTCGAGTGTGGGAAAAAAATGTACAATAGCATTTTGCCATAAGGCAAAGGCAAAGGCAAAGGCCAAAAGCTCTAAATTGAAAATGTGAAGAAGCCGGAATTTCGTAACGATAATCATCTTATCGAGAATACGCCATTGTAAAATTAGAACGCCAAACGTCTACCACATAATATCTAGATAATTATGTGATTCAAGCCACAATACAATTTGGCAAACTATAAAATGGCTTAGGTGATTGGAAGTATATGTAATTAAAAATGGAAAATGCACGTACCTGCCTACAAACAGAGTCAGGAATTCATCCAACATGTTATCCATTTTTGAAATCGTTATCGCCTTCGATTATCATTGGCCGATATCAAGGATAAGATTCAGGAGGGTCGCTTGGAAATGATCACTTCGCTTACGCAGCTTTTGATTCGCTCCGTGATCTGATCTCGTCCCGTCTCTCGTAATTAAAGGTGAGGCATCACGGGTCACTTGTCGCATCTTTCGACTTCGTGGGTCTACCTGATGTTTTGGATGAATAATGGAAATTGTCTTGATCTGGAAGGTGTTGTAACTATTATAGCCACAGGGCTCGAGTCCGGCTGTTCCTAAGCGCATTTTAACGAAGACAATATTCAAGATCTGCTTCGTGACACCCGGGTGTTAGGAAGATTATTCCTTGGAATTTACTTGGCGCTGGTAAAGCTTATCTGGAGCCAGGGGCCATCATTCATAAACTTTAGTATGTCTACTAAGCAACTGGTCCATGCACTCACAGTAGGCCTACATTTTAGTTGCTAGTAACTTATTAGGAGCTTTATGGGATAGGCCCCTGAGCTATTTTAGGATTTGGTAATAATATCTACCAGGATGGACATCTTCTTCTCGAGTTCCTTTCTCCTCTTCTACTGTTG
>CALNVZ010003430.1:28980938-29013259 GCA_940671915.1 Paracentrotus lividus | reverse complement strand
GTCGTTAAACCATATTCCTCTCCGCGGCCCGCTCTCCCCTCCTTAAATAATGGACGCGCCTTACTCATCTGGCGCAAGCGCACTGTGTACTGATTTAATGCTACGAAATGGTACACGTTAGCTTTACATTTTACATGGAGTAGAATTGATATGTGACAATTTTATTATCTGTCAATTCCATACATAAATCAAAGGACTATCTTGCACCACTGAACCACTTACCCCACTTCTTAATCAAACCCCAATATCTTAGCAACTATCGTGTCACCAAGAAAATATACATTTTTTCGCATACCTACACATAGGAGATCCGGAATGCCATTTTCCCATTTTCCATCATCACTGCCGGGAATGGATAGAATGCATGACAAACCAAGAGCCACAAAGCTTTCATTCTTTCTTCATTACTGGAAATAGTAGTTTGTAAATGTACACTTTCTCGTTTTCTCAGATTGCCTTCAGCATGGAGACCAACGCCATTGGAGATCCAGATTGTCCCTTTCCTAAAGCCATCACTTCATCACTGCATGGTATGCAGCAGTTGCATGAGAGACCATGGGCCCCAGTGAGTAAACTTTCGTCATGTTCGTGCATGAGTGTAGCTTGCATCTGTATTTTAACAGAAATTTAAGGGAAATCGTTAGAAAAAAGTGTAAAATTATGAAACAATAATGATAATGATAATAATACTTGCGATCGCCTATAATATGAAACGTATTCATCTCTAAGCGCTTTATAAAAATATTATTATTACCCCAATACTCACGTACAATATTATCATTACCCCAAAACCTGGCAGCTCAGAAATTTGATCACACGTGACTGCACTCAATCAATCATTTGTCTAGGATCTCGGATTAAGGTGTATAGTATACAAATATACCAACAGGCTTTGAGAAAGTATAGAGGGAATAATTTGTCCCAGGTTGGACTGGCAATTACTTTTTCTTTTCGAGGGGCGAAGGCCCGAAGGAAAAATAGTAATATTGCCAGTCCAGCCGAGGATGGTGATTCCCTCTTTACTTTCGAAAGAAATGCCTGGTATATTTGTTATATATCCTATTACTTTAAAAATAAGAACGATATATCACGATACTTTAGTCCTCGTTGATTCATCCCCGATGTGGACCTAAATGGAGATCATGCGCTGCGCTTACAGCGTTAACTTGTGCGTTGACAGGCCTATTTTTCGTTAAGCCTCCGCGCTCAGCGGAATCTGATAAGTGTCTGCGCCGACGCATCTCGGGACCTCCCCGGGAGAGACTTTTCGCTGTCTGGCGTGTCCGAGAGATTGCATAATTTGTGATGTCAATGATGGAATAGTGCACTATTCCATAATTGATGTCACGGCATCGCAAATTTTCTTCATGAGCGTTTTGTTTTCTTTATCATATTTAGAATACGTCTGGTCACATGGTGCTAATTTGAACCAATCACTATACAGGTTTTGATTTATGTAAGATATCATACTTGATGCGATTTGAGCTTTTACTATAAAACCCCTGATTGGTTATTACTCGAGAAATGCTCTTAATTAATCCCAACACAGGTAGATCCATGGAGTGGAAAGATGCGACAGTGTACGCGTGACGCCATAACCTTAATACGAGAGACAGGACGAGATCAGATCACGGAGCGAATCAAGGCTCGTAAGCGAGGTGATCATGTTCCAAGCGACCTCCTGAATCTCATCCTTGATATCGCCAATGATCTCGAAGGCGATAACGATTTCAAAATGGATAACATGCTGGATGAATTTGTTACACTGTTTGTAGCAGGTATAATATATTTCCAGTATCCAGTATCATATATATCATTTAGAACTGCAAATATGCTTTTTATTTATTTGAACTTTGCGGTTGTATGCCCATATCTTAATGTACATTTAGGTTAAGTTAAACAATGCCAGATGGTAAATCACACCGAGTTTGTGATTCGAATCTCGACTAATTCACTTTTTTTGGGGGGGGGGGCGGGGGGGGAGATTTTTCACTATATATCTACAATACTCGGGCCAGGTCAGGTAAATTTATAACGGAGGAAATTTTATAAAATCTTCAGCAACGTATCGGGGTAGCTCAGCTGATATGACCAGGGTAACACTAGCAGTAAGTCTCTGAGAGTCCATAACGACCATAATGTATTATCATGTTCTTCATTATAGACTAATATCTCACTAAGCGATGAACCCTGCAGTTTTTTTTTTGTTTTTTTTTTGTTGTTGTTGTTGTTGTTGCTTGTTTTGTTTGTTTTTTTCCCCAGAATTTAATCAAACGTATTAGAAATATAATAATATATATCATTTAAGGTATTGGAACAAGAACACAGTATTACCATAATGATAAGAAATGTGGCGAAGGACAACTTAATTCATACCAAATATCATGCATGCAATCTATTGAGGTATTCAAAATTTACATTTTGTGGATTATCATTTTCAGGTCAGGAAACGACAAGCAATCTGCTAGGGTTCACACTGGTACAACTTGGACGTCACCCCGATGTTGCTGAAAAGTAAGTTTTAAGTAAGTTAGTCTTCAGAGAGATAACTCACTAACCATCCAACAGATAGGAGAAATTTTGCATTGAGTTAAAAGGGGAAATACATTGATTCAGATATAAAAGTGCAGATAGTTAATCAACAATAGTAGTAGTTGTGAATCAAAGGAATAGTGGAGACTAAATTTGATAGATGTACTGTAAGTTCTACTAGAAGAGAGGGGAGTGAAATATCATAGTAGAAGTTCCCATGGAATAGGCTAGATACAATATGAACTTGAGATTGGTTTATCGTAATAATTATGTACCATGCATATACTAAATTATTTTCGTTTTATCTTGATCTCTGTAAAGGTTACAAGCCGAGGTTGATGAAGTACTGGGACAGAAAAACACGATACAATATGAAGATCTGGCTAAACTTGAATACATGATGAGGGTATGTATGTAAAACATTTTTATTTTTTTTTTAAATGCTTTCGCTTTAGTGAGATACTTGATCAGAGATTTTGCACTTGCTTTTGTTTTCATGCCCCTAATTTTTATAAAGCTTTGAGTAACGTAATGTCTATGTCTTAGAATCATCTTAAAAACAAACAAACAAACAAAAAATACAACGAATACTTATCGTAGGCACGTTACTTCTTAGCTAAGAATGCTTACTCCATAATAATACTTTCTCTCAATAACAAAACAAAAAAAATATTGTATTGGTTGAAATCCTTAAGTCGAAATGAGCAAAAACATTCAAAGAGAGAAATTCATAGTTACTAATGACTTTATTTTGTTTGGTTTTCGTTTGACATTGTTAAAGGTTTTGAAAGAGACTCTCAGATTGTATGCCCCTGTTGGAGGTACGATTCGTCTCACCGCCCATCCCATAAAGTACAAAGACATCACAATACCAGCAAAAAGTAGTGTGTTTGTAAGTAATGCGGCGGTCACAACTCGTCGTAGGCTACAGGGTACGTGCCATCAACGTAGCCTGCGTTGCATGTACAATGCATGCACAGGTTGTTGGTCAATTTCTGCGATTCCTGCGTTTCTGTAGTAAAGGTATTGAAAAAACTTCCTGTACGTCGTACATGCAACGTGCCTCCGAGGTACCTGCGCTGCACGATTTTTCTACGAAATCCATCGTAGGGAGTTGCACGTCGAAGGTACGGCGAGTTGTGACCGCCGCATAATGGAAAGCAGTTTTGCTTATTCTAGGGTTAATTTTATTTTAAAGAATTAATGCAATTAAATGTTCATACAATATCGACCAGAGGGACTTAGGGTGGTATCTCACATCGCGGTAACTACTTTGAAACAAGTTTGAGACGGATTTGAAACAACTTAGAAACGGATTTCGGAGACGTCGCGGAGACGTCTTCGAGACGTCTCCGAGACGTTTCATGAGTCGCGGAAACTACTTTGAGACGGTTCTTTGAAACTGCTTTGAAACAGTTTTTGAAAATTGTCGTGGAGACGTCTCCGAGACGTCTCCGCGAAGTGAGATACCACCCTTAGGGATTTTGACAGTAGTGTATTAACTGATTAACCACATCGACTTTGTTCGAACCAGGGATCTATAAGCTCGTTGAGAGATCACAGCTCTACCGACGGAACTATCACGCCTTGATAAAGGAGTTGCTCCTAGTTTTTGTTTATTTATTTACATTTAAAAAAAATCCTAACCTGGAAAATGATTAATTCAGATGCTTACATTCTAAACTTCGTAGGTATAATGAAAGCGTATTTCTGAAAATGTTGTTGAATTTTGCAATAACATCAGGTTTTGTCTACTGTCATGTCCCGAATGGAGGAGTATTTTGATGATCCTCTTCTCTTCAATCCTGATCGCTTTAAACCAGCAGAAGACGGTTCATTGTGAGTAAACATTTTCAAACAAATTCGAAATATGATTAGTCGCAGGCAAATGATTTTGTATGTATCAAGAAATTGTTATCGTAACTGAATATGTTTTATAAAACATTAAGTTTCCTAATCGACCGATTTTTTTTTTTTTTTTTTTAATTTTTTTAATTTTTTTTATTTTAAACCAAATGTATTGAAATAATTATTAGGTTACTAATTACAAAAAAAAAAAACCCATAGAAATACAAATGAAAACAAATATATAAATGTGAAACAAAAATAATCGTAGTAAAAGGAGGACAATAAATTTAGAACAAGGACGTATTTGAGTACTGCCCTCATTGCTATATGACTGAAGATATAGTTCATGCTTTTTTTAATTGTGATTTGAATAAGCCTTTTTATGACTTTGTCAAACAAGTTGTCAAGTTAACATTCGATATTGATGTTGAAATAGATATTCCTTACTTAATTGAGTCGTATATTGAAAAAGAAATAGCCGTTGTTATGAAAATCGCTCTTGTTTACATATATAAAACAATAATTGACCGAACAAATGTACGTCTGATACTCGCAAACTTAGACTAAGATATATCTCCGAAAGTGAAATCGAAAAAATAATTGTAAATGAGAAATTATGTAAAAGTAAAAGAAAGCTTACATTGTTAATCATGCCATGATTGTATTGGTTGTTATCAATGGTATGCAGAAGGAAATTATTGAATAAACCCCTCTTTTGAGGTATAAAAGAAAGAAAAATAATTAGGTTACCAATTACAAAAATACATAGAAATACAAATGAAAAAAATATAAATGTGAAACAAGAATAATCATAGTAATAAAAGAAGGACAATAAATTTAGAACATGGAAGTAGATGTATTTAAAATGTGGTACAAGAGACTTGGGGGCCCTGTAAAATAGAGTATTACAATCAAGTAAGTAATCAGGAGGGCATTTCATGAAAGGACTTGTCGGACGTTTTATCCGACAAACTGTTATAAGCTACTGAAATGCTTGTATCTGATTGGCTGAGAGCAAATTTGTCGGATAAAATGTCAGACAAGTCCTTTGATGAAATGGTCCCCTGGATCCATAAGCTTGTTGCATGCACTTCCTGCACAAACCGATATAGCTGGACACCAAAATGTACCATAGCATAAATATCGACATTAGGCCTACTTTATAACATGGAACCTACAAAACTCAAGAACACTACTTTTAGAAGCAGCTCCAATGCAGTGAGTTATTTAAACCAGTCAGAATCATTGTTTTGATGTTTAATAAGTCATAAATATTAATTACATTGTTATTATTTTGTAAGTTGTATTTCTCAATTTTATTCGGGGTAGCCCAGCCGGGTAATAATTAGTTAACACTATAAACGCTTAGAAACACTAAGGTGGATATCGTATTAAGCGCTATATAAATGCAACTATTATTATTATTATTATTATTATTATTCAGGCCCAGACATCTCTATGCTTACTTCCCCTTCTCCATGGGACAACGGTCATGTATCGGTCAACAGTTTGCTCTGGTAAGTAGGTTTCTTTGTCCATTCCATTCCAATTGCAGAAAATATTTGGCAAATAAGGATGTTAGATTGACAATTTTACTGGATAGAACAAAAAAATAGTGAATGTAAATTACAAAAAAATTACCAAAAAAAAAAAAAAAATGTAAATGGATTGTTGTCATAGAAATCACATGATTAACGAAAACCGATATAGCTGGACACCAAAATGTACCATAGCATAAATATCGACATTAGGCCTACTTTATAAAATGGAACCTACAAAACTCAAGAACACTACTTTTAAAATCAGCTCCAATGCAGTGAGTTATTTGAACTGTTGATGGTACTTGATTATCAACATTTTACTAATCTACAGAGCGATAACAAAAAATAATAATAATAATAATAATGATGAAATAATAATAATAATAATAAAAACCTAGTTTGCCACGTTTTCTATTCCCCCCCCCCCATGTATTTCCTAGATTGAGGCTCGAATCATTCTAGCCAAGCTTCTTCAAAGGTTCGAATTCCGACTTGATCAATCTCAGAGCTTTGGTATTCTTGATGAGCTAACATCTAAACCACAGGGCAGATGTCTGAACTATATAACGCTGAGAGCATAAGGTCACAGAATGCAGGATCAACCAGTTACCATCTCTGACCTATACTGTCATAACCATAAGAGCATAATGAGTAAAAACTTACTTTATCAAAAATCCCGAGCCAACTTTTAAAGCCAATGCGAACTAGCAGCTAGCTTGTAAACTATAGCACCACCTCAAGTCCTCAACTACTCAATTCTGCTCCGACTCCTAACCACTGATATCAGTGCTCCTAACCCCTAATGCAACATCTTAGCAGTGTAGTCTTATAATTCAGGCCCATTAGAATGATAAAACACTTTTTCACTACTCAATAAACTCAAACTGTAATAATTATGTTACCACATAGCAAAACAAATACTTTTTCCTCAAAACATTTTAGTTTCTCAATACAAATGAAATTATAGGTAAGTTTATACACTTTTTTATTTAACAGTTATCTCAAAGGGTATATTTTAAGACTAGCTATTTATAACACATAGTCAATGAGAGTGTTGCACAGTTCGGTCTCGCTTTAAACGAATGGGATTTATCTACTCCAATTACAGTGGCGGGTCCAAGCGGAGGCGCACGGGGTGCACATCCATCATGAATCACACATTGGGCATACATGTAAATAGCATTAAATATATTTTTTAATGCCTTTTGCACCCCTTCTACTATCAAATTTGCCATATGCGCCCCTCTATTTCTAATACTAGATCTACAGCTGTATAATAGTGCTCGATGAGTCAGTGAATTGCCTAAGAAGACCCGCCTTTTTTTTCAAACCTCCGGCAATTTGAGCTGGAGGTATTAGTATCTACCTAGTTTCGCCACTCCTTCTCTCTATATTCCTCTCTTTTCTCATATTTTCTTCTTTTCTGCATTGATAGTGGAAGTATTTTACGAGCTGTGATTGGTTGAACGGGTGTCACGTGTCGTTCAACATTCTGGTATGTTGAACGCTTTTTTGTTATGTTGAATGGGTTTTTTGTTATGTTGAACGGTTTGATCCTGTGTTAAAATGAATGGCGAAATCGATTGCTTTGTTGCGCTAGCGCGTAATAACAGTAAAATGGTGCGCACAACAATAGATACGCGGAGCAACAATATACGTCACAATAGCTTAATTAGCACCAAAAGTTTGGCAAACATTGGCAAAGATAAAACCAGATTAGGCAAGGTCAAATATCTAGGGGTCTATTTACTATAACAAATAGTGCATGCTCTATTAATGCAACATTACTAACTATGTGAACTCCAAATACTAAATTATCCCTCGTGCACATCTGTTTCAACTCGGCCTACGGCCTCGGTGAAATAAATGTGCCCTCGGGATAATTTAGTATTTGTCGTGCACATAATCTAGTATGTTGCATGGTAGAGCATGCATTATTTATATAATGTCGAATTTAGACCTTCTAGTAATTTTTTGTATCTATTTTTTTATTATTATTTAATTTTACCTGATTTTAATTTTGTAAATGCGAACGTAATTTTGTTTTTCATTGTATATATTATGTTTAAACGTCATTTGTTTGCTTCTTTATATATCTTTTGATGTTTCTTTCCCTGCATCAATTTAATGTTGAATAATGCGCTTTATATGACACATACACTGAAAACCTAAAAGGGTAGACCGACTAGCTTTAAAGCTAGTCGTAGTGATGCCCAGACTGACTAGCTTTAAAGCTAGTCAGTCACGACGGACTAGCTTTCCTTCAACACAACCCGGCTATTACGGACTAGCTTTAAGGCTCGTCCGTCTCTACGGACTAGCTTAAAAGCTAGTCCGTCAAGTTAGTCGGTCACGACGGACTATTTTTAATGCTAGTCGGTCACAACGGACTAGTTTTAAAGCTAGTCCGTCGTGACTGACTAGTTTGACGGACTATCATTAAAGCTAGTCGTAGTGATGCCCAGACTGACGAGCTTTTGAGCAGGACTAGCTTTACAGCTATAGTCGGTCAAGGTGTAAAAACTAGTCAGTCGCGATCGATGGTTTTGCTTCTGTCTTGACCGACTAGCATGACAGATGTCAGAGACGTCAAATCTGAAATTTTAGAAGTCAGCTCATCCAGATACAATTAATCTAAAAGAAAAGTGACACATAAATTTATAATTAGATTTAGAATTCAATTTTCATAATTTTAATGAGATTGCTATCATTGTAAAGCACACACATTTATTCATTAATTTGGCAAGATAAAGTTTTTTTGGCGTGTTATACAACATTAATCTATGTTCAAATAATTGGCTAACGATGTTCATGAAATTAACCGTAACTTAATTAGGTATTAAAAACGAGTACTCACAAGAAGGAGACCGTCACCATGATCAAAATCTACTATTCTACACGGCGGGACTGTTACACGGTGTATATCGAATCTGCATCTTTTTTGGTTTACACGTAAAATCGAATTCGCAATCAGATAATGCACATAATAGATCATGTCCTTTTCGCAATGCGCATGTTATTCAGTGGATGGACTCTATTCTTATAGATTGCTGACATGCCCGGCTTAGCAACAACTGTGTCTGTGAATGAAAGGTGGCAACGAATGCCCGGCTTAGCAACAACAGTGAATGAAAGTGGATCATTCACTGTTGTTGCTAAGCCGGGCATTCATCAGCAATCTATAAGAATAGACGAGATTCTTGGGTTCGAGGTATTCAATTTATAGCCTGTAATAACATAATGAACGACAACATTAAGAATCTATACTCGTGCCTATGGATTACAAGTCTTGTTTTTATGTAGAAATAAACTTTCAGATTGTCAAGCCAAAACAACCTTTGTTTAAAATAATACACATTGATCATGTTCGGAAACAGAATAAATGGAGTAGGAGCGTGTATTTACATGCACCTAATTTACAATGCAGACGATAATGGAATTGCTCTAAATAATAGGCTTCACAAACGAGAAAAGACACAACCAACAATAATTATTGTTGGCGGTACTCACAGTACTAGTAAATATTAAAAAGATATTTTAAGAAATTTCATATCAAATTTATTGTCAAACTTGCGTTATAAATACTTTAGCTTGATAGGTACAACGTTTGCATTATTATATATCACTACTTCAATAACCTTGGAATAATTTTCATGAATAATTGAAAACGACATTGCAAATGTGTATGTATATAAAAAGCTAGTCCGTCAACTTAATGGGTAAACCTCGGCCGTCTATCTACAGAGCTCGTCCGTCAACCCGACAGACGAGTATTAAGCTTGACGGACGAGCTTTAAAGCTAGTCCGTCAGGTTGAGAGATCTATATACAAGTCCCCCCTAATGAAAATAATGTAACTTTTAAACCAAGAGGAGTTTCACGAATGTTATTACATGTGACTGAAGGTAATTTTATCAGCTTCCATTTTGGTGAATTTTACTGAAATTCGTTAAGTCATGCTTCAATGAGCACAGTCAAAGGGCAAAAATGTCACTTTTCGAAAGTCACAAGGTCAGTTTCATAACTTTAGTTCAATAATATTGGAACAAATTCAAACTTTTAAACAAAAGATATGTTCAGAAGTGTTGTTGCACTTAATATCTAACACGTCAAACGTCTTTTACATTAAATTTCACGGTTGGATGAACACGAGGTAAAATTTGCAAAAAAATGGATTTTTCACAAATTTTAACTTTTAAAAATGATTGATTATGACGGAATATGCAATCTGGAAGAGTGTTTTAAACAATATTCATCAATTCACGGTTGAATGAACACTTAATAAAAGCAAAAAAGGATATTTTCAAATTCCTTAGGTAAGTATTGTTCCATTTTATCAACGTTTTTTTGTCATATGTATGTCAAATATGTTTTTTTCAAATGATGCTATGGCATTTTATTAAAATTTCACGCTTCAATGAACACATGATACGTGAAAAGCCATTTTTTCGTTTGTGGACTAAAATTCAATTGCTTACTTTCTATGATTGTCATAGACCTTCTTGTATAGCTCATTTGATTCGAGTTTCACGAAAATTCCAGTATTTTATGCTTCAGTGAGCAGAAGTTGTTAGAAAATATGTAAATAAGAAGGAATTTCAGAGCTTTGGCCCCACCCCGTGCCTTATCAGACTCTTAATTTAGCGTTTGTTTCTGTTAGTTAGCACCATACTGAAGTTGTGTGCCAAGTTTCGTGAAAAAACTCTCAATAGAATTAACAAAAATCATCAATAAAAATTAAGCCGAATTTCAATTTTGTTAAAATTTTGATTTCGTCTCCATTGACATTGTGTACAATCTCGAAGCAAAAACAAGTCCCAAATCAACATGCTGGAACTTTTTAACAAAGTGGTGTTGAGTAATATCGTTTGGCGGTTATGTTTATACACTCATCGACTAACTTATGTGCGAAAATGAGATAAAACCTTTGCGTCATGCATGAATAAACACATGTTAAAGGCAAAATTGTCATGACAAAAGTCACAAAATTCACCTTTAAAATGTGCTCACTCGTCCATGACACGACGAATAGTGCTCATTTTCTCACAAAATGTGTCGATAATGTTGATGATAATATCTGATGTCAATTCTTTAAATGAAATCGTTGGATTTTACCATTTTTGGAGGCCTGAACATAGTTCTTAAAATTGTGCTCACTCATCCATGAAAAATATTGAAATGTATCGGGATTGGTGTTGGATGATCAAATTTTGGATGATAAACCCATCAAAACAATTAAACACAAGGTAAAAAGAAAATTTTACAAAATTGTTATTTTTACAGCCTCCAAAATGACCCTTGTGACTTTTGAAAATGTCCATTTTTGCTTTAAACGTTGATCACTCATGCATGTCTCAAGCGATCGATGTCATTTTTTCACAGAAGGTACTCAATAAGTGTATAAAACTTCCGTCCAAATTATTGTACTCAAAACAAGCTCGTTCAAAAGTTACATCATTGTGAGTAGGGGGGGGGGGACTTACTTTTTTTTGTTGTGTATATTTAAAAAAAAAAGAAGCAAACATCAATTTATAAATATTAAAAAAATAAAACAATTACGAATTACGAAATCGAAAGATATACTAATAATACCATTTTTTTATTTGAAAGATTCGTGTCTTAAACTATAAATTTTGAAATCATGATACACTGCGAACATAAACATTTATACATATATTATGAATACTAAAACGATTAGTAAATTAATAAATATTTTACAGTAGGTCTATACAATCAAGACTTCTTGAAAAGGTTTTCTGTAAATGATCCTTCGTACGGACATTTCATATAATTGAAATTTCAAGAACTGGAGCTCAAAAAAGACGGTCACATTAATGAGACCGACAAAATGTTAAACAAAATATTACATTTCCACAAATGGCCAGTATTAACTCTGCACCAGGGCTCAGTAACACAAAGCTTTGCAATCAATGGCAAGTGGCAGTAGCCAATTACAATCATTGTTGTATGCGCTTTTTGTTCACAAGACTGACCAGTAACCAATTAGAATTCTTCATTCAAATTTGCAATTGATCGCAAACCTTTGTGTACAGGGCCCTAGTCAACTACAGCCAGGGACCAGCAGTTGGTCGAGTGGTCAGCTCTCTGCATCATCCTACAAACTGTTGGGACCCGGGTTCAAATCCAACCGGTCTTTCGGAGAGTGACAATATAAATTCTCATTATTTCTATCATAGTAAAGTTTAAACTACCGAGATATGAAATTTCAGGACAAGTATTCGATTAGTATGGCTTTTATTTATCCCAGTTCAATATAATACATTGTTAAACAATGTGAATGTCAACATAATTTTTCAGTGTACAAAGTATTCAAAAAATTATATATCATTCCAAACCGTTGGAATCACTATTGCAGGTGTCACATGCACCGTGTTGGCCCACCGTTCGCCACCGTTCTGGCCAAATTTGTGCACACGGCGGCAAACGGTGAGGCACACGGTGAAGCGGTTGAAGCCCGTCCAACACGTTCATAGGAGCTCGCTGGGCACCCGTTCCCGAGAGGATTTTCAAGAACGGCCGAACTCTTGCCGGGTTATTTACCGGGTGATGACCGGGTATTTCAGAACGGTCTTAAACCGGACCAGTCGTTAAAAGGGCGGTAAAAGGACTGAATGAGGACGCCGCACCCGTTTCATGCTCGTTTTGCAGGACGGAGATAGACAATCAGAGGTCGGGCAACATGAATCGATCACCCCCCTTTCCTTTTCCGCATCAACTACGCCCCCTTGTGGCTAAACTTGCCAACTCCTAGTAGGCCTACATGAAAACCATACGTGAAAACTACGTTTTTAAATCGGTTGTCCCATTGATTGTTTACCAACAAGCAATCAATAACTGAATGAATTAGAGTTAAAGTAATACCCAGAGTAATATTTTACGAAACAAAAGTATTATATACCATGAGGAATAAATCATATGACATAAACAGGGAGATGATTATCAACTTTATTTGGGGGTTGGTTTACTCGGAAATTATAGTTTTATAGGGGGCCCATATTTTGTCGCATTTGTTTCATTTACTTTAAGCGTCTGTTTCTGTTGTCATATCAATTCAGTTCTGGTTTAATTATTTACACTTTACAATAGATTTTATACAATATCGAATTGGTGGTACTTATTAAATTGTTCTAAATTAGAGTTCTGAAAAGATGGGAAAGCCTAAAAAAAAAATTCCCCTACAAAGTTTCTTCATTTTTAATAAAATCATTTTGTATGTCTTGATTATAATTATTGATAGGGGGTCTGCGTTTTTGTCTTTGGGCGTCCATCCCATCATTATTAAAACAACAACGATGGGGTAGGAGTCGTTCCATACGGGTCACTCCATCCATTCATATAAAAGTCATTTATATTATTATTTATTTATTCTGGAGGAGGGGCGGGCGATAAGGGGGGGGGGCAAAGCCCCCTAATTCTCAATTTTAGGCACTGTTTTTACCTAAATTTTCGGTCGGGAAATGCCTGGGTAAGTCTCTTTTTGTATTTCCGATTCTTTGTAGGCTTCCTTGAAAAGCGGTTCAATTTTGGTATGTCATTACCATAACTATATACCCTACTAAAATAAAATTAATTACATGAATTATATACAATTTATGGCAAACGAAATTCATATTTTTTGGACAATCTTAAACGCGGTTTCTTAGATATAAAATACAATGTCATTTGCATGTATTTTTATTAATACAAATATTATTATAAAGGTATTGTCTTTTACAGTCCTAAATAATTCATTTAATCACAGTAAAAATCACTTAAAAGGGTCGTGTGTAAAACAATGAAAATAAAAATGAACAAAAAACTAATCCATTGATCATACAAAAATATCCCAAAAGCAGAATTATGAATGATGTAAGCATTTTTCTTGATGCGATTCCATAGAGGGTTATAATTTGGCTAAAAGAATATTGCAATGAAATGATTATGACAAAATATTAGACAATTATACTATAATGATTAAAAAATAATAATAAAGTACTTTTATTATGATAACAATATTTCATTTGATATAACAAGAGTTAAATATTTCAAAAGCATGGGGAAATTTTCGCGGAGAAATGAAAATAATATTCAATAAAACTAATACAATTTATTTTTAATGAAACGCGGGTATAAAGTATACATGTAATTTGGGCAAACGTTTTAGACCAAACTCTACTGGAGCTTATTAAGAAAGTAGTCTAATGTTCATTTGAAAAGATGTTATAATGAAACTTTAGAAACAAATGTCAAACAAAACAAAACAAACATGAAAAAAAAAGAATTGACATTACTTTAGATTAAATGTCCACAAAGGACCAAATTGTAAATCCCTCTCCCCGACAATGACACTAAAAGTATTTCTGAGATATACTGTGTCTTTTGAAAGCTGCAATATCATTCCTCGCTGAGCTTGTGAAGAGACCGATGAGATAGAGAGCTACGAAAACAAAGGGCGGATTGAAGACACATACGTGATTTGAAGACACCATAAGGGTAGATCCACCAGTCCAGTCCATCACCGTGCATGACCGCTTTGTGGACGGGTGTGGAGCGTTTGTTCCGTCCTCACACCATCCGCGTACCGACATCACAACGCCGTTATACCGCCCTTACACCGGGCCTCCAGCGACTGATGCCTCCGGTTCATGCCCGGCGAAAATTTTGAGCATGCTCGAGCATGCTCAAAACACTCGCCGGGCATGAACCGAAGACAAAATAACGTGAACGTTTTTGACGGGTCATCACCGACCCACCGTGTACCATCACCGGGTATTCTCCGTTTCCCGCCGTTCGCATCAACCTGTTTTGCACGGTCGCGAACGGTGGAAAACGGTGAGTCACCCGGCGAAGAAAACAATTTTCTTTTTCTTGTCAGAGAGCGGTAAGGCCGGTGGGCAAGCGTTAATCGCATGGACAAAAGTAAAGTATGGACTACATATGAGGACGGTCAACACGGTACCAGGCTCGATAGGACCTGGTATAGACCCGGTATAGAACGATACAGACCCGGTGAAAATGATGAAAAATGTTATGTTGCCGGTGCCGTTCTATTGCCGTGTTGCAAGTGTTGGTTTTTCGGTGAACGGCGTAAACCCGTTCATTTTACCCGGTGCATGTGACACCACCATAAGGTGGGCGACAATTTTATAAATCATTTGCAAATGTACATGTCGCTTAACAATACCTATGGAAAAAGTCCGAATAGAAACCTTCGCATTTAATTTTTTTGTTGCAAATAATATAAAGTGAAATGTTCCAACAGTACACTAGTATGATCCGGTAGATAATATAATAATATGATAATAATAATATAATGCAAGAATTCATACAGAATAACGTCCTTAAATAGAACAGATCAACAGTCAATATAAAAAAAAAACCCTGGTTATTTCATATCTTATTTCACATTAATTACAAATGTCTATGTATAGAATGCATTTATCAGCTACAGATACGCCAATATACATGTATGTCTTAACAAAAGCCTAATATAAAGTTATTTGATAAATGAACTCAAATATTGTGAGCACCATTTTTTTTTTTTTTTTTTATTTTAATTTTTTTTTTTTACAGCTGTTCAAGTTAATGATTTGCAAATTACGGATTTTCTTCATTAATATGTATTTTTAAATAAGGTAATCTAAACAAACAAAATGAATAGATTTTCGTTCAATTACTTTTAAGTATTATCATAATCGTATCCTAATTTTAGAGTATAAGAGGAAGGAAATACCTCAAAATATTGTGGAAATACAAACAATCATTTCCGTCTTTACACGTTGATTTATTTTCATACTGACAAATATGCCAATAGGATCATGAAAACCACTTAAAAAGAGATCTTTATAAATTTGTAAATTGTATGTATTTATTACAATTTTAATGATTGTATGATAATCACGATATCACCTTGACATCTTGCTACGGAAGGATAGCACTTCAACGACAGTATTTAGTTCATGTATTGTCTGAAAATAAAAAGCAATCAAGATGTTTCATTGTCATCTAATCCTCACAACAATATTGAGAGGGAAGTACTTCAATTATGGCAAAATATTGTGGAATAAAAAGGACACATGAACAACGTGACAAAGCAAGAATAATCCAGTAAGCATTGGGAGTTTATCAGTCAAAATGTAAGGAAAAATAACCACAAAAACGGAACATTATATTCAGATATATCTACATACAACACCCCCCCCCCCTCCCCCCATCAGATGTAAACCATATACGTGTGTGCTCGTTCCGGAAAGGGAAGCTGTGATAAATTATCCCCCTCCTTTTTTTCTTTTTTTTTTTTTTACAGCCTATTGAATAAGCCGCATCAAAATTACCTGCTATAACCATGATAACATGCTTTTGGAGGAGAAGCCAGCAAAATTACCCCTCCGTCGCAGGTTTTAAGGCCATATTCGGGACGCTATTAAATGCTTTTTTTGGAAAGATTTGAAAACTAACCCGTAATAAATATAATTCGGGGAAAAATTCGACAAGACCCTATTTCATTGATTTTTCGTGATATTTTAAACTACAAAACTCTCCATTTTGCAATCTCCGTAATTTATTAGGTATATACTGACAATAGAGTCTTAATGTGTGAAACCAGATCTAGTGTAGGACTATATTTTATGCAGTATGTACCAACTAAAGAGCTTTATGAACTAAAAACTAGTTGCTTTACAATAAAAACCCTTCTCTAGTTTTTGAAGTATGTAAGCATACCGACAATAGACTTTAGATAATTTATGTGAACACAAAACTAAACACACTTTAAAAAAAGTAAGTTTCCCCTAAATCAAGTATTAATAATCTCTTACCCAGGAGGAGTTGGAAAAAATATTTAATTATACATGTGTTTAGGTAAAATTACCAGCTAAGGTTTTAGCGAATAATTCTAAAGTGATGTTATTTCATGCCTCAATGAGTCAATAGGCAAAAATGACAGTCTTTGGAGTTTACAAGATTAATTTCATAAGTTTGAATCAATGATTTCGGAACAAAATGTCAGATTTTCACATTTCACGGTTAAGCGAGAACTGGGTGAAAATAGCTAGCACTACAATTTCCCATGGTAAATTCAATCAAATATGACGGAATTCAAGTTTTGGAAGTGTGTTTTCGATTTTTACGAACAATATCCATTAATTCACGATTGGATAATCACTTAACAAAACCAGGAAAGGCCATTTGAAAACTATGAAGTACATATTGCAGTAATTTTAGTACACTAAAAATCTTTAAAATATTTTGGGCCCTTCAGCCTTCTTGACCTTTGTATGTCATATGATCCTCTTTGGCGTTTATTTAAATAACTATGCTTTAATGAACCCATTTGGGATTGGGAAAGTGCCTTTTTTTTTTTTTCATGTATGGACCAAGCTTTAATTTGCCCACTTAGATTAAAAATCACGATTCTCACAGGAATACGTTTGATCCCCCCCCCCCACAAATATCCCGATGTCTCATGCTTTAGTGAGCATAGCATACAAGAGTTTTAAGAATATCATGAAAATGAGAAGAAAGTTGAGGGCTTGTCATGGTTCTCAAATAAGAAATTAGGCATTAGTTAATGTTGGTTAGTGACCTCTTGAAGCCAAATGTCATAAAATAGCTTACAGTCAAATGGACCAAATTGAGGTGTACAGTTCTCATTTGGTGAAGAGTTTGCAAAGAAAATATTCAAAACTCTACACTGAAAAGATAACTTTGTCAATTGACAAATATAAATTTGTCATTAATGTGGTTTATTTAACAAATTAATAAATTTGTCATGCCAAAGATTTGTCATTATAGATTTGTCATGCACCATAACATGACGAATTTTAATTTGTCATGAAAAGTGGTCTAATTTGACAAACCTTTTTCAAAGTTTGTCATTGCAACATTTTAATTCCTCATTCTCATTTTTCAATTTGTTTTTTCATTCATCAATTTGTACTGCATTTTGACGTTAATTTGTCATGTAACAGTCAGAAAACACACCTGTAATAAACAACAATAAAGATAGTTAATATTTTTGTCAGTTTTAATAGAACCTCGAAATTCCTGAGGAAACAAATTCAAAATACATCAAATCCAGTCAACACTGTGCCAGCTCAAGCCTTGCCTCGCAGCTAAATCACGGCGACCGGCGAGTGATTCGAAGACGCTGATTATGTGCGGGGTTCCCAAACTGTCTTCAGGAGCTAAATTTGTCATGCATTTTGCGTCAACAAATTGATTTGTTTTTCAGCAAATAATTTGTATTATAATTCGTTATGGCCGACTTAAAATCGTCATTTCTACATTGACTGCGAAGAGGATTTGTCAATTACGGTTGCGAAGAGTCTCACGCAAATAAATCAGTCATGCGCAAGTTTGTTTTTGTCAACACCAGTTGAAACTTTGTAATAGTGCTCGATCAATTTGTTATGTATACTACCATGAGTTTGTCATTTCACAGTTATATCGCAAAACAAATTATTTTACCCCGATTGACGAATTAATCTGGCCTTGTGACAAAGTTATCTTTTCAGTGTATCTGACATTCTAAACAATGTTCAATCTACTAGTATACAAATTGAATTGATTGAGCCTTTGCCATATTTCTTACTTTTTGCGTTATACAATAGACGTCTTGAAGACTAGGACCTGTCCTGTTCATAATCCATTGCCATCTGTCAGATTGCAGCCGATTCTACCTGGATCAACCCAGAAGCCAATATTCTGGCTCTTTGTCAGGTTCAATCCAAGATATATGCCAAGGCCAGTGGAGATCAGGGATGCTGTCATATCACCGGAGAATGTCTTGTTGATATCCTTGACGTACTGAATGACAGCCTCCCAGTAGATATGGTTCTTGTGTCTCCGAGAGTAGATGATGCGGGTCTTGAAGCGTCGCCAGACGTGATCCATGTTGAGGCCACCCAGCGCAAAGTAAGGAACAGCGATGAAAGTGATCTTTTGCGCTGTGACCAGGGCATTTAGGTAGTAGATGGTGCGCAGGACATCTCGGGGTATGTGCTTCTCACTGAACACCAAGTAATTCCACGTAATATGAGACGTCAGTCCCCATGTTGACATTACGATGGTGAACGCCATCCACTTTCGGATTTGCTTTCGTAGGACTTTGTACTGCAAGTTGAAGATACGGATGCGATCGAGGACACCATCGATATTCTGGAAAGCAGCCTGCTCTAGGGCGAATTGATAAATCTGACGCGTCTCCATCTCAAATGACCTACGCTCCAGAAAGATGATATAGCAGAAGCATCCGTACATGATTAACCCTATGAGTGAGTTCCAGTGACTGATTTCTTGAAGGGCGTTTTCGGTTATACAAACGCGGAGGGCATAGTCGTACAGAATCCGGTAACACCCGGTCATCACAGGCCATGCGAGGATGCAGACAAAAGGCTGCCATGACAGAACCCTCTTCGCTTCCGGACGCCATTTACGTATGATGTTGATGCGACGTGCCATAAAAACCCTGGACATCGTGGAAATCCTTCGGTCCCTTCGGTTGGTCTCAAATGCGCTGCTGTATTTGAGGCGAGTGTAGAGGCACCAGTAGGGTACGACCATGAGTTGGACAATAAAGGTCATATAAGTGACAAAATGAAGAGCGTATTCTTTGTCTCCCCAGTAACCTCGAATATACGCTTCCATGTCGTAGAACATCAGGCAACAGGAAAGCAAGAGGAACATCAGCCCTATGAAGTCATAGCATGAGAACTCTGAAACGATAAGTAAACGAAAGAGTGGAATTTAAAGTTTTAGCTTATCATCATCATAGTCATCTCCAACATAATCGTAATCACCATCAGCGGTATCATCGCTTAAACATCAATCATCATCATCATCATTATAATCATACTCGTGTTGTTTATCTTTTGTTTAATGTTGCAAGTTTTAAATATTTCTTAAAATCATTATTCAACATTTCCTAAAAGTTCAGTTAGAATACAGCTCCATCCATCGTTTAAAACATAATCGACTAATAACACGATAAAGACAAACATTTATATGTAATTATAAAGATAAACCATTCTATCATTCACTAACCTGTCAATCGCCTGCGAAATGAAATCCGGTCTTCGAAGATGTTCCTATTTCCATCAAAAGAGAATAACAGCGTGTCGTCATTCGTTGACATCCACGAATCTTTCACCCCTTTCTCATCTTCACTGCACGATGCTTTCATCGTTCCATAGGCATCTTCTACCCCAGGAGTCAGCGGCTTCGCTTCAGGTTTCTCTCGTTTAGGAACCCAGTGCCCCAGGAAAGCCAAAGCGACCCTCGATGGTAGAGGCAGGCCTTCTGAAATTTCATCATTCTTCTCGTCCGAGGTTTGTTGAGGAGGCAACGGATACCTGTTAGAGTTGGATGTCATTTTGTAAGATGCGGTTGGATCACCACTTCCTTTGCAAGAGGAGGATGGTTTATTGCATGCAGTGCTTATTGTTGTAATGAACGCGAATGGTTTAATTTTAGACCGCAATGTTTTCCTCTCGCTTATCGGATGAGTTACTGCTCACTGTCTTGAGCCAAGGACTTCCAACCAAGGACTTGTCTGGAGTAGGAGGCGTGGCTTGGACAGACCTAGTTACCCAATCAGTGTCGCAACTACTCGCACGTGGTCGCTTGATTGTCAACAATATCCCTAAAATCATTACCCTGGTTAAGACACACGACTGCTAATTTTTTATTACTGTTTTTATTCCTTTTATAGCATACTTCTTTAGCAATATTAGTTGTTAACATCGTCTTTTAGAAGTGGATATTGGCAATTCTGATCAAATATATATATCAGGTATCGGTTTCTCTTTCTCTTCATTTTATATATACCTTGCGTTATGAAGTATCATATTTGTTAACGGTAATGATATTCGGCACATTTTTATTTAAATAGTAATGCTGAGCATGTTTGCGTTTGCTTCAGATCTGTTATCTTTTTTCCCCTATTTAATAGAAGCGTTTATTGTTTATATTCTTAAATGGACAGTACTCTTGCGGGAAAGGGAATAAGAACCCAAACAATTTTATTTCTAGCTTTCTAATTATTTTCATAATTTTTTTTTTTTTTTAGAGTATTGATCCAATGCAAAAGATTTCTCTTCATATGCCATCACAATCATTATGAAACAAAAAGCAGCTAAAGTTTCGGACCGAACACATTTGTCTATGACTCATACTAGAATTAAGTAAAATTATAATGGTTCCAAAGCCTCACAGCATATATAAACCAATAGGAATACGAAGAATTTATCCAAAATAAGGATTGTTTTAATAATACACGATATCAAAGCCTTTGTCTTAAAACTTTATAGTCTGATATGAACTATATAATTTACATAACGCTAAAACAAAAGCTGATTGTGCTGTTTGAATTATATCTATCAATATTTAATGAGGAAATACTGCACAATCAAAAGTGGCTGGTTTGTTTGTTTAGATTTTGAAGACCTCGTGTTATTAGGTATCGATTTCAACATGTTCTCAGGTTGTTCTTTAACGTCTCCTTTTACTTAATTGGCGTCTCATTTAAATAACGTGACAATGATACCTTAAAATCGTTCTCTTTTATTATATTTTTCTCCCCCTCAAGATTTGCATTGTTGTCTACAGACTACATGTATGATATGATACCTTGTTTTTTACAGCTTTTTTGAAGCATTACACCGTGTTTAGTTTACGGATTTCAATGGGGAGAGAATATTCACATGTCTGAAAAGTGTATGCATTTACACCATGGGGTTAACATAAAACAAGCACAAATTCACTGAAAATTATACATATGTATGGTTTTATTCAGTATTTCTGTGATTGATGAGTGTAAATGTAAAATTATGTATATAAAATATAAGATATTTGCTTAAAATTATCTAAATGTCACTTTATATATCTATTCGATGATAATTACAAGTGTGTACATGATAAAAAGGAACATAAAAATGCTATAGTAAGGACAATCAATACTAAATTCATATCTACGCTATATCACATCTTTACGGAACCGTAAAAATGTAATATTTCAAGAGTGCATCATGATTAAAAATATTGAGGAAATAATTCATACATTTCCACTTACACAGACTTCTTAAATCTTTTTAAATACTAGTAAATCTGAGATGACTCGTAGAATGTCAATGAATAAAGAAATACATGCATGATTCTTCTTTTTCTCTTTCCATAATATTAATGTACCTTTATCAAATTGTCATACCTTCGTGTTTTATATAAATGTAGTTGTCATGTTATTATGCATTTACATTTTGTAAATGTATTTGTATAGGGTAAATTGGGGTAAGTGGGACACTTAACCATTTACGTAAGCATTACAAAAATATAAGATACTCAATAAAGCAATCATATACATCATTTTGAAGTTTATTTAGATATAAACGTTTTATAAATGTTTTGGTTACAATTTCCACTAAATGAAGGTTAAGGTGACGGTTAATCATCCACTCCATTGTCACACTTACCCCGTCAAGTTGGGGTAAGTGGGACAGCATAATACATGGAATAAAATGTGGTTTAAAAGTGAAAAACAAAGATCTCTGTCTTCATAAACACTGTTTATACATCTGGAATATCATTTCTAAGATATCATAAGAACTGATTGCCAAACTATTTTCTCAAACATTGTCACGACTCATTATTATTCTTTTTTCCTGTACACATTTCAAGTGATAAAAAATATATTCTTTTTTTTATTTTTTTAAACAAATCAAAGCTCAAGAGCACTTTTTAGATCTGTGATTCGGTAAACAAAGCAAGCTTTTCCTTCGTCCTTTATCCCCCCCCTTTTTTTTGTATGAAAGTAACCAAAAGATAATTTTTTTTTTTTATAGAACTTATTTCTTTCCCGTATTACATCTTTACAAAAACTAAAGTCTTAAAGTCTGCATAATTCAACAATATGAGTGCCCCGTTTAATAAAACCCGTGGGACACTTTAAAAATTTACTTAAGCATTTTTTATAAAAACAAACTTTTTAAAGCAATCATGTATCTCATTTTGAAGTTTATTTAGATATAAATGTTTTAGAAATGTTTTGGTGAAAAATTCCTCCAAATGAAGGTCAAAGTGACAATATTAATCAATACTACTCCATTGTTCAACTTACCCCCGGCCGTCAAATTGGGGTAAGTGGGTACATGCAGCGAACTGTGATATAAAAGTGCGGAGTGAAGATCTGTCTTCGCAAACTTTATTTATACATTAAAATACAACTATTGAAATTGGTGCGTCCCACTTACCCCAAGCATGTAGGGTTAGTGGGACAGTTAATTAAAACAATTGCTTTAAGTCTTTTGTTTAAATCTTGATAACAATAATTGAAAAAAAAAAACATCTACATAATGGTGATTGTATTATTTATACACTCATATAAGAATATTTATAAAAATCGAACAACGTACCTTAACTAAGTTGGCACAGAATATGTTTGGCTATTCTCTTTGCATATCACTTCATAAAGATGATTAATTGGTATTTAATTTCTATCTCTGAAATATTTCAGTATTCATTGCTCAAACTAGATGAATCCTCGACCGCGCACGGTCGAAATTTATGCCTCCGTCATTGCCAGATCAGAAATATATAGCACATTCATCTATTCGATTTTCATATACTACAAAGATGAGACATCTTTGACCTTGACCTTTGACCTTGTAGAAAGTCTCAAACTAATCAGATCAGTGCCACTCAAGTTTGCACATATGTACAAAGTATGAAGATGATCTATGAAACAGTTCTTGAGTCATCATGAGACGAGCTATTCTCCCCGTATTTATTGACCTCTGTGACCTTTGAAATTTGACCTCGTGACCCCAAAATCTTATCAGATCATTGTCACCCCAGTATGCATACATTTACCACGTATGAAGATGATTAGTGAAACAGTTCTTGAGTTATTGTGAAAACAAGCTATTGTCACCTATTTATTGACCTCTGTGACCTTTGACCTTTAACTTCATGACCCCAAAATCTTGTCAGATCATTGTTACCCCAGTATGCACACATTTACCAAGTATGAAGATGATTAGTGAAACGGTTCTTGAGTTATTGTGAGAACGAGCTATTTTCACCTATTTATTGACCTCTGTGACCTTTGACCTTGCACCTTGTGACCCCAAAATCTAATCAGATCATTGTCACCCCAGTATGCACACATGTACCAAGAATGAAGATGATCCGTGAAACGGTTCTTGAGTTGTTGTGAGAACGAGCTATTTTCACCTATTAATTGACCTCTGTGACCTTTGACCTTTGACCATGTGACCCAAAAATCTAATCAGATCATTGTCACCCCAGTATGTATACATATACCAAGAAGGAAGATGATCCGTCAAATGGTTCTTAAGTTATCGTGAGAACGAAAGTGGGACGGACGTACGGACGTACGTATGTACGGACGTACGTATGTACGGACGGACGGACAACCCGAAAACATAATGCCTCCGGCGAGACTTCGTCGCGGAGGCATAATAAAATAAGATAGTTTTTTAATGTTATGGTGCGATAAAGATAGAAATAAGAATATTCTCCTTTTTGAAATTTATCACTGATATGTTTACTTGGATTATACAGTACATGTATATAGCATATCTAAAAGTCCTCCTTATTTTGCATTAAGCGCTTAGCAATACGCATCTCGTGAATGAGTGCTCTGGGGCCTGTTTCACGAATGGTTAAGTTTGGCTTAAAGTCGCAATTAAATTCCTAGTTGCCTGATTTATCGCATCATCCCATTGGTCAGAGCATGCTCATGGAACGCCCACTATTGCAAATCCACCAATGAGTTTACCTGTTAAATAATGGATGCGCCTTGAGTTTAAGTACGACTTTAAGTCAAACTTACCTCTTTTGTAAACATGCCCCTCTGCCCAACTTTGGCAAAAGGAAGCAAGTGACAAAAGTGACATTTCCTGTAAAAGAGCAAAATTGCACTGATGTCAATGTAATCTCCTAATGTCTTACCTTAAATATTTCAAAGATGGATAAACTTTTAGACATGAAATTTGGACTGCAAAAAGATGGCACAACATATTATATGAAAACATTAAAAACTCAAATTTGGTTAGCATGTCACTTGCTTCCTTTTGCCAAAATAGGGCAGCCCTGTATAAATGTAAACTTAGGCTCTTAGGGAAATGAAGTTAAGACATCGTCCCTTTGGTTTGGACGTTAGTTCATCAATAATACCGAAGCTCTGGGACTGATCAAGTTGGAATTCGAACCTCTGAAGGAGCTTGGCTAGGATGACGCGAGCCTCAATCTAAACAGTATGGAAAATGTGGTTTTCAGAAAATATGGTCTATAGGTGGTTTTTTTTTTTCATTTAATACCAAAAGGATGGTTCATTCGTATTTTTTAATTCAATATTCGGCAGCAGTAGCTGAATATAAATCAACGTTTATATGAAAAGTTATAAAGATTTATTATAGTTACTGTGACGTTCGGTACATTTTCCAATGACATGATAATTTACATATTCCGTTTTTCGTAATAAAAATGCCCATTCTATATTTACAAAGTTAATTACACTTAGGATAGAAGGAACAAATTACAACACATGAGACCTACTTACCAGAGAAAACTGTTGACCAATACATGACCGTTGTCCCATGGAGAAGGGGAAGTAAGCATAAAGATGTCTGGGCCTGAATAAGAATGAGATATTACAACAATACGCAAGTAATATCAATAACAAGTGAATAAGTAAATTACGCCATAATTGAAATCACATTAATTTTTGAAAAGGAGAAGGCATAAATCTAAGCAGAAGTTACGAAGCCCTCAAATGTCTTTATCAGACAAGTGGTCACAAAATAAAAGAGAAGCAAATTTATCATTTTGAGCTTAAACACACACACATACATACATACACACACACACACGCACACACACAAGTAGATTAAGACTTAACACTTAAAAGACATCCTTGCATATATATTTTACTTACAATGACCCGTCCTCTGCAGGTTTAAAGCGATCAGGATTGAAAAGAAGAGGATCGTCAAAATACTTCTCCATTCGGGACATGACAACAGAAGGAACCTGAACAGAAACAAAACAAACATCATTTAAGGACGTTGCACAGTTATGTTTCTGCGCATCTTGACCGCGCATCCTGGGCGCGCATTATTTACTACGTCACAATGGAAAAATGTTCAGCGCTAAGGCCAAAAAAAAAAAATTGTTTGGTTGTCCAATGAATGCCTTTTTTCAAAAATCGGGTCGGTCGGTCGGGTTTTTTTTTTTTTTTTTTTTTTTTTTTTTTTTTTTTTTTTTTTTTTTCCTCCCATTGAAAAACAAAGAAAAACAAAGAAACGAATGACTTCCATTTTTGAGATCACTTTTACGTTTTATTGAGTGATGTAAAATGGGACTGCATGGAAAAATAACACATGTTATAATACTGTTTTATGGAAAATATATACAAATAAATATAAGCTGTGTATTTTCGGCGTTTGGGTGAAAAAAAAAAAAAAAAGAGGTTAGTCGGGTCGGGCCGTTTTCAGAGGGTCGGTCGGTCGAGGACAACCAAACAATTTTTTTTTTGGCCTAATGGGCGATCCAGCTCTCAAAGAGTTTTAAAAAAATGACCTTTATAAATATGTTATTCATTCCTTCTTTTTGCTCATTATTTACCTACTTGCAGGTTTATGTAAATCATATATGTTGGAGTATGTTCATGTTATTCTAGAGATTGCGATGGATATATGAAACGAATTGTAAATGTTTGGGAGCAGGATTTTGAATAAGTCGAAATGTAGATAGAGTTTTTTTTTAATACTCATTTTTGAGTATTTTGTGCGCGTTTCGGTGGTTTTCAAGTCGACTGGCCACTATTACAGCGCCGATATTTTGAAAACGAGCACATGGACCCCCATTTTTTAATGTTCCTACTCTTTTAGTTTATATTCCTATACAACTTGGCAAAGTTTGATGAAATTGACATGGATTTCGAATGTTCGAGAGCATGATTTTGAATCAAGTGTAATATAGATTGGATTCTCAGACTTGTTTGATGTTTTCGCCGCGTTTTTGTGATTTTCAAACCAATTTGAAACTATTTGGGTTCCGATAGCTTAAAAACGAGCCCATGGACCCCCTTTTTGAATATTTCTACCTATTGAGTATGTATTCCTCTACAACTTTGCAAATCTTTATCAAAATGACATGGACTTTGAATGTTTGGGAGCATAATTTTGAATCAAGTGTAATTTAGAGTGGATTTTCACGCTTCTTGAACGTTTTCGACGCTTTTTTGTGTGACTTTTCAAGCCTATTCGCGAGTATTCGGGCGCCGATAGTTCGAAAACGAGCACATGGACCCCCATTTTTTAAAGTTTCTACATATTTATGATGACTCCCTCTACAACTTTGCAAATTTTTATGACACTCATGGGTTTTAAAAAAAGTGCACCTTAAACTATACTTTTTTATTTTCTTGTAGATTCCAAGCCTCTAAGATATGGTTTTTGCCATTTTACGCACCATTTCCGCCACACGAGGGCGCTGCTGGCTCGAAAATAAGTAAAAAATATGCCAGTTTAAACAATGTCCCCATCTTTGGTATAAACTTCGTAACAAATCGGGAATGTTTGATAAAGTTTGATACGGTTTTGACAAAGTAATGGCGATTTTAACTCGTTTATTGCAATCGCGAGGTCTAACAGAGGCCAATTTCTTAAATTATGCGTACTTTACATGCCATCCAAATATGGCAACTTCAAAGTTCCGTAGCAAAAAATCAAGCACATGAACCTATATTATTTTTTGCATTTTTGGCATACATAGATACCAAAGTAACTCTGTGCAAAATTTGGTGAAAATGACATGGACTTCGTTTCAACTGTGCAACGTCCTTAAATTAGCTTTCGAACGACTATGTTATAACATTATAGACTATGATAGTGAACATCCACTTGAATTCAGTTGTTCTGTACAGCATGCATGCAGGTGCGGATCCAAGAAAATCGAATTGAATACATTTCGGGGCCCAATTGTCTGGGGACAAAAGCGGCTCTATTATGTTTATGCATGGGCCCGGTAAATTCATTGTGTGACTCCGGTCTGCGTCCGCTACTGTGCATGTACATTGTAACTTTGCAACGATTACATGAGCATTGCCCTAGGGACAACTGCTCCCACATATACTAATCGAATGACTAACTTCAACACTGGAATTAACACTATACCATACCCTAAACTTTATCCTAAATAAACCCTTGTCCTGTATCTTATAAGAAATAAAGCCAGGTGCAATTGTCGCAGGACCAAATGTCATGTCACCCTTTGCTACAGATACAACTGTTACTTATAACCTTTGACTGCACATTATTGGTGAAAGCAAGTTTGGACTTTTTTGAATAATTATTTTTCCATACAGTTTTACAAAATGATGATTTTAAAAAAAATGTAAATTAACTGAAAAACAAACAAAAGTACACTGTAGATAGGATTTTAGACATTAAAGTAACTTACTGTCACATTCTTATTTGCTGGTATCGTGATGTCCTTATACTGAATGGGGTGTGCTGTAAGACGAGTCGTACCACCAACAGGTGCATACAATCTCAGTGTCTCTTTCAATACCTTCGGAAATATCAAACAAGGGTCAAACAAAGAAACTTGTAAGAAATAATCAATTTCTCTTCAAAGAAAGATTTAGTTTTTTAACTCTACCTCAAATTATGTTAATTCTGATGCTTGATCTGCACATGAATGAACCTTGGACCGAGGAGAGATTCGGACCCGCAACTTCCAGGAAAAGACGTGTCAATTTCCTTTATAATTTTACATTTGTCTCTAACTGATAATTTTATTTTACTAACATATTTTCAATTTAAAGAAAGAAATATAAAGTGGAAAGCCTGAATATTTTGATATACATACCCTCATCATGTATTCAAGCTTGGCTAGATCTTCATATTGTATCGTGTGTTTCTGTCCCAGCACTTCGTCAACTTCAGCTTGTAACCTGTAGATAAAGGAATGACATAAAGACGTGAGCATACACACCATACTTATCTTTCCTTTTATTTGTATTATAGAAGTAGTATGTAAAATTTTTGAAAAACTGTGAAACGTTTCATATAGTGTATTTATGAACACTTAGTTTTCGCTCTGAAGACTAAATAAAACTAGTTTTAAACTTACTTTTTGGCCACATTCGGGTGACGTCCAAGTTGTACCAGTGTGAACCCTAGCAGATTGCTTGTTGTTTCTTGACCTGAAATCAATAATCCACAAAATTTAAAGATGAATATTTCAAGAGATAGTCTAAGATTATGTTTTAATACGGTGCTCAAAGGTTTTAATAATTTCTTCCTATTGGTGCCAATTTACCTTACATGGGTCGAGTGTGGGAAAAAATGTACAATAGCATTTTGCCATAAGGCAAAGGCAAAGGCAAAGGCCAAAAAGCTCAAAATGAAAATGTGAAGAAGCCGGAATTCGTAACGTATATCATCTTATCGAGAATAAGCCATTGTCAAATTAGAACGCCAAACGTCTACACATAATATCTAAGATAATTATGTGACCAGCCACAATACCAATTTGGCAAACTATAAACATATGGCTTAGGTGATTGGAAGTATATGTAATTCAAAATGGAAAAATGCACGTACCTGCTACAAACAGAGTCAGGAATTCATCCAACATGTTATCCATTTTGAAATCGTTATCGCCTTCGAGATCATTGGCGATATCAAGGATAAGATTCAGGAGGTCGCTTGGAACATGATCACCTCGCTTACGAGCTTTGATTCGCTCCGTGATCTGATCGCGTCCTGTGTCTCGTATTAAGGTGATGGCATCACGGGTGCACTGTCGCATCTTTCGACTTCGTGGGTCTACCTGTGTTGGGATGAATCAATGGAAATTGTCTTGATCTGAAGGTGTTGTAGACTATTATAAGCCACAGGGCTCGAGTCCCGGCTGTCCTAAACGTATTTTACGAAGACAATATTCAAGATCTGCTTCGTGACACCCGGGTGTAGGAAGATTATTCATTGGAATTTACTTGGCGCTGGTAAAGTTTTCTAGAGCCAGAGGCCATATTCATAAAAGTTTAGTATGTCTACTAAGCAACTATGGTCCATGCACTCACAGTAGGCCTACATTTTAGTTGCTTAGTAGACTTATTAGGAGCTTTATGGATATGGCCCCTGAGCTATAGGATTTGGTAATAATTATCTACCAGGATGGACAATCTTCTTCTCGAGTCCTTTCTCCTCTTCTACTGTTTGATTTGTAATTAAACTTGATACATTTAAAGATCATAGTATGCATTGTATATATTGATTATTCGGGGAATCCACTCTGAATTAGACTCTATCCATGGACGATGAGCCGATTAGAAATGTAATTTGAACAATGATGATACTATTGGATCTCTGAATGGGCAGCCAGCCGAAGCGTCTCGAAAGCTCCTTAAATCTCGTCGTGAAGAGAAATCAATCCAATTTTCAATACAACACCCATTGCGTTTGTGAAATTTGGGCCATTTCGGCAACATTTTCATAACTTAATGAAGAAAGAACTACTTTGGTGTTGAAGGGTATTAGAAAGAAGAGCGTTCTCACCGTGACCCATGGTCTCTCATGCAACTGCTGCATCCCTTGCAGTGCCGTGGTGATGGCTTTGGGAAAGGGACAGTCTGGATCTCTTATGGCGTTGGTCTCCATGCTGAAGGCGATCTGAAAGACAAGAGGGTATACAATGTTAAAGGATCTATTTAACATGATGAGGACTTGAGCCCTCAATGTGGGTAATAATGGTTTGTCATGGCAGTTCTGCATCCCTTGCAGTGCCGTGTTGATGGCTTTGGGAAAGGGGCAGTCTGGATCTCCCGATGGGTTGGTCTCCATGCTGAAGGCGATCTGACAGGATGAGAAAATGTACATTTATAAAGATTCATAAATCCACAATGACGAAGCTACTTACATGGGCTTCTTCTTGTTGTGTTGTTAATGTGTGTCTTGGTTTGATACAGTACAGTATTCAAGAGGATACTATTTACCACTGTTTGATATAAATCGTTAAAAAACAGAAATAAAAATACGACAAAAAGAAAAAAGAAGCAAGGAATCTTCTGCATGGACGGGATGGATAATTGTTCTTGATACCTTTGCAATGACGTCCAATGTGATTTTGTTGAGTTCATCCAGCATGAGGACTTCGGTTTTACCATCAGCTTTGTCAATAAGATTCTGACAAAGGGCTTCTGATCCGGCGTTGATTCTTCCATCAGGCTCATCAAATATCTATTAGTCAGAGTACAAGCGATTAGATCATCGATTAGATAATACTTTGATACATATCCAAGATATTTCACAGTAGGGAAAATATCGTTTTGATTAATGAAATAACTGCTTTAATACTGTGGCGTTTTCGAGTTATTATTCCATCTTGGTGGCAGATCTAGATCAAATTAAAATGAAACCAATGATCAGTTCGATGAAATAATGGATTTGTTACAAACAAATGAAAGACAAAAAAAAAAAAAAAAAAAAAAACGTCTTAAAAGGCACCTCGGACAATATTTGAATTAGAAGCATCTTTTCAAATGGATGCTACGCCCCGGATATATTACCTAGGCTAAGGCACCCTATAATTAAGTTCATCGTTCTACATGTTACCTAAATGTCATTGACCACACAAGGGTCGAGGGTGAAAAAGACTATTACCCGATCGTGGATTCGAACCCTCGCCTTCTGAATAAAATTCAACTGAAATATGATTGACTTAGCTCTAACCTTCTTCTGAATGCAGGGTTCATGATGGCTCTTCTGTGAAACCATTTCTCATGATCGATTTCGGAAACCAAGCCATTTCCCATAAAACGTTCCCCGTAGAGCTTCTGGAAACCTTTGTATATTTCCTGGGGTTTAGTGTGACGGCTGTTCAGAAGCAGTTCCTTTAAATTTAAGTGAAATAATAGAATGAAACAAGTATTTGTCACGTCGTATTGATGAAGGTAAGATTATTCTTAATCCTACCCAAACAGGGGTTTCATTCCGTGTCCATAACCACACTATTAAAAATGTAACATACAAGCAAATCTTTAAAGCACTATAATTCAACACTATTTTGTTATTCCCCCAGGACTTGTTCAATATTATCTATATATATTATGTAATATTATGTAACATGTATTCAACAATATAAAGTGAAGATTATGAGAAGAAATGTAATGATTTAAATATATATATATATATATATATGTATTAGCCTGGTCTAACGTCCTTTAATGATCGATGATGAACGATTACTTATATATAATTTTTTTCATGTGTCTCCAGCTTAGTCCCAGACTAATAATAACAAAAATCTTAAATTATGTCTGGAGTCCATAATGACGACAACAGTTAGTAAGGTTAACCGTTATGTTAGCCCTTAA
>CALNVZ010003430.1:28966189-28980913 GCA_940671915.1 Paracentrotus lividus | reverse complement strand
GGAAACCAACACAGATACAAAGCCTTGTTGGTTCACGCGAGCTGTGCCCTGGAAAAGAACCCGAAATAAAAGATACAAAACAAACAATCCAGGACCTATAAAAAGTTAATTTCCTTCCAATTTGTCTCTATTTTATTTTTAAAAGCCAGATGAATTTATTCCACAACTAAGAAAACTCGAAAACCATAAAGTAGTTCAATAATTCACTGAGTAATTCCCTCTCAGACACACAATCATGTTTGTTGTTAGTTAAAAAGATCGACAAGCATAGTAAATTTAATTATTGAATATCATAAAAAGCAATGCAAACCTGGGCATATCTATGGCACGCTAAAAGTATGTCTCCGAGATTGTGTAACGCCATTAAAAATTAGCATGACCTGAGAAGCATAAGCTCAGCACAAAGTGTTCAAGCCCTGTCATAGGCTACACTTTTCTGCTGACGGTCATTACATTCACTGGGCACACTATCAAGTCCTGCGAAGAAAGCGAGCTAATACCCCCCCCTCCCCCAAACTTTGTCAAACAAATAAATGTAGTATTTTAAAATCCGTGATAATAAGTTTTTCCATTGTGGCGTAATATACACACTAATAGAAAAGGATATAGTTAAAAATAACGGCCGAAGGCTATAAACCAAGACCAGAAAAGTTATAAAATATATAACCAATTAATGGCTTCTCTTTCTGAACTAACATTACAAGCGCTAAAGTCTCTTGTTGTGTTTACCTTCTTCAGTCGTCCAAGTAGATAACCTAAGTTACCAAAAATAGCCATGTTGCTGACAAGATACTATTGCGCGGAGCATGGATCAAGTGTTTTGTTCTGTTGAATTAAAACTTTAACTCAAATAAACAACGGAAATATTAAATTGGCCCGCATACAAAGTGCCTAAAATGAAACCACTAAGCGAGGCTAACCTAGGGTAGCAAAATGCACAAAATCTGGAACAGGGATGCACTCGTAGAATTTTGTACGAAACTAAAAATTCCGAATGATAAGACACAGTTGCGAGAGAGCGCATAAGTACATTCTAGAACCAGTAAACATGTAAACATAACAACTTATAGTATATTTAAATCACGTACATCGGAAAAGACTCATACCATAAGCAAGACATGCACAATTACAAAATATCAGCCTAGGCTCTCCGTTTTACTTGGAACAAAGAGAAACTTATCTAAGATAAACCACACAGACTGCGATAATCAACTCAGCATCGTAGCATGAGCCACATGTTATAGAGACAAAAGCAGGTTTTCACCCACTTCTCCTCAGATATACTATACGGCAACCACGACTAGACGTACGTAGATCCCTTTATGGATTTAACGATAATTCTACATGGGGCTGTCGAATGCAAAATAAAACCATAAAAAAGGCAGATTCTATAAGAAGCAAGCATACAGCAAGTTTTTCCAAAACATGGGGTTATAGAATCTGATAGAAATGTATTTAAAAAAAACATATAAGGTGAGGCTTCAACAGACCACACAACACAAAAGAGAAACATGAAGAAGAGAGACGAAAACAGAAAAAAAAAATAGTAGAGAATGAACAAGATCGATGCAATTGCAAAATACGATGAATAGGAATGATATTAATAATCGAAATTGCACGAAAATAGCAAAGCAGTTTACAGAAGCACCTAATCTAAATAGTGCTATGGTACCTTGAGATTGATTAAGTACAATTTACGTACCATGTATAGTATTATAATATATATAAATAATATATACGAATATAGTAATAACATTTTCTTGTATATACGTACGTATTTTTAAAGTGGTATTCCTGTGTATTATTCAGTGCGAAACAGCAATCGAAAAGACCAGAATAGCAACCGAGAAGGAGATGATCACAAGAGCCATACCCAAGAGGTATGAGCACGCCATGATTCGTGTAATATTCACGTCCCAGTAGAGCCTTTTCACTTAAAACCTATATTATACGAATATTAGCTATTAGCAATGATTTCCCTGCCCAGCACGTACGTAGACTTAAGCGGTCACGAGTCCACAAATATATATTCATATTATTCATGATTAAACACTGAATATTACTTAATGTTCTTGAAACCTGACAACTTTCGCTATGTTCTGTAGAGCAGTGATAGAACCTCCTTGACTTTGTCATAGCTAGCGATCAAGTCTGTTAAACCTCGATGATTTACGCGATAAAATCAAAAAGCAAATTATAAGTAGTGCTTGCAAAGTCGCAAAATGACAGCTGTATTATATTTCATTTATACCTTTGATTGAAAAGAATATATGACCTGGGGTGAACACAAAGACATTAGGATTGATAAAATTACGATTGATTTTTTCTCGAGTGCCCCTCATTGAACAGGCAGAGATGATAGAGTTTGATTGATTATTAAGAGTAGGGTGGGCTTATGGTTAGAGATTACAAGCATCATCAACTTTGGGATCCGTGTCCATGACTGAGGCTAAGATGAAAACCATCAATCGTAACTTAATCAATCGTAAGTCTTTTGGTTACAACCACCTAAAATTATGAGGGTACAAGAAGAGAGGTCCATGCCGCGGAATTATATAGTCAGGTGTTTCGATACGATCTCAATCTAATAATATGGTGCAAAGGATAACTTAAATTAGATCAACGACAAGACGATGTGGCTTCCTCATCAACGTACGTATGCAATGATTGAGCTTTCAGTCTATTGTTGACTTCTAGGTAAGTCGAATCGGGGCACATTTTGCTGACCTGATAAACTAGTTCTTCTCTACGCAGAAAAAATCACTCAAATACAATACAATAACTTGTTTAATTTTCACTTGGGTATAGCATTACGTTTTTAGGTGCAATATACGGACATTCTAATTAGTTGAATGACGTTGTTACAGCCCTGATAAAACATAATGGATACGAAGCGATCAAATGCAAAAAGCTATACATTTGCGCTAGATTCCCGCGATGATATCTGATGAGGAACTGACCGAGCAACCATTAAACACCGCCAGAGTATGACAGTGGATTAGTCTATTCTTGTAAGATACTAGTCGATTATAAATACATAATAAGGTATGTGGACTTGACCGCAGGTCTGGCTTTCAGCGACCGCGGCAGCCATTAGGCTTTGCTAATATTCGTATCAATAATCATTCTGTGGTGAAATGCGTCTTTCTTATATTAAATATAATATGCGAGATGTTTTGACTCTCTTGGGGTAGTGCCCTGTAATCATTTCTAAAGGTGGCCATGCACTTTTGTCTGCTTGACATCATTCGTAGAATACTACAGCAAGGGAATACCAAAAAAATAAAGTAAACCTTAGTACGTTATTATGCTGTATGTTTATAGTCCTAGGTATCTATGTTGATATGCTCGATGTCACATTATTGAATGCCGTTGTAACAAATTAACAAGTATTTATCATCTCTACACTTAATCTAGATACAATTATAACATTATCAATTATCTATACTACAATTCAAGCGACATGTGATAAACGTGATCAATTCATTTACCAGCCTCATGATTTATGATGATTTATGTATAATTTTATGAACGCATTTGTCTAAAGTTTTTTGTAATGTCAAATATGTTTATATCTAAGCCTATAATACATCATGATTATTTGTCCTATGTTGAATCGAATAACGTTAAAATCCATTCATCTGTACTAACGATGTGATTTCGGATAATTGAGCAACATTTGAAATGTCTAATAATCATGTTATATCGACTTCTAAAAAGTATGTCATGTTTCGTTTGTTAGAACATTGTTATTGATAATGTTGTATTTAGTAGCCTATCATTATCAGGGCTAAACTGGTATTAATCATGGAAGGAGCCCTCTCCGCCCAAAAATTGAACCATAATGAATACTGAATAATTCTGAGTGTTTGTGTAACAATCATATAATTATTGATATACATCTTTATTTTTATATAGATTTCTTTCTCGGAGATAATCATAATCATTATGTTTCTATTGCATTATAGTTTTTTTTAGGCGATAGAAAACCTCGTACTTGAGGGACAAACTGGAAATAAGTGTCGACGATCCATTTCTGATTAAGTGTAACAAAGGACAACATCATGTGTAAGACGATTCATTAACTTAAAAACTTACACGATTTCAATCCAATTGGGGAAATAGAATCGTGGTCGCGCTATCAATTTAGCTTGTCTTCAGAAAAAAAATCAGATTCATATTATCACACAAAAAACGCACGACTTATGGCATAAACTCACATTATTTAAATACTTATGATTGTCAGGTAAAATAAATAAGGAACATTATCCACTGATAAGCGTATGTTTTTTTTTTTTTGTGGTCGTCTTCGCCCGATCTTGTGAGTCAAAGAGTACTTGACTTGCAAAAGTTGCATCAGTGAATGAGAAAGCAAAATGAAACAAGTAGATTATTAATTTTCTCTGCATTTTGGTCGGGAGGAATAATAATAATAATAAAAAATAAAAAAAACTACACCTCGTCATCTTAATATTGATATAGGGCAAGGATCTTGACCCGTGTACTATGTAGAATCTTCGTGCAAACACACTTTCTTGCATCATCACATGAAATTGTAAAGTAAATCTTGTCCAATATTTATCAATTAAACAATATAAAAAATCAATCGTAACTTTTAATCAATCGTAAGTCTTTGTGTTACACCCCAGGTCATATATTCTTTTTCAATCAATAGTGTATAATGAAATATTAAAATACGCTGTTCATTTGCCGATTTGGGGTACTTATAAATTTGGTCTTTTAGAAATGTATTTAATGCGTAAATCAATCGAGGTTTAAACAGACTTGATGCTAGACTATGGCACAAGTCAAGGAGGGTTTTCTGCTACCTGCTCTACAAGAACAATAGCGAAAGTTGGTCAGGTTTTCAAAGTACAGTGAAATATATCAGTGTGTTTACATCATTAAAATATGAATGATATATTTGTGGACTCTGACCGCTGTAAGTCTACGTGACGTGAGCGGGCAGGAAAGAGTCATTGCTATAATAGCTAATATTCGTATAATATTAAGTTGTAAGTGAAAAGCTGCTCTACTGAGTGATATTCTACAGTAATCATGGCGTTGTTCTTGACTCTCTTGGGGTATGCTGCCCTTGTGATCATCTCTCTTCTCGGGTTGGCTATTGCTGTCTTTTCGATTGCTGTTCTTCGCACTGAATACATACACAAAGGAATACCTCATCAGCATGAGGACTTCGGTTTTACCATCAGCTTTTCAATAAGATTCTGACAAAGGGCTTCTGATCGGCGTTGAATTCTTCCATCAGGCTCATCAAATATCTATTAGTCAGAGTACAAGCGATTAGATCATCGATTAGATAATACTTTGATACATATACCAGATATTTCACAGTAGGGAGGGAAATATCGTTTTGATTAATGAAATAACTGCTTTAATACTGTGGCGTTTTCGAGTTATTATTCCATCTTGGTGGCAGATCTAGATCAAATTAAAATGAAACCAATGATCAGTTCGATGAAATAATGGATTTGTTACAAACAAATGAAGACAAAAAAAAAAAAAAAAAAAAAAAACGTCTTAAAAGGCACCTCTGACATATATTTTGAATTAGAAAGCATCTTTTCAAATGGATGCTACGCCCCGGATATTAATTACTAGGCTAAGGCACCCTATAAATTAAGTTCATCGTTCTACATGTTACCTAAATGTCATTGACCACACAAGGGTCGAGGGTGAAAAAGACTATTACCCGATCGTGGATTCGAAACCTCGCCTTCTGAATAAAATTCAACTGAAATATGATTGACTTAGCTCTAACCTCTTCTGAATGCAGGGTTCATGATGGCTCTTCTGTGAAACCATTTCTCATGATCGATTTCGGAAACCAAGCCATTTCCATAAAACGTTCCCCGTAGAGCTTCTGGAAACCTTTGTATATTTCCTGGGGTTTAGTGTGACGGCTGTTCAGAAGCAGTTCCTTTAAATTTAAGTGAAATATAGAATGAACAAGTATTTGTCACGTCGTATTGATGAAGGTAAGATTATTCTTAATCCTACCCAAACAGGGGTTTCATTCCGTGTCCATAACCACACTATTTAAAATGTAACATACAAGCCAAATCTTTAAAGCACTATAATTCAACACTATTTTGTTATCCCCAGACTTGTTCAATATTATCTTATATATATTATGTAATATTATGTAACATGTATTCAACAATATAAAGTGAAGATTATGAGAAGAAATGTAATGATTTACAATATATTATATATATATATATGTATTAGCCTGGTCTAACGTCCTTTAATGATCGATGATGAACGATTACTTATATATATAATTTTTTCATGTGTCTCCAGCTTAGTCCCAGACTAATATACAAAAATCTTAAATTATGTCTGGAGTCCATAATGACGACAACAGTTAGTAAGGTTAACCGTTATGTTAGCCCTTAATATTGTTATATTGATAAAAATAATTGACAAGATACTTTACAATTTCATGTGATGATGCAAGAAAGTGTGTTTGCCAGAAGATTTCTCACATAGTACACGGGTCCAAGATCCTTTGCCCTATATCAAATAAAGATGACGGAGTGTAGTTTTTTTTTTATTATTATTATTATTATTCTCCGACAAAATGCAGAGAAAATTAAAATAATCTTACTTGTTTTCATTTTGCTTTCATGCATTCACTGATGCAACTTTTGCAAGTCAAGGTACTCTTTGACTCACACAGATCGGCGAAGAACGACCACAAAAAAAAAAAAAACATACGCTTATCATGGATAATGTTTCCTTATTTTCATTTTTCAACCTGACAATCGATAAGTATTTAAAAAGAAATGTGAGTTTATGCATATAGTCGTGCGGTTTTTTGTGTGAATATATATGAAATCTGATTTTTTTTTTTTCCCCTGAAGCACAGGCTTCAAAATTGATAGGCCGATGCCAGGGATTTCGTACGATTCCACAGATTTGGATTGAAATTCGTGTAAGTTTGTTAAGAGGTTATTAATAAGAATCGTTATAAACATTGATGCTCTTTGTTAACTTACATCAGAAAAATGACGTGCAGCATAGGTTATTCCAAGTTTGTCCCTCAGGTAGCGATGGTTTTTATATCGCCTAAAAAGAAACTATAATGACAATAGAAACAATAATGATTATGAATTATGCTGCCGAGGAAGAATCTATAATAAAAAAAATAGAAACGATGTTAAATACAAAATTATAATGATTGTACACACTTGCAGATTATTCATTATTCATTTATTCAGTATTTTGGGGGGCAGGGTAGCTCCTTCAGTGATTAATACGCAGTTTTAAGGCCCTGCATTAATGATAGGGCTACATAAATACGAACATTACAATGACAAGTCATAACAAACAGAACATGTAGGGAGACTGGGGTAATTATGGCGCCCTGGGGTAATTATGGCCCCTTTGTCTTTGAGAGCTTATAACTCTTTGCTGCATTACACAATGATAATTTAATTTTTACACATGCCTATCTAACTCTCCTACTATCATATGAGAAAAAATAAGCCATTTACATGAAATTGTGTGCTAGGGGAGCTTAAAATGTACGGCAATTACAATTCTGTTCGTTGGAAAGTGGCAAGTCTGCTTTTTATGTGGGTGTGATATCATTTAATAAATAATTTAAGATGAAATTTTGATTGAAACTGAAACAATAGGAAGCTAAAAAACACGAGCAGAAAAACTTCCACCTGAATATCTTCAATGGTAAGAGCTGTAAAGGGGATCAAATTGAAAATGTCATTTGGGGTAATTATGGCCCCAATGCATAAACGTGTATAAGCGCCAGATAAGCGTAGATGGGACATTAACTTGTTACGATTTTGTACATAAATATATGTATGCTTTGTATTGCAAAATTTCAACATTTTGGCTGAACCAATTATTGATTAAAGTCATTGTGGTTGGTTGATAAGTGTATTAGAATACACAACAACAGTTTATTATAATTACCATCATAGTTAGCATATATTATCTTTGAATTCATACAGTCATTACAATAGGGGCCATAAATACCCAACCCGTGGGGTAATTATGGCCCCAAAGTTGTTAACATAATGGTAATTAATATGCAAATGAGAAGAAGTAGCAGGTTTATACTTTTCCTTTGTATATTATAGGTATATGCGACTTGTATTTTTACATATTTAGAATATCACTGGGACTTTTCATTTAATCGGTGTAATAGGAAATGTGAAAAGGGGGCCATAATGTACCCCAGCCTCCTGCCCTAATACTTTTAGAGAGTCGCATGTTGAAGCATTTTGATTAAATTTTTAGACATTTCAAAAGTTGCTCAAATTATCTGAATTCAATGTCGTTTACCGAGTGTGGGAATGGATTTTATAGCGTTAGTTTTTCCTATTTCAACCCAATCAAGGACTAAAATAATCATTGATTGGGTTAATATACGGACTTAATCTAGCACTATAATAGATTTGAGCCATATCAACAAAACTTTATTGACAATTGGCGTCATCTAAAATATACATAAATCTAGGAGGGTCATAACAATGCCACTGGATGGCTGGAAATTATGGGAATTGATCAAGCTATTAATGAATTCACATTGAGTATGATTTGAGTATAGTAATAGTATATTGATGATGTTAATATATTCATATTTGTATAAACTTTCATCGGAGTGTTAGTCGACGTTGCAAATTCTAAATCATATATTTAAGACAACGGCTTAATAATAGCACACAATTTACCATGATATAGGCCTATACAGCATAATACGGTTGACTTGTGTTATTTTTTTGGTGTTGTATATCCTTGTGTAGATTCATCTACAGTACGAATAATGGTCAAACAGAATTAGAAGTCAATGGCCAACGCCTAGTAGAGAAATTATTACTATAGGGCAGGCATAGCCCAAAGGGAGAGTCAAGAACGATCGCCATTATTGATGATTATAGGAAAGCGACGATTTTCACACGACATGAAATTGATTATTGATACGTAATAGTTAAGCAAAGTCGCTATAGTGCTGCGCGTAATAAGCCAGGTACCTAGCTGGTCAGAGTCACAATACGTCATTCAATATATTTATGATGTGTAAATACACTGAATCTTACAATGAATAATTCGGACTAGCAATACTTCTGCGTGTGTCCACTTTATGGTGTGCTGTCAAGTCATCGCCAGTGACTCGTCGGATAGTCTAGCGCTAATGTATGAGCTTATTGCATTTGGAGTCCGCTGTACTTACTGGTAATGTTATCCTATGTTTATACAAACTCATTCAACGAATTTAAAATGGGTGCCATGTGTGGGTGATATTGCAGCACGTGAAACCCTGTGAAATGACTACTACCCAAGTTGAAATAACAAAGTTGATTGATGGTTCATGTTGAAAGAGAGATTATTCTTGTCGGGATGGAAGAAAGACTAGTTCGTCGAAGGTGATTTCAAGCAACGTAGTTCCCCTCGAACTTCGACTAAAAGTTGACCTCTAGATGGAGCACACGACTGGACTTGAAAGCTCAATTCTTTCCATACGTGGTTAGCTTGAATGATAGGAAGCACCACGGTCTTGTCGTGTTGATATCAAGATTTTAATTCCCTTTTGTCGCACCATAATCCATTATTAGGATTGAACGTATGCGAAACACCTGAACTAATAATCCGCGGTCATGGAGCCGTCTCTCTCCTTGTACACCTCGATAATACTCAGATGGTGTAACTACGCAAAGACTTACGATTTGATTAAACGCTACGATTGATTTTTTGTCTCATTAGCCTCATCAGGGAACAGGATAGCCCAAATGTTGTGATGATCTTAAGTAATCCCTAACCATAGCCCTAACCCCATACTCTTTACTCCATAGTGCGACCTTCCATAATCCATGAGCTGTTACCTGGTTTCCAAATGTGAGGGGCACCGAGAACTCTATCCATGGACGATGAGCCGATTAGAAATGTAATTTGAACAATGATGATACTATTGGATCTCTGAATGGGCAGCCAGCCGAACGTCTCGAAAGCTCCTTAAATCTCGTCGTGAAGAGAAATCAATCCAATTTTCAATACAACACCCATTGCGTTTGTGAAATTTGGGCCATTTCGGCAACATTTTCAATAACTTAATGAAGAAAGAACTACTTTGGTGTTGTAAGGGTATTAGAAAGAAGAGCGTTCTCACCGTGACCCATGGTCTCTCATGCAACTGCTGCATCCCTTGCAGTGCCGTGGTGATGGCTTTGGGAAAGGGACAGTCTGGATCTCTTATGGCGTTGGTCTCCATGCTGAAGGCGATCTGAAAGGACAAGAGGGTATACAATGTTAAAGGATCTATTTACAATGATGAGGACTTGAGCCCTCAATGTGGGTAATAATGGTTTGTCATGGCAGTTCTGCATCCCTTGCAGTGCCGTGTTGATGGCTTTGGGAAAGGGGCAGTCTGGATCTCCGATGGCGTTGGTCTCCATGCTGAAGGCGATCTGACAGGATGAGAAAATGTACATTTATAAAAGATTCATAAATCCACAATGACGAAGCTACTTACATGGGCTTTCTTCTTGTTGTGTGTTAATGTGTGTCTTGGTTTGATACAGTACAGTATTCAAGAGGATACTATTTACCACTTGTTGATATAAATCGTTAAAAACAGAAATAAAAAAATAACGACAAAAAAAGAAAAAAAGAAGCAAGGAATCCTTCTGCATGGACGGGATGGATAATTGTTCTTGATACCTTTGCAATGACGTCCAATGTGATTTTGTTGAGTTTACAAGTCGTCCATTATACCTATAATATACAAAGGAAAAGTATAAACCTGCTACTTCTTCTCATTTGCATATTAATTACCATTATGTTAACAACTTTGGGGCCATAATTACCCCACGGGTTGGGTATTTATGGCCCCTATTGTAATGACTGTATGAATTCAAAGATAATATATGCTAACTATGATGGTAATTATAATAAATGTTGTTGTCTATTCTAATACACTTATCAACCAACCACAATGACTTTAATCAATAATTGGTTCAGCCAAAATGTTGAAATTTTGCAATACAAAGCATACATATATTTATGTACAAAATCGTAACAAGTTAATGTCCCATCTACGCTTATCTGGCGCTTATACACGTTTATGCATTGGGGCCATAATTACCCCAAATGACATTTTCAATTTGATCCCCTTTACAGCTCTTACCATTGAAGATATTCAGGTGGAAGTTTTTCTGGTCGTGTTTTTTAGCTTCCTATTGTTTCAGTTTCAATCAAAATTTCATCTTAAATTATTTATTAAATGATATCACACCCACATAAAAAGCAGACTTGCCACTTTCCAACGAACAGAATTGTAATTGCCGTACATTTTAAGCTCCCCTAGCACACAATTTCATGTAAATGGCTTATTTTTTCTCATATGATAGTAGGAGAGTTAGATAGGCATGTGTAAAAATTAAATTATCATTGTGTAATGCAGCAAAGAGTTATAAGCTCTCAAAGACAAAGGGGCCATAATTACCCCAGGGCGCCATAATTACCCCAGTCTCCCTACATGTTCTGTTTGTTATGACTTGTCATTGTAATGTTCGTATTTATGTAGCCCTATCATTAATGCAGGGCCTTAAAACTGCGTATTAATCACTGAAGGAGCTACCCTGCCCCCCAAAATACTGAATAAATGAATAAGAATAATTCTGCAAGTGCTGTACAATCATTATAATTTTGTATTTAACAATCGTTTCTATTTTTTTTATTATAGATGTCTTCCTCGGCAGCATAATTCATAATCATTATTGTTTCTATTGTCATTATAGTTTCTTTTTAGGCGATAATAAAAACCCATCGCTTCCTGAGGGACCAAACTTGGGACATAACCTATGCTGCACGTCATTTTTCTGATGTAAGTGTAACAAAGAGCATTCAATGTTTATAGACGATTCTTATTAATAAACCTCTTAACAAACTTACACGATATTTCAATCCAAATCTGTGGAATCGTACGAAATCCTGGCATCGGCCTATCAATTTTGAAGCCTTGCTTCAGGGGTAAAAAAAAAAAATCAGATTTCATATATATTCACACAAAAAACGCACGACTATATGCATAAACTCACATTTCTTTTTAAATACTTATCGATTGTCAGGTTGAAAAATGAAAATAAGGAACATTATCCATGATAAGCGTGATGTTTTTTTTTTTTTTTTGTGGTCGTTCTTCGCCGATCTGTGTGAGTCAAAGAGTACCTTGACTTGCAAAAGTTGCATCAGTGAATGATGAAAGCAAAATGAAAACAAGAAGATTATTTTAATTTTCTCTGCATTTGTCGGAGGAATAATAATAATAATAATAAAAAAAAAACTACACTCCGTCATCTTTTATTTGATATAGGGCAAAGGATCTTGACCCGTGTACTATGTGAGAAATTCTTCTGGCAAACACACTTTCTTGCATCATCACATGAAATTGTAAAGTATTCTGGTCCAAATTATTTTATCAATATAACAATATTAAGGGCTAACATAACGGTTAACCTTACTAACTGTTGTCGTCATTATGGACTCCAGACATAATTTAAGATTTTTGTATATTAGTCTGGGACTAAGCTGGAGACACATGAAAAAATATTATATAAGTAATCGTTCATCATCGATCATTAAAGGACGTTAGACCAGGCTAATACATATATATATATATAATATATTGTAAATCATTTACATTTTCTTCTCATAATCTTTCACTTTATATTGTTGAAATACATGTTACATATATTACATAATATATAGATAATATTGAACAAGTTCTGGGGATAACAAAATAAGTGTTGAATTATAGTGCTTTAAAGATTGGCTTGTATGTTATCATTTTTAAATAGTGTGGTTATGGACACGGAATGAAACCCCTGTTTGGGTAGGATTAGAATAATCTTACCTTCATCAATACGACGTGACAAATACTTGTTCATTCTATATTTCACTTAAATTTAAAGGAACTGCTTCTGAACAGCCCGTCACACTAAACCCCAGGAAATATACAAAGGTTTCCAGAAGTCTCTACGGGGAACGTTTTATGGAAATGGCTTGGTTTCCGAAAATCGATCAATGAGAATGGTTTCACAGAAGAGCCATCATGAACCCTGCATTCAGAAGAAGGTTAGAGCTAAGTCAATCATATTTCAGTTGAATTTTATTCAGAAGGCGAGGTTTCGAATCCACGATCGGTAATAGTCTTTTTCACCCTCGACCCTTGTGTGGTCAATGACATTAGGTAACATGTTAGAACGATGAACTTAATTATAGGGTGCCTTAGCCTAGGTAATTAAATATCGGGGCGTAGCATCCATTTTGAAAAGATGCTTTCTAATTCAAAATATATGTCAGAGGTGCCTTTTAAGACGTTTTTTTTTTTTTTTTCTTTTTTTTGTCTTCATTTGTTTGTAACAAATCCATTATTTCATCGAACTGATCATTGGTTTCATTTTAATTTGATCTAGATCGCCACCAAGATGGAATAATAACTCGAAAACGCCACAGTATTAAAGCAGTTATTTCATTAATCAAAACGATATTTCTCCCTACTGTGAAATATCTGGTATATGTATCAAAGTATTATCTAATCGATGATCTAATCGCTTGTACTCTGACTAATAGATATTTGATGAGCCTGATGGAAGAATTCAACGCCGATCAGAAGCCCTTTGTCAGAATCTTATTGACAAAGCTGATGGTAAAACCGAAGTCCTCATGCTGGATGAACTCAACAAAATCACATTGGACGTCATTGCAAAGGTATCAAGAACAATTATCCATCCCGTCCATGCAGAAGGATTCCTTGCTTCTTTTTTTCTTTTTTTGTCGTTATTTTTTTATTTCTGTTTTTAACGATTTATATCAACAAGTGGTAAATAGTATCCTCTTGAATACTGTACTGTATCAAACCAAGACACACATTAACACACAACAAGAAGAAAGCCCATGTTAAGTAGCTTCGTCATTGTGGATTTATGAATCTTTTTATAAATGTACATTTTCTCATCCTGTCAGATCGCCTTCAGCATGGAGACCAACGCCATCGAGATCCAGACTGCCCCTTTCCAAAGCCATCAACACGGCACTGCAAGGGATGCAGAACTGCCATGAACAACCATTATTACCCACATTGAGGGCTCAAGTCCTCATCATTGTAAATAGATCCTTTAACATTGTATACCCTCTTGCCTTTCAGATCGCCTTCAGCATGGAGACCAACGCCATAAGAGATCCAGACTGTCCCTTTCCCAAAGCCATCACCACGGCACTGCAAGGGATGCAGCAGTTGCATGAGAGACCATGGGTCACGGTGAGAACGCTCTTCTTTCTAATACCCTTACAACACCAAAGTAGTTCTTCTTCATAAAGTTATTGAAAATGTTGCCGAAATGGCCCAAATTTCACAAAACGCAATGGGTGTTGTATTGAAAATTGGATTGATTTCTCTTCACGACGAGATTTAAGGAGCTTTCGAGACGTTCGGCTGGCTGCCCATTCAGAGATCCAATAGTATCATCATTGTTCAAATTACATTTCTAATCGGCTCATCGTCCATGGATAGAGTCTAATTCAGAGTTGGATTCCCCCGAATAATCAATATATACAATGCATACTATGATCTTTAAATGTAATCAAGTTTAATTACAAATCAAACAAGTAGAGAGGAGGAAAAAGGACTCGAGAAGAAGATTGTCCATCCTGGTAGATAATTATTACCAAATCCTATAG
>CALNVZ010003430.1:28933976-28960765 GCA_940671915.1 Paracentrotus lividus | reverse complement strand
TCAATCGTGGTACCATTAGGCCTACATATTGTAGGATATAAGGTGGCTTACATTATACTGCTTTTGCATATTTCGTGAAATATTCGATTTGATATCAATAAACTCATTCCATATCAATCGTATTTGCTATTGCATCGATCCTTGTTTTATTCCATACTAACTTAACCTTTATTTTTCTTTTTTTCGTCTCTCTATCTTTCCATGTTATCTCTTTTGTGTTGTGATGTGGAATCTTGAAGCCTCACCTTATATTGATTTTTTTTTAAATAACCCAATTTCTATCAGATTATAACTCCCATGTTGGAAAAACTTGCCCTAGTAATCGCTATAAAGCTCTTAATAGGAAATCTGCATTATTATTGTTTTCCTTATGACATTCGGACACACGCCCCATTTGTAAAGAATATCGTAAAATCAATTTAAATTTTGAATTTCATTTTTTGTTTCATGTCGTCTCCGTCTCTATATAGTTTCTTTCTAGGCGATATAAAATATATTGGTGTCTTGAAGGAGAAACTTGGAGTACCAACACCTATGGTTTTTCATATGATGTAAGTATATAACCAAGTAGGGTTAATGACTCGTATTCACAAACGTGTCCTAAAAAGAAGCCTAGCTGAAATATTTGGTTTGACTATGAGTAGCAAAATGTGATAAAATCTATCAACGTTGTTATGTTCCTTACATGTTTACTGAGTTCTAGAATAGTACTTTAATGGTTATGAAAAATGTGTACTTATCATTCCCAGGAAATTTTTTAACAGTTTCAGTACCAAAAATTCTGAGAAATTGACCATCCACTGTTCCAGATTTTGTCACATTTTGCTACCCATAGTTAGACCGCAGCTTTAAAGCTGGTATTAATTTTAGGACACCTTTGTAATGCGGGCCAATGTAATTATTTCCGTTTGTTATTATTTGATTAAAAGGTTTTAATTCAATCAGAAAACAAAACAACTTGATCCTCATGCTCCGCGCAAAAGATCATCTTCGACTGAAGGCAACATGAGACTATTCTTGCGTAACTTAATTAAGAGTTATCATACTATGAACGACTGAAAGAAAGAAAGATACAAACAAACAAAATAAACAAACAAAAAAGAAGACATTTTTAAAGCGTATGCATAATAAATATATGTCTTCTAAAGAAGGAGAAAGCATTAAAATTGGTTATTAAAATATTTATAACTTTTCTATGGGTACTTAAGTTTATAGCCTTCAGGCCTATATCATTTTAAACTATAAAATCACTTTTCTATTAGGTTATATACGCACACAATAATGGAAAAACTATTTATACACGAATTTTACAAGAATAATACATTTATTGAGTTGACAAAGTACTATGGGAGAGGGGGGGGGGGTAGACTAAGCTTCTTCGCAGCAACTTGATAAGTGTGCCCATGCAATGTAATGAGCCGGACAGCCAGAAAATACATGGAAACAGACAAAGACTTTTGTGCTGAAAGCTTGTTCTTATTTCATAAAAGTTACAACAATCTCAAATTTACGCCTCCCAAAATTTGCAATTGCATCTTTTGAATATTCAAAATTAAATTACATGTGTCATTTAATTTAATAAAACAACAAACAACATTGACTCTGTGTCTGAGAGCGAAATTACATCAGTGAATTAAAATTGAAAAAATAAATAACTTATGTTTATCGAGGTTTTCTTAGTGTGAAATAACATTCATTAGCTTTAAAAAAAAGAATAAATAAAGAGAACAAATAGGAAGAAATTAAACTTTTTAAAGTCAATGATTGATTTGTAATTGCTAACATCTTTATATTTGGTCTTATCAGGGCACAAGAACTCGGACCAGTGTTTCGTATGAGATTCCTTTGGCAATCTATCTTCGTTGCATTATCACCTGAAATTGTAAAGGTACCTATCTTTTCAATGCAACTTTATAAAATGTGTTCCAGATATAGCGGAACCCACATTTCCAGTCATTTTCTTTATAAATGCAGGCAAGATTTAAATATTAAATGCACCAATTTAAAAACATCCATCTTTCTTCTTTCTTTCAACAAATACAATACAAAAGAACCATGAATGAATGAGCAAGAAACTTTTAAATTTAAATGTCAAAACCGATTTGCGAAGATCAGATCAGTGGGAAACGTACTGGATGTCCGTACATGGAAAAAAAATCCGTTTGGGTAAAATTCAGAATTTTACTATAATTTAAATGATTTGATCAATAATTATTTGTACTGTATCATTAAAATTCACAGGAGCTGCTTCTGAACAGTCGTCATACCAAACCCAAAGAAGTATACAAAGGTTTTAGAGCGCTCTACGGTGAGCGTTTTATGGGAAATGGCTTGGTTTCAGAAATTGATCACGAGAAATGGTTTCACAAAAGGGCCATCATGAACCCTGCATTCAGACGAAGGTGAGAACTGAGTTATTTGATTTCTTTATAAAAGGTTTTATGTTCGTTTTATATGTATTTTGGTTGCTTGAATACATAATAATTCCTTTAAGATTTTAATGAGTTTAAATATAAAACGATGGCATAATGAAGAAAACGTTCAATACAACTTTACGGACCATATAAGTTATTTGAGCAGACATCACTTTTGCAAAAAGTGAATTATGTTTTAGAATTGTTAATTCATTCCTTATTATCATTATATCAACGATAGGATCAAATTAATGTATTTGAACAAAATGTGAAACTGATCAAAAAAATATATGAAAAGCAAAGAAAATGAGATTCCATCGGGATTCGAATTAGAGACCTCCTGCATTGTTAAACAGCTGTTCTACGGTTGAGCTGTGGCAAGCCCTTATGTCGATGTCCGTCCCAGAGAATCCCTTATCCTTCAATGCTCCACTGATCAGAAGGTAAAGAAATAAACTGGGGGGGGGGCTCTGGAATCCCATTTTATTATTCGTTTTTTTTTTCAAATTGATTCGTAAAAACATCTAGAAAGAAGTAATCGTTATAATATTTGGTTTGGAAAAGTAAATGCTTAAGATCTGACCATGCATAGGTATTTGATGGGCCTGGTGGACGAGTTCAACTCAAACTCAGAAGCCCTTTGTCAGAAGCTCGTGGAGAAGGCTGATGGTAAAACAGAAGTCCTCATGCTGGATGAGTTCAACAAAATTACACTGGACGTCATTGCAAAGGTATCATCAATAATCGGGTCTGCCATACGCGAGGATTTTTTGGTGTACAGAATATTATCATGGTTCAATCAATTTCCTCATTAAATCAGGGAATCCCTGGGAAGAACACGGTGTCCCTCAGTGTGTTCACGGTGTGAATACAGTCATGTATGTTACAACGCTCGAATTTAATGGTGTGATGATGATTGTACACGGTGATATGGCTTTTCCACATAGTGTTCACATGTTAGTGTTTGGTTCCACTCTGTGAACTTACCCCCTCACAATGTGAAGATGTGGTTCACAGTGTTTAAACGCTCGAATTTAAGATGTGAAGATGTGAAGATGTGTTATATAATTATGTCTAAATTAATTCAATGAATTCTCTATTCATTATGCTTCATAATTCTACCGGTATATCAATTGACGATTCCATAATATTTGCTCCGGTGACAATTTTCTTATCTGTCAATTTTATACATAAATCAAAGGACTATCTTGCACCCCTAAACCACTTACCCCGCTTCTTAAACAAACTCCAAATGTCGCCTTAGCAGCGATCGTGTCACCTAGAAAATATACACTTTTTCGCATGGAGACCAACACATAGGAGATCCGGAATACCCTTTTGTCTTTTTCCATCATCACTGCCGGGAATGGATATAATGCATGGCAAACCAAGAGCCACAAGGCCTTCATTCTTTCTTCATTACCGAAAATAGTAGTTTATAAATGTACACTTTCTCGTTTTCTCAGATTGCCTTCAGCATGGAGACCAACGCCATTGGAGATCCAGACTGTCCCTTTCCTAAAGCCATCACTTCATCACTGCATGGTATGCAGCAGTTGCATGAGAGACCATGGGCCCCAGTGAGTAAACTTTCGTCATGTTCGTGCATTATTGTAGCCTGCATCTGTCAGCTATTCCATTGTGACTCGCGTGACATTTTTCCACAATTTCAACTTTTAAAGGTCGATTCCTCGGAAACGTTATTCTGCAGGCTTTTTTTATTTTTACATTTCAGTTAAACTATTGATCATACATATTGGAAAGCAAAATCTTTGATGTATAGCCATTTTTATTGGAGATATTTCAACTGTTGTATTGTGACTCGCGTGACACGACACTATTTTTAATTTGGGACCTTACTTAACCGTATTTTTTCTTTTACAAAGTACTGGTCCCATTTATACCAAATTTTTAGGACTTAATTTTGAGACATTAGGCAATAAGAATCCCAACTTTTACTTCAAATCAGTGACTATATGAAAACGTGACTTGCGTGACAAAAAAGTGTAAAAACATAAAAATCGCATAAAAAGTGTAGTGTGGGACTAAGAGTAGGGACGTCGACCATGCAATTTTTTTTCTCCCTATCAGAACCGCATTGAAAAATTAATAAGATTGACACCTTTTGAAGAAAAAATAGCCAAAAATGAACCAATTATTTTGTACGTTGTTGAAAAAACACGTAACCTGGGTTTTATGTACTCCCATTATTGAGAAATAAATGGTGATTTATAAAAAAATTAGAAGAAGTTGCAAATTTCAGCTCACGGTGTCTAGTTACACGGAATGGCTAACATAGATTTTAACTGAAATTTAAGGGAAATCGTTCGAAAAAAAAGCAACGCAAGTGTAAAATGATGAAATAATAATAATAATAATAATAATAATAATACTTGAGATCGCCTATAATACGAAACGTTTCCATCTCTAAGCGCTATATAATAGTATTATTTTTACCCCAAAACTCACGTATAATGTTATCATTACCCCAAAACTCAAAACGTGTGACCTGGCAGCTCAGAAATTTGATCACACGTGACTGCACTCAACCAATCCTATGTCTAGGATCTCGGATTAAGGTGAATTGTATACAAATATACCAACAGGCTTTGAGAAAGTATAGAGGAAATAATTTGTCCCAGGTTGGACTGGCAAATACTATTTTTTTATCGAGGGGCGAAAAAATAGTAATATTGCCAGTCCAACCGAGGATGATAATTTCCTCTTTACTTTCGAAAGAAACGCCTAGTATATTTGTTATATATCCTAGTACTTTAAAAATAAGAAAGACAGCCCTTACAAAAATGTCCTGTGGTATTCCTATGGTATTTCTGAATGTCCTGTGGTATTCATATAGTATATCTGAATGTCCTGTGGTATTCCTATGGTATTTCTATTGTACAATAAAATACCATAGAAGTACCATAGGGAAATACCACACAGGAAAAGGGTACCATAAGAATACCATACAGCAGTGCTGTGGTATTTGGCACAGCAAATAACATAATTATGTTTGCTGTATGTGTTTTGGCACAAAATACCATATTATGGTATTTCTTAGGTTTTTTTGCACAAATACCATATGTATGGTATTGCTGTATGTTTTTTGGCACAAATACCATAATGTATGGTATTGCCTGTATGGTTTTCTGGCACAACACCTATGTATGGTATTTCTGTATGGTTTTCTTTGGCACAATACCATATGTATGGTATTGCGTATGTTTTTTGCAACAAATACTATAATGTATGATATCTGTATGGTTTTTTGGCACAAGTACCATATGTATGGTATTGCTGTATGGTTTTTGGCACAAATACCATATTGTATGGTTTTGCACAAATACCATATAATAGTATGCTGTATGGTTTTTTGCACAAATACCATATGATATTGTAATGCTGTATGGTTTTTGGCACAAATACCATATGTAGGATTCTGTAAGTTTTTAATAATAATAATAATAATTAACATTTATATTTAGCGCTTTATACATTTGCTTTCAAAGCCGCTATTACAAAGTACATAAAGAATAATTACGATAATGAACATAAGATATAGACAAGAAACATCAATTACATAACACAATAGAATAATTGGCATACTGGTGTTTATTGATAGCAAAAAATAATTGGATTGACAATTATGGTACGATCTTATAAGGAATTAAACAGTAAAGTTTTAGTGATTTTTGAAAGGTTTCAACAGTAGGGGCATTGACGAGAATGTACAGTGGGGGATTGTTCAGATGCGTTTTGGGGCACATGACTATGACGAGAGAGCTCGATCACCATATAGCGGGTATGAGGTGCGGGACCGGGTGCAAGCTGAAGGTGAAGAGGATGAAGAACGGAGATTCCAGTGAGATGAAGGTCTGTGCTTTTGGTAAGTGGATGAGATCGGAAATGTAAGATGGTGCGAGGTCCAGCACGCGGGCCTTGGTAGGTCAGAAGAAGTACTTTGAATTGAATACGTTGTGGGATGTGAAGCCAGTGCAAAGAGCGGATAATTGGTGTTACATGTTCATGTTTTCTTGTAGGCCTACGTGTGATGAGTCGAGCAGCTGTGTTCTGGATCCGTTGCAGCTTGGAGAGTTGGGTGGTGGGTAGATTAATCAATAAACTATTACAGTAATCCAGTTGACACAAATACATTGGCACAAATACCATATGTATAGTATTGCTGTATGTTTTTTGGCACAAATACCATATGTATGGTATTACTGTATGGTTTTTTTGGCACAAATACCATATGTATGGTATTTCTGTATGGCTTTTTGACACTGATACCATATGTATGGTATTGCTGTATGGTTTTTTGGCACAAATACCATATGTATGGTATTGCTATATGTTTTTTTTGTGCACAGATACCATATGTATGGTATTGCTGTATGGTTTTTTGGCACAAATACCATATGTATGGTATTGCTGTATGGTTTTTTGGCACAAATACCATATGTATGGTATTGCTGTATGTGTTTTTTTTTGCACAAATACCACATGTATGGCACAAATACCACATGTATTGGAGCCTCTGTTATAATCGCCCCGTGTTACAATTATTGTCCCGGTCTCCCCTACCATCAGGGGCTGCGATTTCATGTGATGACGGTCAGGGGTGGGGGGAGAACGGAGACCCCGGAATGGGAATTATTATAGACTCGAACGGAATAAGGCTTCCTAAATATTTGTATACCCAAAATTCGAAATAGAATGATCTATTTCACATAATTAGTTATGCAGAAACTAATGACAATTTTAAGAATATAAGGTTGGAACAAATAAAACATATTCCACAAAATACGACTTAAAGACATAGTTAAATCGTTAAATCATTGTATTGTTATTTGTTTGTGAGCGCGAAGCGCGAGCTAAAAATTTTGCTCTATAATAAGCATTACAGCATTGTATTCACTAGGCTGATAATCACATACTAGAAATACAATTCCGAAGAGCGAGTGGAAAATCTCATTAATCAACGTTTTACAATATATATATATATATGTTGTAATCCCTTTCTGATATGGTCACTTTTTATACGATAGGACCTTGAAAACAAAGAATTTAAAGAAACTTAAAAGTTTATTTCCATCACGTTTGACAAGTGGGCAAATACAAAAATTTATCCAAATTATTTAGAAATAAAACAAAAATTAAAGCTTTGAAAATCAAGGGGACACTCCCCGCTGATTGGAGAGGAATTAATTATACACTAGATGTGAATAAATAAAGCACCCCAAAGAGACATATAATATAGGCTAATATCGCAAAATTCACAATAGAATGACCTAACCTCACACATTATGCCAAAGTTCAACAATAAACGCGTTGTAACAAAAAAAAAGATAAATGATATAGGGACCTGAAGAAAGATTATTAGTTTAATTATTGGTCTGGTTTTGTTGCAAGGCAAGCGCCGAGCCGAAAATTTTGCTTTTTTATTGACCTGAACTTGTGTCATTTTACGCACACTGTGCTCTTCGTCTATTATAATTCATGTACATATATTTTTGTTAAGCTTTAAAATCGAGGGTGGACGATCCCCAGAAAACAAAAATCGATGGGGGGGGAGGGGGGGGGGGAGCTCGATCGTCCCCGTCCACCCGGGACGCCTCCAATACCTACCGTTGTGTAGTATTGTCACAGGATTTTTTTTTTTTCTAAGGATAGTTTCTTACAGGAATTGACTAAGTGTGTTTGATCAGTCGCTTGATGAGACGAAATGGGAATTAATTAGACCAAATGGTAATTTGACGAACTGATTGAAGACAACATCCACAGGGATAGAACCAACGGGCATTATCAAAGTGGAATTATGGCAGTTTACTGCTGAAGTTTGGTATGGTATGGTATTCCTGTGGTACTTTCGTATGGTACTAGTGGTAATTAGCTCTTTGCATACAATGTTTTTGATAGCACAAATCAGTATTTTTGTGAAGCTTACCTTCATTAACTAGTAATTGCCGTGCATATTAATATTTTTTCTTTTAGGAAATATATTTCCTAAACACAAAAGTAACATCAAGAAGCGATAGTTTTGACATTTTGCATTATTATCAAGAGATAATGAAAATAACTAACTGTGACCCAAAATATATTTGCTAAATAGTGGTATAATTACCAGAGTATGGTATCCTTGGGTGTCTAGCGGCAGTCCTGGTGGTAACGGCGTGTGGTATCCCTGAATTTAACGGTGTGGTGTTTCCGGGTCGTAACGATATGTCATAATCCTGGTAACTGGTGTGCGGGTATTGATGTTGGTAACTAGATTGGGATAATGCTAATTAGGTATTTTGCCTGTAATGGTACTCCTAGTATGGTATTTTTTGTGGTACTTGGCAATACCATATGAAATCAGTGGTTTTGTGGCCGGAATGACCAATAGGAAATCTCGTATGTATTTTGGGCTATAATGGTACTTCTGTATGGGTATTTTTGTGTGTATTTGTGCAAACAAGACCATAGTAAATCGCGTATGTATTTTTGGCTGTATGGTACTTCTGTGAGATGGTATTTTGTGTGGTAATTTGTGCCAAAAGAACGCATAGAAAATGCCTGATGGATTGTTGGCTTATGGTGATTCTTGTGTGGTATTTGTGCCAAAAAACATAGAAATCCTATGGTATTTTGTGGCTGTTGGTACTGTCTGATGGTATTTGTTTGTGGTATTTGGTGCCAAAAACCGCATAGGAAATCCTAATGGTATTTGGCTGTGTCTGATTTGGTGATGCAAACGTTGCTTGTATTGTGTATGTCTTTGCTTGGTAGGTGTGTATTTGTGCCAAAAAAACCCCCCATAGGCAATCCGTTGGTGATTGTTGTGTATGGTACTTCTGGTATGGTGATTTGTGGTGGTGAGGATTGTGCAAAGAAACCATACGGAGAAATCCTGTGGTATTTTGTATGGTACCGTTGCGTGGTACCACACGACATTTTTGTAAGGGAGATCACGATAATTTAGTCCTCGTTGATTCATCCCCGATCTGGACCAAAATGGAGATCACGCGCTGCGCCTACAGCGTTAACTTGGGCGTTGTCAGGCCTATTTTTTGTTAAGCCTCCGCGCTCTGCGGAATCTGATAAGTGTCTGCGCTGACGCATCACGGGACCTCAGCGGGAGAGACTACTCGCTGTCCGGCGTGTCCGAGAGATTGCATAATTTGTGACGTCAATGATGGAATAGTGCACAATTCCATCATAGACGTCACGGTATAGCAAATTTTCTTCATGAGCGTTTTGTTTTCATTATCATATTTAGAATATGTTTGGTCACATGGTGCTATTTGAACCAATCACTATAGGCCTAAAGGTTTTGATTTATGTAAGATATCATACTTGATGCTTTTACTATAAAACCCCTGATTGGTTATTACTGGAGAAATGCTCTTAATTAATCCCAACACAGGTAGATCCATGGAGTGGAAAGATGCGACAGTGTACGCGTGACGCCATAACCTTAATACGAGAGACGGGACGAGATCAGATCACAGATCGAATCAAAGCTCGTAAGCGAGGTGATCATGTTCCAAGCGACCTCCTTAATCTCATCCTTGATATCGCCAATGATCTCGAAGGCGATAACGATTTCAAAATGGATAACATGCTGGATGAATTCGTTACACTGTTTGTAGCAGGTATAATATGTTTTTAGTATCATATATACAGTGGTGGCCAAAATTATTAGAACACCTGAACCTACACAAAGTCTATAGGATTATCAATGCCCTAGTTCATTTGCCGAAATCAGATTAAAGATATCTTTTGTGTACCATGAGCTTTCATGAATTTTTAGCATAGGGTCTTACGTATATGTCGATACCAAATTTATATAGTTTTGACCATCTGGTAAAGCGCAGCATTAAAAATCGTTGCGCTATGCGCTTTTGGTTTCCCCATAGACTTGTGTATTAAACATGTAGTCAAAATGCAAAAAAGTAAAATGCCAAATACATATGCCGATTGCTCAAAAAGTATTTGAGGTAGAAGTATGAAACTTAGCAGGCTTATTCATTCCAATATACCTCAAATACACTCAAAGTTTCAGCAAATTTGGTCTAATGGGGAGGGTGGATTCGCCCCCACCCTTGTTGGTGAGATGACCAAAATAACCATGCCCATTGAAGGTTAAGACTATTTTTTAAATTTAATGAAGACACTCCTTGTAAATGTATATTTTATAAGGAAATTTCATGAGCAATTCAAATATGTTGAAACATTAAGGGTCATTGGAACAATGGACTTAAATAGTGGCACTGAATTAAAAATTTGGGGCCCTTAAAAAATAATTTTAAAATCCCCACATAAGATGTAACTACTTCACCCTGTGTTGTTATGAATGCCATTTTCGACATCCTCAGGAAATTTCCTTTCAGAAAATATATACTTTTGTAGGGAGAGGCTTAAAAATTGTTAACGTTACGACACTTTGATCCTGAAAGGGGCAAGATTTTTAAATTTTTCAATTGGTGGTGTAACATTAAAAAAGGGCGACTTGGGGGCGAGTTCGCAACGCATGGCTTTGTTATTTAGTTTTTAAAGCATAATGACGATATTTGGAGACATTCCAACCATTTTATAGGTATTTAAATGGTCAACTGAATCAAAATTATTAAAATCATTTAAATATGCTTGGTGTTCTAATAATTTTGGCCACCACTTTATATATATCATTTAGAACTACAAATATGCTTTTTATTTATTTGAACTTTGCGGTTGTATGCCCATATCTTAATGTAGATTTAGGTTAAGTTAAACAATGCCAGATGGTAAATCACACCGAGTTTGTGATTCGAATCTCGATTAATTCACTTTTTTATTTTTATTTTTTATTTTATTTATTTATTTATTTTTTATTTCTTATTTCATTATTATTATTACTATTATTATTTTTTTATTATTTATTATTATTATTATTATTATTATTCTATTATTTTTTTTTTTTTTTTTTTTTTTTTTTTTTTTTGGGGGGGGGGAGATTTTTCACTATATATCTACAATACTCGGGCCAGGTCAGGTAAATTTATACCGGAGGAAATTTTATAAAATCTTCAGCAACGTATCGGGGTAGCTCAGCTGATATGACCCGGGTAACACTAGCAGTAAGTCTCTGAGAGTCCATAACGACCATAATGTATTATCATGTTCTTCATTATAGACTAATATCTCACTAAGAGATGAACCCTGCAGTTTTTTTTGTTTGTTTTTTTTGTTGTTGTTGTTGTTGCTTGTTTTTTTTTTTTTCCCCAGAATTTAATCAAACGTATTAGAAATATAATAATATGTATCATTTAAGGTATTGGAACAAGAACACAGTATTACCATAATGATAAGAAATGTGGCGAAGGTCAACTTAATTCATACCAAATATCATGCATGCAATCTATTGAGGTATTCAAAATTTACATTTTGTGGATTATCATTTTCAGGTCAGGAAACGACAAGCAATCTGCTAGGGTTCACACTGGTACAACTTGGACGTCACCCAGATGTTGCTAAAAAGTAAGTTTTAAGCAAGTTAGTCTTCAGAGATGTAACTCACTAACCATCCAACAGATAAGAGAAATTTTGCATTGAGTTAAAAGGGGAAATACATTGATTCAAATATAAAAGTTCAGATAGTTAATCAGTAGTAGATGCGAATCAAAGGAATAATGGAGAGTAAATTTGATAGATGTACTATTCTACTAGAAGAGATGGGAATGAAATATCAAGGAGTAGAAGTTCCTTGTGGAAAAGGCTTGATACAATATAAACTCGGTCGATCGTTGTTAGAGACTTTAAATATTATATAAATATCATATTGGTACATACATGATAATTATATACCATGCGTACTATATTATTCTCCTTTTACCTTGATCTCTGTAAAGGTTACAAGCCGAGGTTGATGAGGTACTGGGACAGAAAAACACGATACAATATGAAGATCTGGCTAAACTTGAATACATGATGAGGGTATGCATATAATTTTTTTTTTTTTTAATGCTTTCGCTTTGGTGAGATACTTGATAAGAGATTTTGCACTTGCTTTTGTTCTCATGCCCATAATTTTATAAAGCTTTCAGTAACGTAATGTTTATGTCGTAGAATCATCTTAAAACAAACAAGTAAACAATAAAATACAACGAACACCTATCTTAGGCATATTACTTCTTAGCTAAGAATGCATACTCCATAATAATACGTTCTCTCGATAAAAAATATCATAATGTATTTGTTGAAATCCTTAAGTCGAAATGAGCAAAAACATTCAAAGAGAGGAATTCATAGTAACTAATGTCTTTATTATTATTTTTTTTTTTCGTTTGACATTGTTAAAGGTTTTGAAAGAGACTCTCAGATTGTACGCCCCTGTTGGAGGTACGATTCGTCTCACCGCCCATCCCATAAAGTACAAAGACATCACCATACCAGCAAAAAGTAGTGTGTTTGTAAGTAATGCGGCGGTCACAACTCGTCGTAGGCTACGGGGCACGTGCCATCAACGTAGCCTGCGTTGCATGTACAATGCATGCACAGGTTGTTGGTCAATTTCTGCGATTCCTGCGTTTCTGTAGTAATGGTATTGAAAAAACTTCCTGTACGTCGTACATGCAACGTGCCCCCGAGGTACCTGCGCTGCACGATTTTCCTACGAAATCCATCGTAGGGAGTTGCACGTCGAAGGTACGGCAAGTTGTGACCGCCGCATAATGGAAAGCAGTTTTGCTTATTCTAAGGTTAATTTTATTTTTAAGAATTAATGCAATTAAATGTTCATACAATATCGACCAGAGGGACTTAGGAACAACTTTGAGACGGATTTGAAACAACTTAGAGACGGATTTCGGAGACGTCGCGGAGATGTCTCCGAGACGTTCCATGAGTCGCGGAAACTTCTTTGAGACGGTTCTTTGAAAATGCTTTGAAACAGTTTTGAAAATTGTCGTGGAGACGTCTCCGAGACGTCTCCTAAGTTTCGGAGACGTCTCTAATACTTTTTATCCGTCGCGGAGACGTCTCCGCGAAGTGAGATACCACCCTTAGGGATTTGTAAGTATTATCCAATTGACTTAATAATGAGTAGTGTATTAACTGATTAACCACATCGACTTTGTTCGAACCAGTGATCTATAAGCTCGTTGAGAGATCACAGCTCTACCGACGGAACTATCACGCATTGATAAAGGAGTTGCTCCTAGTTTTTGTTTATTTATTTGCATGTTTTTTTAATCCTAACCTGGAAAATGATCAATTCAGATGCTTACATTCTAAACTTCGTAGGTATAATGAAAGCGTATTTCTGAAAATGTTGTTCAATTTTGCAATAACATCAGGTTTTGTCTACTGTCATGTCCCGAATGGAGGAGTATTTTGATGACCCTCTTCTCTTCAATCCTGATCGCTTTAAACCCAGCAGAAGACGGTTCATTGTGAGTAAACATTTTCAAACAAATTCGAATATGATTAGTCGCAGGCAAATGATTTTGTATGTATCAAGAAATTGTTATCGTAACTGAATATGTTTTATAAAACATGAAGTTTCCTAAAAAAAAAAAAATTTAACCAAATGTATTGAAATAATTGTTAATATGAAAAAAGAGCAAAGAAAATGGGGTACCATCGGGATTCGAACCAGAGACCTCCTGGTTACTAGTCAGGCGCTCTACCATCTGAGCTATAGTAAGCCCCGGTTTGTGTTGTCCCTAATACCCGTTAACTCTTCAATGCTCGAGTGGTCAGAAGCTAAGAAACCGGCATAAACCCGAAGGATAGAAATCAACTTGGAGTAAATGCGAGGGATCACGGTGAAGTGATGCAGCTTTTTTAATATAAATTTTTCTATAGCCTCTGACCACTCGAGCATTGAAGAGTTAACGGGTATTAGGGACAACCACATCCGGGGCTTACTATAGCTCAGATGGTAGAGCGCCTGACCTAGTAACCAGGAGGTCTCTGGTTCGAATCCCGATGGTACCCCATTTTCTTTGCTCATTTTTTCATATTATATATTTCTGGTCAGTTTCCAGAAATAATTATTAGGTTACTAATTACAAAAAAACATAGAAATACAAATGAAAACAAATATATAAATGTGAAACAACAATAATCGTAGTAAAAGGAGGACAATAAATTTAGAACAAGGAAGTATTTGAGTACTGCCCTCATTGCCATATGACTGAAGATATAGTTCATGCTTTTTTGAATTGTGATTTGAATAAGCCTTTTTAAGATTTTGTCAAACAAGTTGTCAAGTTAACATTCGATATTGATGTTGAAATAGATATTCCTTACTTAATTAAGTCGTATATTGAAAAAGAAATAGCCATTGTTATGAAAATCCCTCTTGTTTGCATATATAAAACAATAATTGACCGAAACAAAATGTACGTCTGATACTCGCAAACTTAGACTAAGATATATCTTTGAAAGTGAAATCGAAAAAATAATTGTAAATGAAAAATTATGTAAAAGTAAAAGAAAGCCTACATTGTTAATCACGCCATGATTGTATTGGTTGTTATCAATGGTATGCAGAAGGAAATTATTGAATAAACCCCTCTTTAGAGGTATAAAAGAAAGAAAAATAATTAGGTTACCAATTACAAAAATACATAGAAATACAAATGAAAAAAATATAAATGTGAAACCAGAATAATCATAGTAATAAAATAGGGACAATAAATTTAGAACATGGAAGTAGATGTATTTAAAATGTGGTACATGAGACTTGGGGGCCCTGTAAAATAGAGTATTACGATCAAGACGTAAGTAATCAGGATCCATAAGCTTTTTGCACAAACCGATAGGGGAGACTGGGGTAATTATGGCCCCCTTTTACACATTTCCTATCACTACTATTAAATGAAAAGTCTAATAATATTCTAATAATACTCTATAATATGCAAAGGAAAGTATAAGCCTGTGACTTCTCATTTGCATATTAATTACCATTATGTTAACAACTTAGTGGGGCCATAATTACCCCACGGGTTGGGGTAATTATGGCCCCTATTGCAATGACTGTATGAATTCAAAGATATTATGCTGATTAATTATGGTAATGTAAAATAAATGTTGTTGGGTATTCCTAATACACTTATCAACCACCAACAATGATTTAATCAATAATTGGGTCAGCCAAAATGTTGAAATTTTCAATGCAGTCATAGCAATACATATATTTATGTACATAATCATACAAGATAAGTTAGTGAATGTCCCCATCTACGCGTTATACACTGTTTATGCATTGGGGGCCATAATTACCCCAAGTGACACTTTCAATTTGATCCCTCTTTACAGTTTTACTATTAAAGATATTCAGGTGAAAGTTTTTCTGTTGTGTTTGTTAGTTCCAATTGTTACTGTTTCAATCAAAATTTCATCTCAAATGATTTTGATTAATGATATACACCCCAAATAAAAAAGCAGACTTGCCACTTTCCAACGAACAGAATTGTGATTGCCGTACATTTTATGCTCCAATAAGCACAAAATTTGTAGTAAATGGCTTATTTTTCTCATATGATAGTAGGAAGAGTTTAGCTAAGCATGTGTAAAAAATAAATTATCATTGTGCAATGCAGCAAAGAATTATAAGCTCTCAAAGACAAAGGGGCCATAATTACCCCGGGGCCATAATTACCCCAGTCTCCCCTATAGCTAGCTGGACACCAAAATGTACCATAGCATAAATATCGACATTAGGCCTACTTTATAACATGGAACCTACAAAACTCGAGAACACTACTTTTAGAAGCAGCTCCAATGCAGTGAGTTCTTTGAACCAATCAGAATCATTGTTTTAATGTTTAATAAATCATAAATATTAATTACATTGTTATTATTTTGTAAGTTGTATTTCTCAATCTTATTCGGGGTAGCCCAGCCGGGTAATAATTAGTTAACACTATAAGCGCTTAGAAACACTAAGGTGGATATCGTATTAAGCGCTATATAAATGCAACTATTATTATTATTATTATTATTATTATTATTATTATTATTATTATTATTATTATTATTATTATTATTATGATTAATTATTAATTATTAATTATTATTATTATTATTATTATTATTATTATTATTATTATTATGATTATTATTATTATTATTATTATTATTATTATTATTATTATTATTATCATTATTCAGACCCAGACATCTCTATGCTTACTTCCCCTTCTCAATGGGACAACGGTCATGTATCGGTCAACAGTTTGCTCTGGTATGTAGGTTTCTTGGTCCATTCTATTCCAATTGCAGGAAATATTTGCCAAATAAGGATGTTAGATCGACAATTTTACTGGATAGAACAAAAAAATAGTGAATGTAAATTACCAACAAAAAAAATAATAAATTTGGCAAATAAGGATGTTTGATTGACAATTTTACTGGATAGACAAAAAAAATAGTGAATGTAAATTACAAAAAAAAAATATACATATATTTGGCAAATAAGGATGTTAGATTGACAATTTTACTGGATAGAACAAAAAAAGAAGTAGTGTATAAATTACAAAAAAAAAATATTTGCAAATAAGGATGTTAGATTGACAATTTGACTGGATAGAACAAATAAATAATGAATGAAATTACAAAAAAAAAAAAAAATGTAAATGGATTGTTGTCATAGAAATCACATGATGAACGAAAACCGTTATAGTTGGACACCAAAATGTACCATAGCATAAATATCGACATTAGGCCTACTTTATAACATGGAACCTACAAAACTCAAGAACACTACTTTTAAATTCAGCTCCAATGCAGTGAGTTATTTGAACTGTTGATAATACTTGATTATCAACATTTTACTAATCTACAGAGCGATAACAAATAATAATAATAATAATAATAATAATAATAATAATAATAATAAAATAATAATAATAATAATAATAATAATAATAATAATAATAAAACCTAGTTTGCCACTTTTTCTATTCCCCCCCCCCCATGTATTTCCTAGATTGAGGCTCGAATCATTCTAGCCAAGCTTCTTCAAAGGTTCGATTTCCGACTTGATCAATCTCAGAGCTTTGGTATTCTTGATGAGCTAACATCTAAACCAAAGGGCAGATGTCTGAACTATATAACGCTGAGAGCATAAGGTCACAGAATGCAGGATCAACCAGTTACCATCTCTGACCTATACTGTCATAACCATAAGAGAATAATGAGCAAAAACTTACTTTACCAAAAATCCCGAGCCAACTTTTAAAGCCAATGCGAACTAGCAGCTAGCTTGTAAACTATAGCACCACCTCAAGTCCTCAACAACTCAATTCAGCTCCGACTCCTAACCACTGATCTCAGTGCTCCTAACCCCTAATGCAACATCTTAGCAGTGTAGTCTTATAATTCAGGCCCATTAGAATGATAAAACACTTTTTCACTACTCAATAAACTCAAACTGTAATAATTATGTTACCACATAGCAAAACAAATACTTTTTCCTCAAAACATTTTAGTTTCTCAATACAAATGAAATTATAGGTAAGTTTATACACTTTTTTATTTAATAGTTATCTCAAAGGGTATATTTTAAGACTAGCTATTTATAACACATAGTCAATGAGAGTGTTGCACAGTTCGGTCTCGCTTTAAGCGAATGGGATTTTATCTACTCCAATTACAGTGGCGGGTCCAAGCGGAGGCGCGCGGGATGCACATCCATCATGAATCACACATTGGGCATACATGTAAATAGCATTAAATATATTTTTTAATGCCTTTTGCACCCCTTCTACTATCAAATTTGCCATATGCGCCCCTCTATTTCTAATACTAGATCTACAGCTGTATAATAGTGCTCGATGAGTCAGTGAATTGCCTAAGAAGACCCGCCTTTTTTTCAAACCTCCGGCAATTTGAGCTGGAGGTATGATCTACCTAGTTTCGCCACTCCTTCTCTCTATATTCCTCTCTTTTCTCATATTTTCTTCTTTTCTGCATTGGATTATAGTAAATAGTGGTAGTATTTTACGAGCTGTGATTGGTTGAAAGGGTGTCACGTGTCGTTCACGTTTTTGTTATATTGAACGCTTTTTGTTATATTGAACGTTTTTTTTTTTTTGTTATATTGAACGGTTTTATCCGGTGTTAAAATGAATGGCGAAATAGACTGCTTTGTTGCGCTAGCGCGTGATAACAGTAAAATGGTGCGCACAACAATAGATACGCGGAGCAACAATATACGTCACAATAGCTTAATTAGCACCAAAAGTTTGGCAAACATTGGCAAAGATAAAACCAGATTAGGCAAGGTCAAATATCTAGGGGTCTATTTACTATAATAAATAGTGCATGCTCTATTAATGCAACATTACTGACTATGTGAACTCCAAATACTAAATTATCCCTCGTGCACATCTGTTTCAACTCGGCCTACGGCCTCGGTGAAATAAATGTGCCCTCGGGATAATTTAGTATTTGTCGTGCACATAATCTAGTATGTTGCATGGTAGAGCATGCATTATTTATATAATGTCGAATTTAGACCTTCGAGTAATTTTTTGTATCTATTTTTTTATTATTATTCAATTTTACCTGATTTTAATTTTGTAAATGCGAACGTAATTTTGTTTTTCATTGTATATATTATGTTTAAACGTCATTTGTTTGCTTCTTTATATATCTTTTGATGTTTCTTTCCCTGCATCAATTGAATGTTGAATAATGCGCTTTATATGACACATATAATCCGCTGCATGATATAACTAAAAGTAAATGCTTATAACGGAAACTAGGTCTATACATAAAATGAATGAATTTCGTGATAATTGGACATAATGTAGGTTTACATGAACTTAAAATTCTGTAAACGTAGAGATGTATAATAGGAAAAAAATAATGTAACAATTCACCTAATTGATATTTCACCATCTGTTGTAACTTGAAATATTTTCTTATAACATTTTAATTTCATTGTTTATGGTTAGGGGAGACCGGGTATGGAAGTTACACGGGTCAGTTGTTACAGTTCTCAGTGTGCTAAGTTGGAACAAGAGAGTTCGTGCTAACTGGCATCTACATACAGCCTACACGTAGCTGTGATGAACTGCCGGTCGTGAGGTTTCTCCGTTGTTTTATCAAAAAGTAAATCAACAAAAACCATTTTTTACAGTTCAAAGTGAATTTTTGACAAAAATTAAAATTTGTAATAGTTCTTACAACTGAAGGCACATGATGATAGTCTGGTATTGTGAATATAGTACATGTATGTCACTAATATACCCCTCAGCCATGCCCTGTAATTCTGCCTAATGGCTTTGCTACAGTTGATTTTATGTGTAAAATCACCCATGGGGTAGGTTGTTACAACAACCTACCTCATGTCGATGTAACAACCTACCCCAATTACATTACACATGTAAAGTAATTTTGTTTCAATTTTCAGGGGTTAATATTTTGATATTTCTATTATTACTTTAGTCTATGCTAGAGCTCTACTTGATCTACTGTTAACGATACCAAGAATCTGGAAAGTTGAAACAAAAGTATGGTATAAGAGATTTACATATTTTAACAAATTACCCCGTATGTTTACATAGTAACAATTTACCCCGTATGGTGTAACAACCTACCCCGTATACGGGGTGGGTTGTTACAAAAAATGGCTTCATTAATTAAGCTGTAGTTAATTAGTGTTTACATGTTTTCAAGTTTTATGTGCCTCAGGTTTTAGCCAACATAATAGGCCAACTACAGACCCAAAATGGAGTGTGTGAGTACTTTCATTAGAATTATCTGGCCCAAAATGTGAATTTTGTAACGTCCATACCCGGTCTCCCCTTCCTTTATATGTCCTATATTTTAGATTTTATCTTCATGGATTAATTTAGCATCCGTATCATGAAAATTCAGATTAAAGTTGAGTAAAAACATAAAATACGAACTCCAGTGTTATTGTTGTTGTTGTTGTTTTCAACGGCGCTTTCGATCTAATTTTGATAATATATATTCATAATAAATGTGCCTGTATGGCATTATGTTTAAGGGTTAGTGATCAGTGATATTTTTATGCAAAAGAGTCTTTTTAAAGAATTTTGAATTATTATTATCAAATGCAAGTTATATACATTTATTAAAGATTAAAAACACTCGATGTACATGGGTCAATTATAAGAGCAAATAACGAAAATGCAAATGTATATATTACAAAATGTCAACTCTTATTATCATATTCACAACTGAAAACTTCAGATTACATCATGAGGGAGTCTTATTTTTTTTTTTTTTAATACGCATATAGGTTGCAAAATATTCTGTGCACCACGACTGCTTTATTGCCAAACAAAGTAGGCCTAGTCGTTTTCACCCAGTTTTATACCACTCCATTATTTCTTAAACTTCCAAGGTCGATGCAAATACCAATAATTTTTTTAAAGGAATTATATTCTGTAAGTGACAGGCTGTAAATCCTCCATATCAATTGAATTTAAGGTGTTTGAAAAAACAATCAACCAAATATCTCATTTTTTAAAGAAACGATTTTTAATAGAAACAGAAATAATCCGCGTATGCAATAAATCTAGCAGGAAAACCCCCAGAAATATAGAAATATATCAAGACATTTTCTTTTCGCTGCAAAAAAAAAACAAAAACAAAAACAAAACAAAACTTTAAACCCAAGTTTAGACTGCAATAAGCTTTCTTGTCATATAGCTATTACGAAACTAAACGCTCGATACGAACGCATGTCATAACATTAAAAAGCTATTTCAATGGCGATTTTGAATACGGAGTTAAGAAGTTAATGATTTATAATGGAAAACCAAAATCGTATGGCATATCGAAAGTAAGGGCTCTTAGCGGCTAAAAAAATAAAAAAAAATAAAAAAAATAAAAATACTAAACTATTGGTATTTGAGGGGATAATTAATCATGTACCGTTGTTTTGAAAGGGTGGCGAAACTTAATTAAGTATGACTTTATTCACTATATTTTGTAAATGACGTATTTACATTTTCCCAAACAATTAAAAAGTCAACTTGAGCAGCATTATTACATCAAATCAAATATTGAATTTTCTTGGGACAGCATGTGTCAAGCAGGATTAGCTTCTCCACATTCTAAACCATGGAAAAAGGAACTTGCTTAAAATTCACTGTTTATACTTCAGAACCTTCAAGATACATAGATCATTGTAGTTCGACATTATTATAGTCGTTGGTAACAGAAAAGAGCCGATACTAGGTCTACTATGATGCAAGATATGAGCGAAACTTTAAACAAGTGTGTAAACTTCCGTAAAGCAACCAAAATTGGACCGTAGGCCTTTGTCACCGTGTCAGGGCGTCATTATGTTCTAATCTTTTTAACGAAAAGTCACGTTTTAAGCATCAGAAATTGGCTTGCTCTCGGAGAACCACTACGCCCACAACTTTTACCACCAATCTAAAATAAGAGTTCTCCGATTAACATCAAATTGATTACATCATGGATTCTGAATATCTTGATGAGAATAGTCCTCTTCTTCAGAATGGTCGTCCTGTGGCCAAGAACACTCCATCCTCTCCATACCAACCTTCTACGGAGCGAGAGCATCATTGTAAGAATGCAGATGTCCTCCCGCTTGTTCCTCAAGTTACCCTTGGACTTCTAGGTCTTTGGAGTCCGAGAAGGAGGACAACATCATCTAGAGCTGCACTCAAGAAAGAACTGATCTCATGTACGGAGGATATTTCTTTGATGAAGCTTGACAAGAAACAGGTGAAAGGTTTAGATGACGAATCGTCACCTCATATCCTCGATGACAATGAAAACATGAGAGAGGATATTGACGACGAAGAGGACGACGTCGACGATGTAAGAGAAGGTGATAAAAGTAAGTAGTTTGTTCTCGTTTATTAAGGATGACAACCGGGATAAAACAAAAAATTGACTAGTTCCAGAGATGCCAACTGTTACGGAATAATTATAACATTAGAAATTAGAACGCAAATAACCCAAAGTGTTAGAACAGCTAAAATCATTGACTTCTCACCAGAGAAAGCATGAATAATAACATTTGCTCCGTCATTCAATTTTGGGAATGCGTTCAAATCAATAGTTTTCTTTCTCTTGTTAACAAGACATTTGTTTCAGCTGTTTTAACTATACACAACAAAAAAAGTAAGTCCCCCCCCCTAATGAAAATAATGTAACTTTTGAACCAATAGGAGTTTCACGAATGTTATTACATGTCACTGAAGGTAATTTTATCAGCTTCCATTTTGGTGAATTTTACTGAAATTCGTTAAGTCATGCTTCAATGAGCACAGTCAAAGGGCAAAAATGTCACTTTTCGAAAGTCACAAGGTCAGTTTCATAACTTTAGTTCAATAATATTGGAACAAATTCAAACTTTTAAACAAAAGATATGTTCAGAAGTGTTGTTGCACTTAATATTTAACACGTCAAACTTCTTTTGCATTAAATTTCACGGTTGGATGAACACGAGGTAAAATTTGCAAAAAAATGGATTTTTCACAAATTTTAACTTTTAAAAATAATTGATTATGACGGAATATGCAATCTGGAAGAGTGTTTTAAACAATATTCATCAATTCACGGTTGAAGCAAAAAAGGATATTTTCAAATTCCTTAGGTAAGTATTGTTCCATTTTGTGTAATAAAATCATTTTATCAACGTTTTTTTTTGTCATATGTATGTCAAATATGTTTTTTTCAAATGATGCTATGGCATTTTATTAAAATTTCACGCTTCAATGAACACGTGATACGTGAAAAGCCATTTTTTTTTCGTTTGTGGACTAAAATTCAATTGCTTACTTTCTATGATTGTCATAGACCTTCTTGGATAGCTCATTTGATTCGAGTTTCACGAAAATTCCAGTATTTTATGCTTCAGTGAGCAGAAGTTGTTAGAAAATATGTAAATAAGAAGGAATTTCAGAGCTTTGGCCCCACCCCGTGCCTTATCAGACTCTCAATTTAGCGTTTGTTTCTGTTAGTTAGCACCATACTGAAGTTGTGTGCCAAGTTTCGTGAAAAAACTCTCAGTAGAATTAACAAAAATCATCAATATTAAGCCGAATTTCAATTTTGTTAAAATTTTGATTTCGTCTCCATTGACATTGTGTACAATCTCGAAGCAAAAACAAGTCCCATCAACATGCTGGAACTTTTTAACAAAGTGGTGTTGAGTAATATCGTTTGGCGGTTATGTTTATACACTCATCGTCTACTTATGTCCGAAAATGAGATAAAACCTTTGCGTCATGCATGAATAAACACATGTAGGCAAAATTGTCATGACAAAGTCACAAATTCACCTTTAAAATGTGCTACTCGTCCATGACACGACGATAGTGCTCATTTTCTCACAAAATGTGTCAATATGTTGTGATAATATCTGATGTCAATTCTTTAAATAAAATCGTTGGATTTTACCATTTTGGAGGCCTGAACATAATTCTTAAAATTGGTCTACTCATCCATGAAATATTGAAATGTATCGGGATTGGTGTTGGAATGATCAAATTTGGATGATAACACCATCAAAACAATTAAACCACAAGGTAAAAATAAAATTTTATAAAATTGTTATTTTTACAGCCTCAAAAATGCGCCTTGTGAGCTTTTGAAAAATGTCAATTTTTGCTTTAAAAGTTGATCACTCATGTGCATGTCTCAAGTGATGATGTCATTTTTTCACAGAGGTACTCAATAAGTGTATAAAACTTCCCTCCAAATATTGTATCTCAAAACAAGCTCGTTCAAAAGTTACATCATTTGTTAGGGGGGGGGGACTTACTTTTTGTTGTGTATATTGGGTATTGTGTTAATTTCTAATGTTATCATCATCCGTAACGGTTGCATTCTGTCATTCTTCTTCTTATTAGCAACTTTATGGCGAACAAGTATATTAATGAAAATGTTATAACAGCATAAATTTTTAAAGTAGGCTACCCTTAACCTTAAATCACAGGAAATTAAATCTGATCTGGCTATTAAACATTGTTTTAATGCAGGTGTAGCGTATATATACAATCGTATTCTGCACAAATTGATATTTTATTCTTAGTGATTTCGCGATTTAATTGTCTTATTACAATTATCTGTCTGTCATTTTTTGAGGTTGCTTGATTTCTGATGTATTCGGATCATCTACCTCCTGACCACGTGCTCTCTGCTGACATCAACTTCGTCACATACTTGAAATTCTACTGGGGCAAAAAGCAGCATCTTCTTCATCTGGTGTCCTACTTCACATTCCTCTTCCAATCATGCTATACCTTTCTGGTGTTTCTACACGCTCGCATTCTCTGCATCGTCAATGGACATCGCTACCGACAAGGTTATCCGCTCTTTCGTTCGTTTCTATCGTCTCGTGGTGGCCGTTTTGTCAAACTGCGCTTGGCCGCAAAGCTATCTGGTGTCGTCTCATTTTCTTTCTTGTATGGCCAATGGTCAAGCGCCATCCTCCGTATTGCAACACTACATGTGTACTAGCTCTGACAGGAAGAAGCGACCGAGCAGCAGAGATGATACCCACTGGGTGCTTTTTCGTTGGCTAGTTTTATAACGGTTGTTTTCTGCTATCTTGTCACATGTGAACAGTACTCGTTTGGAAGTCGAGGTTCTGCAGAGTTATCGGTTTCGCTCGTTTAACACGAGCCTCCAGAACACGCATTTGATGCGGACCCGCAGCGAATTATTCTCAATTCTACGTTGCATGGACATGACGTGCTCGCCGGATATCAGAACTGGATGGCTTTCACCGATGGGCGTGGTGGCGAGCTGTGGGTCTGGCGGCGCATCTGACGGTTGACAACCTCGTCTTCAGCTAGCCACGACCATCCATCCTGAGAATCACAATCCCTGCAGTTCCCCTCACTTTCTCAATCACTCCAAAAGATCATGTCTTCTTTTCGTTACCGTGCTTGGCGATGGGGACTAAAGCTTGAGCACGTCTGGAGCGGTTAAAGTACGGACCATCGCGAGAATTACAGTATGTCAGCATGACAAGCTTCTGGTGAGCCATCACAGGATACATGTACCAGATTAACGTTGACCATGCTGGTGATTGACACGCTACTCTGCATCTTCAGCGGCAATTGGGTTTCTATCTGGGTTTGAACCTGGGACAAGGGGACCAGGAATGGAAGTTTGTATTACCAAGCAACGCTTCCTACCCTCTCATTGAATCTAACGATTGATTTTGTATAGTCAAGATTTAAATTGCTGTTATATCTTAACCTAAATGGCCGGGTATTTTTTGCATCTTCACAGACCGGGGGGGGGGGGCAGGGGGGGGAGCTCATTAGGCCCCCCCTTCAGATCTCGGCCGCTGATCGCGCGATCGCCGCAAAAATTTGCACGATAGTAGTGTGCGATGTAATCTACAAGACTGTAAAGTTTGTTTTTCCAAAAAAATGTCTTTTTAATTTATATTAATTAATTATGCTAATTTATGCATGAAATCATACTTTTTGCTCTAAATCATTAAATAAGGCTCCTAGAATGCTAATTCTTGGTGTAAATATTCTTTGTAGCATTCTTAACAATTGTACATGAAAAAATTCTGGTATCTAATTCAATTTCTTATGTGTTTCATTGTTTTGGGAATTTCTTATGTATTTCTTTGTTTTTCGACTTATGTATTTTATTGTTTTTTTGTTCGGAATACTTTGGTCATTGATTATCTCTAATGATTACAGCAATATCAACTAAAATAATGGCTAATAACCATATTTTAAATACAGAAATGTGATTTTAGCATGAAAAGCCATTTCCCATATGTTTTGTACACAAATACAGAAAATCTCTGGTTTTTGAGTCTGCGCAGCATTACATAATATTGCGCAACTTCCGAACCGTACGCTCAATTTTTTTCAAAATAGTTAAAAATGTTGCGTAAGATGTTAGAGAAAAAAGTCATAAATGCGCGGAGCGCGAATTTTTTTTTCAGCGACATAACCGCGCGAAATGTCGAGGGGGGGGGCTGATTAGGCCCCCCCCCCGGCCCTTTTAGGGTTAACCCTATCAAGATCTGAGGGGTGAGAATGTGCCTGATACCAAAACCTTTGTAGGCCTATACCATTTCTATACTCTTCGATTGTTTTCGACCAAAATTTTGAAACTTTTCCTAAAATTTGATTACAAACATTTTGATTTATTGTGGGTGTGTGGTATTCCGTGTTACCATGGCAACCACAATTTGGCACCCATATCACTCAGTTTTTAGTCTTTTTTTAAAATCCATATCCATAAACAATACTAGGCCGTTATTAATAGGGTTTATATCTTTATTCAACTGCAACTAGCACCCCCATGGTGACCTTGAGAAATTGTAATTGACAAAATTGTAGAGCTCTATTGTCATGTCAAAATAATTATGAAAATGATCGGACAAAATTGATTAATACAAAAATATGG
>CALNVZ010003430.1:28904744-28927969 GCA_940671915.1 Paracentrotus lividus | reverse complement strand
TCCTGATGAAAGGATGGTAGTCGTATTGATCTCAAAAGTGTAATGAACTTTGTAGAAGATGTTCATGTGTGTGGTAATTCGTAGCCTGGGGGGGGGGCGTCAACTTCCTGTCTAGAATCTGTAGTGGTAAGAAAAAATGTACACACATACCTTGATAAAGAATTACAGGAATAACTTATTTCATCGATTTTTATTATTTTTTCAGGTTTTGATGTCCAACATTTGCACCTTCTCTTACCTCCTCCTGTCGTGCTGCTTGATGACGTATGATTTTCAGGCGTACCTTGGATTCTACTGGGGAGAAGAAGGACGTTTTGCACCTGGTTGTCCTACTTCACCTTCCTCTTCCAAGTCATGGCGATACCCTTTCTGGTGTTTCTACGCAAGAACCCTCTACATGACCCTTGGACATCGCTATCAGCAAGGATATCCCCTGTTCCGCGCATTCCTGTCGACGCGCGTGGCTTTCTGAGAACTCCCGTTACGGCGCCAAAAGGATCTCTCCTGGTTTTTGTCTTCTCTGCTTCCTTGCATGGCCATTAACAAATGCTGTGCTGCGCTTCGCCATGACTACCGGTTTAAATCCTGTTCCCGCCACATCCAAACACAAAAGAAATCACCTCACTGGTGTGCGTTTCTGGGCTATGCTTCTATGGTTGTTTCTGTTATCTCATTTACATCGAGCGCCTTCGTTTGAGTGTGAAGCGCGTCAAATTTCTATCTTCTCCGCGGTCAGGCATCTGAGAAAAATATCGATAGTGGTACGCAGACGAATATCTCAATTCTACGCGCATTACAACGTGCTGCGTCGGCTTATCAGAACGTGGATGGCGTTCACAATGGTTACTGCGACTTGGGGACTAACTTCTCACCTTATCTGGAACTATCTCGTTTACAGTGACAACAAATATGCTCCCAGAAAACATCCCGGTGTTGAATTTCCTCAATCTCGTCGTCAGCACGCAGAAGATTATGTTCTCGTAGTCCCGTGCGTTGCGATTGGTGGCGTTAAATCTGGAGCACGTCTGGAAGCGATTCAAATATGAAATCGCCAGGAATCGGCATTATGCTCATGAAGCTTACTGGACAGCCATCAACAGATACATATTTGAGATCATGTAGATCACTCTGGTGACCTCACCCCGACACTCATCTTCAGTGCCATAGGCTTCTATCTGGGGCATATGGGGACGGAAAGAACAAGAACATGAAAGATGGAACTATCCCATCAACGACACTCACTGCATTACTCTCATGCAACATAAAGGTCTCACTCTCCGTTTCTGGCGAGAAATTTATTGTGCATGCCCAAATTATCTGCCGCTGGACGCCGGACAAGGCCTGACGATAAGCTCCGCACAAGTGAGAAATAGCAGATAAACAATGATCATAGCACCATCCGTTTCTTGTAAGTTTTCTGATCCGGCCGTGTCTAACAGCGGCATAATACAATTTAAGGATGTTTCTTTTAGAGGATGATGGTCGGTATCTCACTTGCAATGAGGACGTATTACAGTCGCGGTTTGAAACTAGTTGAGACGGGTTTGAGACAAGTTGCAGAGACGCCCTGGGCCCCTAACACAAAGTCATCTCATAAATCTCGGAAAATCGAACATGTTCATACAGGGTATATTTGAGATTTTGTCGGTCGACACAGACGTCCCGGTGACATCTTGTAGTTTCGGAGACGTCTTTGAGTCTACTATTCTCGGAAACGTCTCCATGTCTCAGCGATGTGAGATACATGTGCATGCGCGTTTCTGGGGGGGAGGGGGGGGGCTTACGGGCCCGGGCCCCGGGGGGCGCGCAGGGGCGCCGAAAGAAGAAGAAAAAGGTGAGAAAAGAAAGAAAAAAAAGAAAGAAAAAAAAAGAAGAAAAAAAAAAGAGAACGGGAAAAAAGGGGGGGAAAGAGGAAGGAAGAAAAAAAAGAAAAAAAAAAGAAGAGAGAAGAGAGAGAGAGAGATAAAGGGAAAAAAGAGAGGGGGGAAGGTGCGCCTAAACAAAACGGGTGGGGGGCAAATCGCAGTAAACTAAGGCGCAAATGCCTACAGGCGCCAAATCGACCTTAAAATTAGGGGGGGCAAACTTCATTAGGCGCCAATCGACAGTAAACTAGGGGCGCCAATTGACCTAAACTTATAGAGGCGCCAAATCGACCTCAAATTACGGGCCAAATCGAACTTTAATTTAGGGGGGCGCCAAATCGACCTTAAATTTAGGGGGCGCCAATCGACCTTTAATTTAGGGGGGCGCCAAATCGACAGTAAACTAAGGGGTCCAAATTGACCTTAAACTTAGGGGCGCCAAATCGACCTTAAATTTAGGGGCGCCAAATCGACAGTCAACTAAGGGGCGCCAAATTGACCTCAAACTTTATAGGGGCCGCCAAATCGACCTTAAATTTAGGGGGCGCCAAATCGACATTAAACTACGGGGGACAAATTGAGCTTAAACGTAGGGGCGCCAAACTGACCCGAAACTTAGATGGGGCGCCAAATTGACCTGAAGCTGAGGGGGCGCCTAATGTATTAAACTTAGGGGCGCCGAATCGACATTCAACTAAGTAAGGGCGCCAAATTGAAAAAAAGGGGAGGGGAAGGGGCGCCCTTAAAAAAATTTAGGGGGCCCAAATCGACAGTAAGCTAAGCAACGCCAATAACTTAGGGGTGCCGAATGGACCTTAAACTAAGGGGCGCCAATTGAGCTTAAACATAGGGGCGCCAAATTGACCTTCAACATAGGTGGGAAGCCAAATAGATTTTAAACTTAGCGGCTCTAATCAACCTTAAATTTAGGGGGGCGCCAAATCAAACTTAAAATTAGAGGGGCGCCAAAATGAGCTTAACGTGGGGGCGCCAAACTGACCCGAAACTTAGATGGGAGGTGCCAAATCGACCTTAGATTAGGAGGGGCGCAAAATCGACCTTAAACTTAGGGGCGCAAAATCGACCTTAAATTTAGGGGCGCCAAATCGAACTTAACCTAGAGGGGCGCCAAAATGATCTTAAAGTAAGGGCGCCAAATTTAGATCAAATGTAGGGGCGCAAAAATGATTGAAACTTAAGGGGCGCTGAATTGACCTGAGACGGGCGCTGATTTAACCTGAAGTTAAGGGGGTGCCAAATCGATCTTAAATTAAAGGACGCCAGATTGAGCTCAAAGTTAGGGGCGCCGAATTGACCTGAGACTTAGGGGTGCCAAATTTATCCTTAAACTTAGTGGCTCCAACTATATCCTATTTACCTGAAACTAAGGCCCCAAAACACAACAAAAAAAACCAGAAGGGGTCTTTAAAATGGTCTCTATCTAGAAATAGCAAAATTTAAAACTCCATGCCTCCTGGACATAGCAAAATTTTCGCTCGCGCTTCGCGCTCGTGCATCTTTTTCCCATTTGATTTATTACATTGTGTCGAGGAACGCCGTAAATTACCTGTTTTCTAATCATTCGAACGCATCAAAATTACGTTCTCTATTCGCATACGCCTATGTTTTCCTCTTTAACCAGAATTACATTATGGGATTCTAACCGTCAAAACATTTAAATTTACTGTTTTCACGTTACAGTTTTTATTTTTATTTATTATTTTTTTTTTTTGCATTTCAAATTTACGTTCAACAATTAGCGGCGTCAAATTGAGCTGACACGCACGGGCGCCAAGATGACCTGAAACTTATGGGGCACTGAATTGAAGTTAAGGGGATGTCAAATCGATTTTAAAATTAGGGGCGCCAAATTGAGCTTACACTTATAGGGCGCCCCAAATGATCTGAAACTAAGGGGCGCCGAATTTACCTGAAACTAAGGGGGCAACAAAATAGGTTTTTAAATATGGTCTCTATATAGATAGAGCAAAATTTCAAAATTCATGCATCCGGGTCTGTATATACATAGCAAATTTCGCTCGCGCTTCGCGCTCGCAATCATTTGTTTCCCCCAATGAATTATCACATTGTGTTCCTGAGGAACGCATGAAATGTCCTGTTTTCTAATCATTGAATACATCAAAACTTCCGTTCATGCTTCGCGCTCGCCTGTGTTTTCCTCTTACCAAAATTTACATTATGGGTTCTAACCATCAAAACATTTCAATTTTTTGATTTCACGTTACATTCATTTTTGCATTTCAATTGACCTAAATCTTAGGGGCGCCAATTTGAGCTTAAACGTAGGGGCGTCAAATTGACCTGAGACTTAGGGATGCAAATTTATCTTAAACTTAGGGGCTCCAACTTATTTTGAACTTAGGAGGTGTGCCGAATTTACCTGAAACTAAGGGCAACAACTTGGTATTTGAAATATTGGGTCTCTAAAATTTTTAATTCCTCCTGGTCTGTATATACATAGCAAAATTTTGGCTCGCGCTACGCGATCGCATCATTTCTTTTTCCAATGAGTTATTACATTGTGTTCCTGAGGAACGCATGCAATTTCATGTTTTCTCATCATTCAAAGACATCAAAAATTCCGCTCTCGCCTTGTTTTCCTCTGACCATAATTTGCATTATAGGATACTAATCATCAAGACATTTACATTTATTTGAATACACGTTACATTTATTTTTCATTTTCCCAGGGGCATCAAATCACCTAAATCGTACATGTCTGCGCCAATTCAAACTAACATTTAGGGGGCGCCAAATGATTAGTTGGCGCCAAATTTATCTTAAACTTAGGGAGGGAAGCAGAAGGATAGATAAGCAGCTAGATAGATTGATATTCATCTCTCTTTCATAATCATCTCTCTTCTTTTGCATATTCATCTCTCTTTCATAATCATGTAAAATTATTGGGCAACATACGGTCTTTAAATTATGGAGGCCAAATTGATCCTAAACTTCAGGTGTCTATTACATAGAGCAAAATTTTCGATGGCGCTTCGCGCTCGCTTCATTTTCCAAAGAATTATTACATTGTGTTCCTGAGGAATGCATAAAATGTCAAGTTTTCAGAGATCATTCCGATACATCAAATTTCTGCTCGCGATTCACGCTCGCCTATCTTTTCTTTCTTTTAACCAGATTATGAGGATTCTGAACAACAAACATGACAAAACATCAATATACATTAATTTTGTTTGATTTCACATTACTTGATGGACAAATTTCACATAATTTTATATGGCTTGCTTTCAAATCGTTTTGATTGACAAATTACAGCTCCCGTTCATATGATATTCTGATGAAGAGCTAAACAAAATTGATACCCCTTAATTGCTTAGAATTCTTTGCTTCTGATCGTAAAGTAGAGAGGAAAAATCTGATCGCGCTTCGCGCTCGTATTTAGAAATATCGTATTTTCATCTATAGCGGTAATACCTCATATACTAGAAATTCTTTTCCATGAACTTACCATTGGTAAATATTCAAAAACAAAAAAAAAAAAAAAAAAAAAAAAAAAAACAAATCAATAAATTATATTCAAAATCCTTCAACATACATTTAAGCCATAGGCTATGTTTGCCTGGCGGGGGGGGGGGGAGGGGCGCCATATTTTGAAAAGTACACAGGGGCGCCAAATTCACGTCGGGCCCCCCGGGGTGCGAAATCCTGGATACGCGCCTGATGTGAACGATTAACATATTCTTAAAGAATGAATTGCAATACTTAGGGTGGTATCTCACGTCTCCGCGAAGGATAAAAATTATTAGAGACGTCTCCGCGACAAATTTTTTAAACTTGTCGCGGAGACGTCTCCGCGACGCTTCGTGAGTCGCGGAAACTACTTTGAGACGGTTCTCTAATACATTTTATCCGTCGCGGAGACGATATTTTCTATTCCGTCGCGGAGACGTCTCCGCGAAGTGAGATACCACCCTTAGGGTGGTATCTCACTTCGCGGAAACAAAAATGAGACAGGTTTGCCAGCATGGCATTGTATAGATCTGTCTCCTGTGGCACGAAAAATCCCGTTGCGGAGACAGAAGAGACAGTTCTAGTGCAATGCCATGCTGGCAAATCTGTCTCATTTTTTTTCCCGCGAAGTGAGATACCACCCTTACAATCCAGTTAACACATTAGGCCTATATACTGGTATTTTTTTTTTTTCTATGTATGGCAAGCCTCTGGTAAACTTTCAAATTGTCAAAAGCCACCTTTCTTTAAAAAGTGTGCATACACTTTAAGTGTATCAGTAAATAGGTCTAGCGATTGGGAGCATGCTTCCTCCTGTCAGAAACAGTATCAAATAAAATTATTTGTAATATATTTTAATGTATTTATAGCTTATAAAACTAATTAGGTTAAGTTTACTTGCAAATAATTTAATAAATTTATATATTGTACAATTTCTACATGACTTTCTGCTTCACATAGTCAACATACTTTGAGTTTTCGTTCTTGTCAAAATTTGGAATGTAGACTTCTTCTTTCGAAGACTTTCCAATTCTAATTTATACCATAAAACGCTGCAAAAATTCATGAAAATATAAAGAATTAAATCGCGCAATTTCGATTCGTAACTACATTTTTTAAAGCAAAAATAATGATGAATCCTAAACAGTGCCCTGTACCACAAAGACAAAATAAAAAGATACGATTGATTTTTTTTCCCCTCGGCAGCCTCATGATGGACAGGATGCTCAAAAGTTGATGATCTTAATCTTAACCCTAATCTAAATCGTATCCTTATCCTAATCCTTATCCTAATCCATGACTGTACCAAATGAGGCTATATACTGAGAAGAAAAAATCAATCGTAACTTTTTATTAATCGCAAGTCTTTATGGTACAGGGCACAGATCAATAATTTTAGAAACATTTCTGGCAGATGCATTACTTGCTATATTGCATTTCAAAATGGTTAGATATGACTTCTTCATTTCTCTCTCTCTCTCTCTTTTATCGCAATAATTGCATGATTATATTAATAGTCCATCCAACGTTTCATTCGGGCTTTTTAGTTCGTGAGAAAGAATAAAAGAGATTACTGGTACTTGGATTTAATGTTTTTGTTGTATGGTTATATATATCATACTACAATCATTCATCAAATTTCGTCAAAACATACACTAGGCCTGCAATATCATATTATTACGTTGTTTTGTACATAGAGTCTGTGTCAAAATGGTACAAATGGAAAACATTTTTTAAAGTATATAAATGAATGACATTTTTAAAGTGTTTGATATTTCCATTTCTTCTGCATTTTTTTTTTTTTTAATTTTATTTTTTTATTCCATTTGGTGTAATAAATCTTGAGATATGATCAGTTTTCTATAATCAAGAAAAAATGTAATTTGCGCACACTGTAAAAAATATTTGTATTTTTACAGCATATCTGCTGTCAGCAGAGTCGCCATAAAAAAATGTAATTTAAAAAACAGTTTTGTTGTAAATTTCTCCTGCGAATAAGGAATAATTGAGAACAAAATATACATCAGGAGTAACACATTTGTTCCGTGTTAACCAAATATGTCAACTATAGAACTCTAATGATTTCTTTTCTTCTCTTTCATTAATTATTAGAGAAGAAATTTACAGCAAAACTGTTATTTCAAATTACATTTTTGTATGGCGACTCTGCTGACATCACTTTGCTGTATTATTTTTTTACAGTGCATGCTTTTCTATGGGTTTCGCACATACATTGTAATAGCCATGAATTCAGCGCACCGAAACAATAAATGTGTGTCAGTTTCGATTAACTTATCGCCGCACAAAATCTACCATAACTTTTGTTTTACAAAAGCAAATTATACAAAACAAAGTGCATCAGCAAGCAGAATCTTTTGGCTTTAAGTTGGTATCATATTCACACATCATTTTAGAAGATTTCATACCTGAATAATTTTTCCCGACTGTACCATTTTTTTTACACAGACTGTAGAATTCAAATTATCAAGATTTTAATTGACGATAATATTGTACATGCACTTTTCATTGTTTTGATAAACATCTTGTTTGAAACTCGTCATTTTACCTTCTTAAAATGATGCTGTACTAAATGATGTGACGATGAATAAAACACTTCCATGTAAATAATTATGTCTTATTGAGTAAATCTTCGTGTATCGACTTTCAAAAAGTTATTGTATACCAGCTTCCTGTGAAGAAATTAATTTGTGGTCCAGATTGATTTTATTACAAATCATTTTCATACCATTGGGGCTATGTCAGAACCTAAGGGATATCACAAACAGTAATGATCATTTTAAGTATGTCTATTTATCTTGCCGGACTAAGCTTTGAAAAGGGACATCAAAAACAGTCATGATCATTATAAGTATGTCAATTTTTCTTTTGGGGCTTGAATCGGCACCCAAGGTGAACTCATTGATATACGTCATGAATTGCTTTTAAGCTTGTATAAACTTATTTAAAGGTAATGAAGATTTAGAATATTTGTGTTTGAGCCTAATATGAATGTAGTAATGTTTCAATAAAGCATCATGAATTGCTTTTAAGCTTGTATAAACTTATTTAAGTAATGAGAATTAGAAATTTGTGTTTGAGCCTATATGAATGTAGTAATGTTCAATAAATGCATCATGAATTGCTTTTAAGCTTGTATAACTTATTTAAAGGTAATGAAGATTAGAATATTTGTGTTTGAGCCTATATGAATGTAGTAATGTTTCAATAAATGCATTTTAATATCTCATTTGCAGTTATGATTTCCTCGTGCTTTTGATTGGTATCGATACGTAATAAAAGGAGAGGAAGTAATATGAATTCCAGACTGTCATGACTATGGCCTACTAATTACTCGAGTGCTTTTGATTTTCATAAAAGGAAGAAATAGGGGTTATCGAAGAGAGTGTGTGCGTGGTGAAGGTGAGGGTGGTTGGTGAATGGGTGCGTATGTATGTGTGTGAGGGTGTGTGTGTGTGTGTGTGTGTGTGTGTGTGTGTGTATGTGGGTGTGTGTGTGAGAGAGAGTGAATGGGGGCGTGGTGAGCATGGAAAAATAAAGCTGAAGTGGGTTAGACCTTGTGAGGGGAAAGTCTTATAATAGAATAGATTATTGAATGTATGATATGATGAATTAATTTCAAGAGTTTCATATGCAATTTGTCAAGGGAGTCACATACACTTTCACAGCATGTTCACACCCTCGTAAAATTGTATGCAATGAATGAAAGTGAGGGACTATTCTATTTTCGTAACCTTATTATTAATGTCCTCCTTACTGCTTACCGATGTCCTGTTGAATTAGTTTCGAATTTGAAAAAAAAAAAAAAAAAAAACGTTTGCAAGAATGGAAGCCTGGGTATAATGGCCTTACTTTCTCACGATTTAGGGGAGCTTATCTAATTAATATCAACCATTGCCACTTGAAATGGCACTAATTAAATTTCTATCTCACTTCTACCAAAATAAAACAACAAAATCTATATGACCCTTATTAAACTTCAAAATGCATGAAAAAATGGCCATTTCCACATGAAAATTGTGGCTATTTATGTTTTTCTTCAAAATTTAGAGATTTCAAATACTTTAATTACATTTAAATTGTCCTTATTAAAGAACCATTAAAGAAATATTTTTGACAGTGATTGCTGCTCTTTCTCCCAATGTGTATTTTGTAATTGATAGCATTCTATATAGTTCAAAGCGTTAATAAAAACGAGACAATGTCTTTTAATTGCATTGTCTACACTTGGTCTTTCTCCCAATGTGTATTTTGTAATTGATAGCATTCTATATAGTTCAAAGTGTTAATAAAAACGAGACAATGTCTTTTAATTGCATTGTCTACACTTGGGTATTTCCAACTTTTCATCAGGAAGAACAAGTAGTATTCAGTATTGACGCAAGAGGCTATTGTGTACAAGTTTGTGATTCTTGGGAGCAAAGCACACTGGAGTCTAGCCAATTCACTTGAAGAAAAAAAAGTGTGACATTGAGAATTGATCAAGTTTCCCAACTGAGAATCTGAATGGAGTAACCCCTGTAATTACGATCTTAATGTACATCTTCTTCCATTGCCCCCCTCCCTGTAATCGCATCATTCTACCTTTTAATGTCAACATGAAATATCTGCAAAGTTTTAAAAATAGGTCTAATCAATGCAATTTTACACAAAAGCAAATTTACATTGCAGTACTGATCCAAGTTCATGGCAGGAACACATTCTATTTCATGATAATTATATTCTTTATTTGTCTCTTTAATTTATATTGAAATTGTATTCAAATTTAGACTCTTGTGCAGCAAACAACAGCAGAAAATGACAACAAAACAAGATTTTCATAAAGGTGAAAAGTAGGTATTTTATAGTTACTTTACAAAAAATATAGTCATGTACACTTTTATTTTGGCATTTATAACAAACATGAATTATACTTCTTCGTGTGCTCACAAAGCAGGGCTACATTACAGGTTAAAATTGTGTATCATTCTTGACAAGATATGATAATGCTAAAGAAATACATTTGCCATTATGAACTTGCTTACATGCTTTAATTTCAGACCTGAAAATCATTTCCGAAAGGTAGTATCTCACCAAAAGAGACGTCCCCAAGACTCATATGAGACATTGCGAGATGGGATAGAGATGCAAACTAGACTTGAACCGGTCTCATAGGAGGTGAGATACCACCATAAGGGTGGTATCTCACTTCGCGGAGACGTCTCCGCGACGAATAAAAGTATTAGAGACGCCTCCGCAACATTTTTCTAAAACTATGACAAAGCAGTTACAAAGAACCACTTCAAAAATGTTTCTGCGACTCATTAAAACAAATTTTGAAACTTGTCGCGGGAGATGTACGTCTCCGCAACGTTTCATGAGTCGCGGAACTAATTTGAGACGGTTCTTGAAATTGCTTGTCGTTTTTTTAAAAACTGTCGCAGAGACTTCTCGAGACGTCTCTAATACTTTTTATCCATCGCCGAAAAATATTTTGTAATTCCATCGCGGAGATGTCTCCGGAGGTGAGATACCCCATTAGATGAAAGAAGTAAAAACCAAACAAAAGGCAGGTCCAAGATTTGATTAAACCCAGCTGAATAGTATTACCACAGCCCGGCTATACTTACAAATATAAGAGTTGCGTAATGAGAAATGTTGGCATCACCTGAAACTCAAATGAAAACTAGTTGTTGGTCTCTGAAAATAATAAGATAACAAGAATTCATTGTGAGTGTCATCTTAAGGAATGGTAGTAAATACAACCTTGTCGCTTGGAAACATGAAACTGGGAATTTGTTAAAACAATCCTCTAAAATGAAAGAGTCTGCAGGTTATATTTTTAGAATCATCTGCAAAAAGAATCATATATTAATTGCAGATCACTTTCCTTATTGCATAGCACTTCACCTATAAATAGGAGGACTGTCAGGTTTACAATCAATCTTCTATTCCTAGTCTCGATACATATTGGAATCACGTGTTTGATTAGTTCCTATTAGTTCTTAATATTGACATGTCATCTTGGGCTCTTTAGAGCCAAGTTTGCCAATGCCTAGCCCAATGATGTTAAATATGGTTGCTGGACACTTTGAGGCCAAAGCCACTTCACAAATATGAACCAATTTGTAGCACCTTTTAACCCAAATGGGACTGGGGGGGGGGGGGGGGGTTGATTCAGCCCCCTCCTCAACATTTTTTGTGATAACTTCGCAATGCAAAATAAAATTCGCCGAGACTTCATGACTTTTTTCTTTCAAGTCTTGTGGAACTTTTGAGACCAAATTTGCAATGCCCGGGTATCCTGTTCAGGAGTTACGCAAAAATTTTGTATTCATGCATCACACCAAAATTTGCTCAAAAACGTGATTCTGTGTAGAAATCCAATGCAAATTGTGTTTCTGGCCAAAATTAATTTAATGTATCATTATTTTTTTCTTTTGATGATCAAATTCAATTAATTCCATGCTGTTTACGATTTAAATATTTTCGCCAATGATTTCCATCAAAAAAACAATTAAAAAAAAGAAATACATAAGAAATTTTAAAAACAATAGAATACATAAACAAAAATTGAAATACATTGGACCAGAATCCTACTAAGAGTCTGTAAACAAAACAAAAAAAAAATCAGCATTTTTGGGGCATTATTTATTTAATTAGAGCAAATCATTGATTTTATGAATAAATTAGTATAACTAATTATTATTATATGATTAGATTTGTCAGAGAATATGACTAATTAGTTTTGTAGATGATGCTGTGGGTAACGCGCGTGCAAATTTTTGGCGTGATCACGCGGTCAATGGCCGAGATCTTAGGGGGGGGCTGATTCAACCCCCCTGATACCGCGTGGCTTTCTGATAACTCCCGTTACGGCGCCAAAAGATCTCCTGGTTTTGTGCTTCTTGCTTCCTGCATGGCATTAACAAATGCTGTCTGCGCTTCGCAATGACTACCGGTTTATCCTGTTCGCAATCCAACCACACAAGAAATCACCGACTGCGTGGCGTTTTCTGGGTATGTCTTCATGGTTTTCTGTTATCCATTTACATCGAGCGCCTTTCGTTTGATGGGAAGCGGTAAATTTCTATCTTCTCTCGCGGTCAGGATCTGAGAAAATATCGATGTGTTACGCAGACGATATTCTCATCTACGCGCATTACAAGTGCTGCGTCGGCTTTCGAACGTGATTGCGTTCACAATGGTCTGCGCTGGGACTAACTTCTCACCTTACTCTGGAACGTATCTCGTTACTTGTGCAACATATGCCCCAGAAAAATCCCGTGGAATTTCCTCAATCTCGTCGTCAAGCACGCGAAGATTATGTTCTCTGTATCCCGTGCGTTGCGATTGGTGGGTTAAATCTGGACACGTTGGAAGCTATTCAATATGTCGCCAGGAATGGCATTTATTTGTCATGAGCTATGGCAGCCTATCACAGATACTATTGGATCCATGTAGATCACTCTGTGACCTCACCCGACACCATTCAGTCCATTAGGCTTCTATTGGGCATTATGGGGACGGTAAAGACAAGACATGAGATGGAATATCCAATCCAACGACATCACTGCATTATCCAGAACATGTAATAGGTCTCCTCGCGTTTCTGGCGAGAATTTATTTGGCATGCCCAATTATTGCGCGCTGGACGCCGGACAAGCTGACGATAAGCGTCCGCACAAGTAGAATAGCAGATAACATGATATAGCACATCCGTTTCTTTTAAGTTCTGAATCCGGCCTGTCTAACAGCGGGCATATCACTTAGGAGTTTTTTAGAGGCATGATGTGGTATCTCACTGCAATGAGACGTTTACAGTCGGTTTGAACTAGTTGAGAGGGTTGAGTACAAGTTGCAGAGACGCCCTGGCCCCGTAACACAAGTCATCTCATTAAACTCGGAAATCGAACTGTCATCAGGGTATATTTGAGATTTGTTCTGTCGCCACAGACGTCCCGGTGACTCTTGTAGTTTTCGGAGAGTCTTTGAGTTACTTTCTCGAAACTCTCCTGTCTCAAGCGATTGTTGAGTCCATGGATCGCATCTGGGGGGGAGGGGGGGGGCTTTACGGCCCGGGGCCCCCCGGGGGCCGCAGGGGCGCCCAAAGAAGAAGAAAAGGTGAGAGGAAAAGAGAAAAAAAGAAAGAAGAAAGAGAAGAAAAAAAAAAGAGAGCGTGAAAAAAGGGGGGGAAGAGAAGGAGAAAAAAGAAAAAAAAAGAAAAGAGAGAGAGAGGATAGATAAGGGGAAAGGAAGGAGGGACGGTGCGCCTAAACCAAACGAGTGGGGGGCAAATCACAGTACTAAGGGGCGCCAAATGACCTTATAACTAAGGCGCCAAATCGACCTAAAAATTAGGGGCGCGCCAATCTACTTATTTAGGGCGCCAATCGACGTACTAAGGGGGCAAATTGCCTTTAACTATAGGGCCCAAATCGTGACTTAAATTTAGGGGGGCAAATCGAACTTTAATCTTGGGGGGCGCCAAATCGACCTTAAATTTGGGGGCCAAATCGACCTTTTTTTAATGGGGCGTCCAATCGACAGTAAGCTAAGGTGATATAAAAGTGGCCAAATTCGACTTCTTAGGGGGAAACGATAATTAGGGGCGAAATGACAGTCAACTAAGGGGCCAAATTGACCTCAAACTTATAGGGCGCCAAATCGACCTTAATTTAGGGGGCGCAAATCGACATTAACTACTGGGGGAGCCAAATTAGCTTACGAGGGCCACAACTGACCCGAACTTAGATGGGGGCCAAATGACTGGAAGTGAGGGGGGCCTATTGTATGTAACTGTAGGGCGCCGAATGACATCAACTTAGTAAGGGCGCCAATTGAAAGGGGCGGGAAGGGGCGGCCCTTAAGAGAAAAGATTAGGGGCGCCAATCGACAGTAGTTAAGCAACGCCATAAAACTTAGGGGTGCCGAATGCCTTACTAAGGCGCAAATTGAGCTTAAACATAGGGGCGGCAATGAGCCTTCAAGCATGGGAAGCCAATAGATTTTAAACTTAGCGGCTCTAATCAACCTTAAATTATGGGGGCGCCAAATCAAAACTTAAAATTAGAGGGCGCCAAAATGAGCTTACGTGGGGGCCAAACTGACCGAACTTAGATGGGAGTGCCAAATCGACTTAGATTTAGGAGGCGCAAATCCCTTGAAACTTAGGCGCGAAATCGACCTTAAATTTAGGCGCCAATCGAACTAACCTAGAGGGGCGCCAAAATGATCTTAACGTAAGGCGCCAATGTTAGATCAATGTAGGCGCAAAATATGATTGAAACTTAAGGGCGCTGAATTTACTGAGACGGGCGCTGATTTACTGAAGTTAAGGGCGGTGGCAAATCGATTTAATATAAGGACGCAGATGAGCTCAATGTAAGGGCGCGAATTGACCTGAGACTTTAGGGGTGCAAATTTATCTTAAAATTAGTGGCTCCAACTATATCCTATACCTGAAACTAAGGGCCGAAAAAGAACAACAAAAAACCAGAAGGGTGCGTTTAAAATGGTCTCTATCTAGATGAATAGCAAATTTTAAACTCCATGGCCTCTGGACATAGCAAAATTGTTCGCTCGCGTTCGCGCTCGTGATCTTTTCCATTGATTTTTACATTGTGTCGAGGACGCGTAAATACCTGTTTCTATCATTCGAACGCATCAAAAGATTCGTTCTCTATTCGCTACGCCTATGTTTTCCTCTTTAACCAGAGTTACATTATGGATTTTACCGTCAAAATTTAAATTACTGTTTTCACGTTACAGTTTTTATTTATTTATTATTATTTTTTTTGCATTTCTAATTACGTCAAATTAGCGGCGTCAAATTGAGCTGACACGCGGGCGCAAGGATGCCTGAACTTATGGGACGTGATTGAAGTTAAGGGGATGTCAAATCGAGTTTTAAAATTAGGGGCGCAAATTGAGTTTACACTTATAGGGGCCAAATGATCTGACATAAGGGGCGCCGATTTACCTGAAACTAGGGGCGACAATAGGTTTTTAAAGATATGTCTTTATATAGAATAAGCAAAATTTCAAAATTCATGCATCGGGGCTGTATATACATAGCAAAAATTTCTGCTCGCGCTTCGCGCTCGCAATCGATTTTGTTTCCCCAATGAATTATCACATTGTGTTCTGAGGAACGCATGAAATGTCTGTTTTCTAATCATTTGAATACTCAAACTTCCGTTCATGCTCGCCGCTCGCCGTGTTTTCTCTTACCAAATTTACTTATGGATTCTAACCATCAAAACTTCAATTTATTTGATTTCCGTTACATTATTTTTGATTCAATTGACTAAATCTTAGGCGCAAATTGAGCTTAAACGTAGGGGCGTCAAATTGACCTGAGACTTAGGGATGCAAATTTATCTTAAACTTAGGGGCCACTTTATTTTGAACTTAGGGAGGTGTGCCGATTTACTGAAACTAAGGGCAAAACTTGGTATTTGAAATTATTGTCTCTCTAAAATTTTAATTCCTCCTGGTCTGTATATATAGCAAATTTTGGTCGCGCTACGCGATGCATCATTTTTCCCAATGAGTTATTACATTGTGTTCCTGAGAAGCATGCAATTCCATGTTTCTCATCATCAAAGACATCAAATTCGCTCTCGCCTGTTGTTTTCCTCTGACCATAATTTGCATTTTAAGGAACTAATCATCAAACATTTACATAATTGATACACGTTACATTTATTTTTGCATTTTCCAGGGGCATCAAATCACCTAAATCGCTACATGTCTGGCGCCAATTCAAACTAACTTTAGGGGGCGCAATGATTAGTTGGCGCCAAATTTTATCTTAAACTTAGGGAGGGAAGCAGAAGGATAGATAGCGCTAGATAGATTGATATCATCACTCTCTTCATAATCATGTAAAATTTTGGGAACTACGTCTTTAAATTATGGAGGCAATTTGATCTAAACTTCAGGTGTCTATTAATAGAGCAAATTTTCGATGGCGCTTCCGCGCTCGCGTTCATTTCCAAGAATTATTACATTGTGTTCCTGAGAATGCAGAAAATGTCAAGTTTTCAGAGAATCATTCCGATACATCAAATTTCTGCTCGCGAGTTACGTCGCCTATCTTTTCTTCTTTTAACCAGATTATGAGGATCTGAACACACATGAACAAACATCGATATACATTAATTTTGTTTGATTTCACATACTTGATGGACAAATTTCACATAATTTTATATAGCTTGCTTTCAAATCGTTTGATTGACAAATACAGCTCCCGTTCATATGATATTCTGATGAAGAGCTAACGAAATTGGATACCCTATTGCTTAGAATTCTTTGCTTTTGATCGTAAAGTAGAGGAGAAAAATCTGATCCGCTTCGCGCTCGTATTTAGAAATATCGTATTTATCATATAGCGTATACTCATAACACTAGAAATTCTTTTCCATGAACTTACCATTGGTAAATATTCAAAAACAAAAAAAAAAAAAAAAAAAAAAAAAACATCAAATAATTTTATTCAAAATCCTTCAACATACATTTAAGCCATAGCTATGTTTGCCTTGGGGGGGGGGGGGGAGGGGCGCATTATTTGAAAAGTACACCAGGGCGCCAAATTCATCGGCCCCCCGGGGTGCGAAATCCTGGTACGCGCTGATGTGACGATTAACATATCTTAAAGATGAATTGGCAAATTTAGGGTGTATCTAGTCCGCGAAGGATAAAAATTATTAGAGACGTCTCGGACAATTTTTTAACTTGTCGCGAGAGTCTCCGCGACGGCTTCGTGAGTCGCGGAAACTACTTTTGAGCGGTCTCTAATTACATTTTTCCGTCTGCGAGACGATATTTTCTATCCGTCGCGGAGACGTCTCCGCGAAGTGAGATACCACCTTAGGGTGGTATCTCACTTCGCGGAAACAAAATGAGAAGGTTGTCCGCATGGCATTGTAAGTCTGTCCTGTGGCACGAAAAATCCCGTTTGCGGAGACAGAAGAGACAGTTCTAGTGCAATGCCATGCTGGCAAATCGTCTCTTTTTTCCCGCGAAGTGAGATACACCCTTACAATCAGTTAACACATTAGGCCTATTATGTGGTATTTTTTTTTTTCTATGTATGCAAGCCTTGGCTAACTTTTCAAATTGTCAAAAGCCACCTTTCTTTAAAAAGGTGCATACACTTAAGGGTGTATCAGTAAATAGGTCTAGCGATTGGGAGCATGGCTTCTCTGCGTCAGAAACAGTATGAAATAAATTATGTAATATATTTTAATGTATTTTAGCTTATAAACTAATTAGTTAAGTTTACTGCAAATAATTTAATAAATTTATATATTGTACAATTTCTACATGATTTCTGCTTCACATAGTCAACATACTTTGAGTTTCGTCTTTGTCAAATTGGAATGTAGACTTCTTCTTTCGAGACTTTCCAATTCTAATTTTACCATAAACGCTGCAAAAATTCATGAAAATATAAAGAATTAAATCGCGCAATTCGATTTCGTACTACATTTTTTAAAGCAAAAATAATGATGAATCCTAAACCGTGCCTGTACCACAAAGACAAAATAAAAAGATACGATATGATTTTTCCCCTCGGCAGCTCCATGATGGACAGGATGCTCAAAAGTGATGATCTTAATCTTAACCTAATCTAAATCGTATCCTTATCCTAATCCTTATTCTAATCCATGACTGTACCAAATGAGGCTATAATCTGGAGAGAAAAATCAATCGTAACTTTTATTAATCGCAAAGTCTTATGGTACAGGGCACAGATCAATATTTTAGAAAATTTCTGGCAGATGCATTACTTGCTATTTGCATTTCAAAATGGTTTAGATATGACTTCTTCATTTCTCTCTCTCTCTCTCTTTATCGCATAATTGCATGGATTATATTAATAGTCCATCCAACGTTTCATTCGGCTTTTTATCGTGAGAAGAATGTAAAAGAGATTATGGTACTTGGATTTAATGTTTTTGTTGTATGTTTATATTATTCATACTACAATCATTCATCAAATTTCGTCAAAACATACACTAGGCTGCAATATCTCATATTATACGTTGTTTTGTACAATAGAGTCTGTGTCAAAATGGTACAATGGAAAACATTTTTTAAGTATATAAATGAATGCATTTTAAAGTGTTTGATATTCATTTCTTCTGCATTTTTTTTTTTTAAGTTTATTTTTTTATTATTTGTGTAATAAATCTTGAGATATGATCAGTTTTCTATAATCAAAGAAAATGTAATTTGCGCACACTGTAAAAATATTTGTATTTTACAGCATATCTGCTGTCAGCAGAGTCGCATAAATGTAATTTAAAAACAGTTTTGTTGTAAATTCTCCTGCGAATAAGGAATAATTGAGAACAATATACATCAGGAGTAACATTTGTTCCGTGTTAACAAATATGTTCAACTATAAGACTCTAATATTTCTTTTCTCTCTTTCATTAATATTAGAGAAGAATTTACCGCAAAATGTTATTTCAATTACATTTTTGTATGGATCTTGCTGACATCACTTTGCTGTATTATTTTTTTACAGTGCATTGCTTTTCTATGGGTTTCGCACTACATTTTAATGCCATGAATTCAGCGCAACCGAAACAATATGTGTCGAGTTTCGATTAACTATCGCGCACAAAATCTACCATAACTTTGTTACAAAAGCAATTATAACAAACAAAGTGCATCAGCAAGCCGAATCTTTGGCTTTAAGTTGGATCATATTTCACACATCATTAGAAGATTTCATACCTGATAATTTTTCCGACTGTACATTTTTTTTACACAGACTGGAAATTCAAATTATCAAGATTTTAATTGACGATAATATTTACATGCACTTTTCATTGTTTTGTTTGATAACATCTTGTTTGAAACTCGTCATTTACCTTTTTAAAATGATGCTGTACTAAATGATGTGACGATGATAAAACACTTCCATGTAAATAATTTATGTCTTATTGAGTAAATCTTCGTGTATCGACTTTCAAAAAAGTTATTGTATACCAGCTTTCTGTGAAGAAATTAATTTGTGGTAGATTATTTTATTAAAATCATTTCATACCATTGGGGCTATGTCGAACCTAAGGGATATCACAAACAGTATGATATTAAGTATGTCTTATTTTTCTTGCCGGACTAAGCTTATGAAAGGGACATCAAAAATTCAGTATCATTATAAGTATGGTCAATTTTTCTTTGGGGCTTGAATCGGCACCAAGGTGAACTCAGTTGTATACGTCAGGATATTGCTTTAAGCTTGTATAAACTTATTTAAAGTAATGAAGATTAGATACTTTGTGTTTGGCTATATGATTTGCTGAAGTTTCATAAATGCATCATAATGCTTATAAGCTTGTATAAACTTATTTAAAGGTAATGAAGATTAGAATATTTGTGTTTAGACCTTATTGAATGTTATATCTTTAATAATGCATCATGAATTGCTTTTAAGCTTGTATAAAACTTATTTAAGGTAATGAAGATTAGAATATTTGTGTTTGAGCCTATATGAATGTAGTAATGTTCAAAAATGCATTTTAATTCCATTTTGCAGTTATGATTTCCCTGTGCTTTTGATTGGTATCGATACGTAATAAAAGGAGAGGAAGTATTGAATTCCAGACTGTCGAGACTATGGCCTACTATTACTCGAGTGCTTTTGATTTTCATAAAGAAGAAAAGGGGTTATCGAAGAGAGTGTGTGCGTGGTGAAGGTGAGGTGGTTGTGTATGGTGCGTATGTATGTGTGTGAGGGTGTGTGTGTGTGTGTGTGTGTGTGTGTGTGTATGTATGGGTGTGTGTGTGGAGAGAGTGATTGGGGGCGTGGTGAGCATGAAATATAAGCTGAAGTGGTTAGACCTTTGTGAGGGGAAGTCTTATAATAGAATGATTATTTATGTATGATATGATGAATTTATTTCAAGAGTTTTCATATGCAATTTGTCAAGGGAGTACACCACTTTCACAGCATGTTACACCCTCGTAAAATTGTATGCAATGAATGAAAGTGAGGGACTTTCTATTTTCGTAACCTTATTATTAATGTCCTCCTTACTGCTTACGATGTCCTGTGAATTGTTTCGAATTTGAAAAAAAAAAAAAAAAACGGTTGCAAGAATGGAAGCCTGGGGTATAATGGCCTTACTTTCTCGATTTAGGGAGCTTATCTATTAATATAACCATTGCCACTAAATGCACTAATTAAATTTTTATCTCCTTCTACCAAATAAAACAACAAAATTATATTGACCTTATAAACTTCAAAATGCAATGAAAAAATGGCCATTTCCACATGAATTGTGGCTATTTATGTTTTTCTTCAAATTTAGAGATTTCAATACTTTAATTACATTTAAATTGTCCTTATTAAAGAACATTAAAGAAATATTTTTGACATGATTGCTGCTCTTTCTCCAATGTGTATTTTTAATTATAGCATTCTATATAGTTCAAAGCGTTAATAAACGAGACAATGTCTTTTATTGATTGTCTACACTTGGTCTTTCTCCAATGTGTATTTTTAATTGATAGCATTCTATATATGTTCAAAGTGTATAAAAGAGACAATGCTTTAATTGCATTGTCTACATTGGGTGATTTCCAACTTTTCATCAGGAAGAACAAGTGTTATTCTAGTTATGACGCAAGAGGCTTTGTGTACAAGTTTGTGTTCTTGGGGGCAAAGCACACTGAGTCTAGCCAATTCACTTGAAGAAAAAAAATGTGTGACTTGAGAATGATCAAGTTTCCCCAACTGAGAATCTGAATGAGTAACCCCTGTAAATTACGATCTTAATGTACATCTTCTTCATTGCCCCTCTGTCATCGCTCATTCTACCTTTTAATTCAACATGAAATATCTGCAAGTTTTAAAATAGGTCTAATCAATGCATTTTACACAAAGCAATTTACATTGCAGTACATCCAAGTTCATGGCAGGAACACATTCTATTTCATATAATTAATTCTATTTGTCTCTTTAATTATATTGAAATGTATTCAATTGACTCTTGTGGCTTACAAAACAAGATTTTATAAGGTGAAAGTAGGTAGTTTATAGTTACTTTACAAAAAATTTCATGTACACTTTATTTTGGCATTATAACAAACATGATTATATCTCGTGTGCTCACAAAGCAGGCTACATTACAGGTTAAAATTGTGGATCATTCTTGACAAATATGATAATGCTAAAATACATTTGCCTTGAACTTCCTTACATGCTTTAATTTCAGACTGAAAATCATTTCCGAAAGGTAGTATCTCACCAAAAGAAGCGTCCCAAGACTCATATGAGACATTGCGAGATGGGATAGAGATGCAAACTAGACTTGAACGGTCTCATAGGAGTTTGATCATCAAGGGTGGTATCTCCCTTCGGGAGCGTCTCCTGCGACGAATAAAAGTATTAGAGACGCTTTTTTTTCTAAAATCTATGACAAAGCTTTTACAAAACCACTTCAAAATGTTTCTGCGACTCATAAAAAATTTTGAAACTTGTCGCGGAGATGTACGTCTCCGCAACGTTTTGTGTCGACTAATTGAGACGGTTCTTTGAAATTGCCTTCAGTTTTTTTAAAAACTGTCGCAACTTCTCGTCTCTAATACTTTTTACCATCGCCGAAAAATATTTTGTATTCCATCGCGGAGATGTCTCCTGGGGTGACCCCATTAGATGAAAGAAGTAAAAACCCAAAAGCAGGTCCAGTATTTGATTAAACCCAGTGAATAAGTATTACACAGCCCTATACTATACAAATATAAGAGTTGCGTATGATGAAATGTTGCATCACCTGAAACTCAAATGAACTATTTGTTGGTCTCTGAGAAATAATAAGATAACAAGAAATTCATTGTGAGTGTCATCTTTAAGGAATGGTAGTAAATACAACCTTGTCGCTTGGAAACATGAAACTGGGAATTTGTAAAACATCTTAAAATGAAAGAGTCTGCAGGTTATATTTTTGTATCCATCTGCAAAAAGAATCAGATTCAGATCACTTTCCTTATTTGCAGCACTCACCTATAATAGGAGGATGTCAGTTTACAATCATTCTTCTATTCCTAGTCTCGTAATATATGGAATCACTGTTTGATTAGTTCCTATTAGTTCTTATACATTTGTCGTTTGGGCCATAAATGCCTAGCCCAATGATGTTAATATGTGTTGCTGGGTTGCAAAGCCACTTCACAATATGAACAATTGAGCACCTTTTAACCCAAATGGGACGTGGGGGGGGGGTTGATCAGCCCCTCCTCAACATTTTTGATTTGATTTATGCAAAATAAAATCGCGAGACTTCATGACTTTTTTCTTTCAAGTCTTGTGGAACTTTTGAGACCAAATTTCAAATGCCCGGGTCCTGTTCAGGAGATTTACGCAAAATTTTGTATTCATGGCATCACACCAAAATTTGCTCAAAAACGTGATTCTGTGTAGAAATCCAATGCAATTGTTGTTTCTGGCCAAAATTAATTTAATTATCATTATTTTTTCTTTTGATGATCAATTCATTTATTCCATGCTGTTTACGATTAAATATTTGTCCCAATGATTTCCATCAAAAAAAAATTAAAAAAAGAAATTACATAAGAAATTTTAATAACAATGAATACATATAAAAATTGAAATACTTGGTCATACTAAAGAGTCTGTAAAACAAACAAAAAAAAATCAGCATTTTTGGGCATTATTTATTAATTAGAGCAAATCATGATTTATGAATCATTTATAATACATTAATTATTTTATATTAGATTTGTTTAATATGTAATTTATTTGTAGATGATGCTTGGGTAACGCCTGCTATTTTTGGCTGATCACGCGGTTCAAATGGCGAGATCTTAGTGGGGGTTGATTCAACCCCCCCT
>CALNVZ010003430.1:28871124-28904719 GCA_940671915.1 Paracentrotus lividus | reverse complement strand
CCCCCCCCCCCCCCAGTCTTGATAGGCATCAAAATAGCCTAGCCTTTTTAGGGTTAAGTCCACATTTCATAAGGATGATAAGAAGGTGAAAAGAATGGAAAACAATAGCTCACTTCTTTACTTTTTCTCACTTGAGCTAAGAACATATTTTATAGCACCATATAAGAAAAAGGTCTTTTTAATAATAATCCATCATCGACATATACCTTGTTCAACCAATTTACTGGTTGCCCAACAATTAAAATTTAAAACATGACCAAATTTCAACTACTTACATGTATGTATGGAACATGGCAGTATTTTTCCTCAGAATATAATGCTTTCAAAAAATACGAGCTCCTTTCTGTACAATCAAGATGTCCAAACTTTAACAACATGGATACATGAAATATTGAGCAAAAGGTTTCTATAGCTTCTGACCACTCGAGCATTGAAGAGTTAACGGGTATTAGGGACGACCCCATCCGGGGCTTACTATAGCTCAGATGGTAGAGTGCCTGACTAGTAACCAGGAGGTCTCTGGTTTGAATCCCGATGGTACCCCATTTTCTTTGCTCAATTTTTTATATTACATATTTCTGGTCAGTTTCCTTCATTATTCAAAATTTAACATGAATACATGTTAACAATCTCAATGGAAGTCTAGTCAATAACAAATACTGAACTCTTATCTAGAGATTTAAAACCGACATGGCAGCAAATGATCACTCACCAATCAAGACACTTTATAAACATCTGGTTGGTGTCAGTTTCATTAGAAGAGATAATTGTGAGTTGCCCTATTAAAATCTATGACATTGTGAGTAGAAAAACAAAATAAAGGTATTCTTTGTTTTGCTGAAAGTCAAAATCTATGAGCAAACACAAACAAAACTAAAATCATTGTACATTAAACAGGAAGAGTTAGCTTGAAGTACATGTATAAGCAATACGAAATGGATGTTGAAGGAAATCTCAAAAATAAAGATTTTCTTTCTGACATGGACTTTCACTTTTGTTCAAAAAGTAAGTGTGATAGCTCAGCTGGTGGAGTGGGGGTCTTGTAACGGGGAGATCCTTAGTTCAAAACAAAGTCTAGTGCCCTTTGGTAAGGAATAAATCCCCCCAACCAAGTCCCTGGAAAAGGACTTACAGTTGTAGGCCTCCTGGTGGATAATAAAATTAGTTGTACCTGCATCAGGCAAATCTCCATGGTTGATTTCTTGGAAAAAAAAACTGTCTCGCATACATTTATTTCAGACATGCATTGAGCAGGCAGGGCACAGAGGAAATATTTGCAATTCCCTTCCTAATCCATAACACACTGTAGAAATTGCATGAATTTGCAAACGATGATACTTAGAAGTCGGTTCTGACAACCACATTTCTGATAAAGCATTAAATAGCTTCTTTAACAAGGAAAATAAACAAATCAATAAATCAGTGTCTTTTTTATCATGAAATCTCCCCCAGGATGACAACTCCAAAAGAGCTAAATCATGGGCAACTCCTCCAAGAGAGTTGTCCTCTTGGAGAGTGGTCCTCCAGAGGACTTTTCGTGTGGGAGTTGTCCAAGGGGGAGTTGACCTAAGGGAGGGCTATCGTAGAACCCTTTTTTTAGCTCACTCATATGTCGCCCCTCAGGTACTGACCTTGAAATGTTTTATTTCTTCTTGGAAGGACTTTTCTTCAGTGGACTCTTGCGTTTGATCTCCTGCTTACCAAAGGGGCAAATGTCTTTGTTAAGGCAGTCAAAGCACCTTGGTCCCACAGGTAGACATATCTGCTGGCCAAATCCAACTAGGAGAACATTGACTTCACTCCACAGATCCCTGCATAGGAGGAATAAGAAGCATATGAGGATATATTTTTATACCACCACTTCACCAACAGTATTCATACTATTTGAATACATTGCAGTTATGTCTTTCAATTGTAAGAGCATACATGATAGTACCTGAAAGAAAATGGAAGACCTATGAAATCCTACATATTTTTAAAGTAAAATCGAAGCAAAACTATTATCTTTAATGGAAAACTCAGATAAGCTTACAAATTAAACTGTCTGCATGTACATGTATGTGAGTATACTGTATTCTCATAATAATCCAGATATAATGCAATCTATGTGAAGGCAATTAAAAAAACTACTTGCTAACAAAATCTTATAAATCTAAATATTTGGATTTTATCATAAACACCATTAATGTTCAAATGATAGCTAAACTACAAGAGAGGAAATGCTTCAATCTGATAGTGACTTCTGTATGGTGGGGGTCAAACATTGCATACATGTACCACCACCCCCCCCCCCCCCCCAAAAAAAAAGAAAAGATTTAATAACATTGCTTTGATAAACATATTTATGGAAAAGAGAGACACACATGTATTGATATTAAAACTATCATGGGAAGGGTCAAGTTCACAAAAGATAACTTGTGTTCACCTCGGCAACCAATCCTCCAGGCCAACCCTTGTGTCTTCCGGAGTCTTGGTCTCCTTGCGCACCCACTTCAGCCTGTTACTGATGCGATGGACGTGGGTATCTACCCCGATACCAGTCACCTGATGCCATCCAACATCCATGACGATGTGAGCCATCTTAGGACCAACTCCTGGAAGCTTGACCAGTTCCTTCAGGGATGGAGGAATGTCTCCTTGGTACTGGTCTTTCAAGATCTGAGTGGTTCTCTTGATGTAATCAGCTTTCCTCTGGTACAAAGTGAATCAAAAAGTCAATGGTAAGAAGACGTATAGTACCATATACACATGAATGAATGATTAGTTTAAAACAATAATTGTTTAAGAGGGGAGTATAAAACACAAATACAGCAGAGACCTATTCACTACGATTTCCAGTTCATGTACAGTACATAAGCAGTTTCTCATCGAGAGTGCTTGGAAAAAGCATGCTTTCTTCTACACAACTTAAACCTTAATACTAGGTTTCTTATTGAAAGCACTTAATCATCATAATCAAAACAGACAATGTAAATTTAAAATAGAATTTCTAAAGACGAAAATAACGTTTCTCGTACCCATAACTGGTTACTCACTTGAAACACAACCTGATAATTACATAGTGCCCTCTTGTGTCCACTGCCTTTAATATTTCATTCAGCTAGTGGAACAAACCTTTTAGAATACTAGTAATACTCAACAATCAAAACCAAGAAAGTATCTGGATGGAGGATAAACAGTAAAAATTTGACACTAATATATAATATGTGTTATGTAAATCATTCACAATTATGAGAAATATGTAAATAATGTATAGGGCCTACCTCTGATTAAATAAATATGACTCCCAATGTAATTTATAAACTTCAAAGTGTCCATGTTCGTTAAATGTCGCTGAATGACATTACAAATTTGGAATGGAAAAAAAGTATCAAAGTAGAACTTGCAAGATTTATAGTTACCTTCCAAAACCCAACAGGGTATATGAGTTCTCCAATCTTTGCCTCTGAAGTGTTAACGATATTATCAATGGTCAAGCCGTGACTTCTAAGCTTGACCATCGCAGCAGAGGTCACTTGATCTTTGGTTTGACTGGACAGCATCAGGGAGAGCAGGACATGATAGCGATACACCTGGAAAATAAGAAAACAATTTCTTTGTATTTGCAATGATATATATCAATTTTTCAAATATTGAACTTTAGAAAACAATCAACACGGATCTGACTAATAAAGTTTAATACCTTTTACCTTGTGAAATTCGTTTCAGATTGCAATTGGTTCTCTGAAATTGGAATCTCAGCTACATTGTAACAGCTTCAAAAAAATTAGGCTCATTAAAGGCCAATATGAACACATTAAATTGACTCAGTAGCATATTCCATCCTGACAAACAATTTCTATATTTACCACTTGGTGCATTCTTCTGTCTATACCACATACCTTACATAATACAAGTTTGAAAAGAAACCTGAATGTATTTAAAGTATTCTATTCTATAAGTGAACAAAAACAACAACAATAAGTTTATCTAAAAACTGACGATCCAGGAAATAAATTTTTCAGTCACTTCTGATGGCAGGTGAGATGTTGAGCTAATAAATGTCATTCCTTATTCGAATTTCTCAAAAATGACAGGATTTTTCCCTTCCCTTTCAACTTCTTCACCATGATTTCACTTTCTTTTAAAAAAAAGGTGTTTTTCTTTCATTAGTTCCACTTATAAATTATACCTCGGGAGCTGCAGACGAGTCACAAATCTTTTCTGCTCCCATGCTGTCCACAGGAGCATCTTTGTTTCGTCTCATTTCACGAAGATTCTCCAACTGTTCCTTCCACATCACTGGTTCCCATCCACTTCTTTCCTTCTGCACATCGTCATCTGTACTGGAATCATCAGATGAAGTTTTTGTCTTTGACTTTGGTGCACTGGCTTTTGCTTTTGACAATTGTACACTTTTTGGTGTCTCATCCTTTCTTTGGACATTATTGTTCTCCAATACTTTGGATGCAATGAGAGCTGATGATGATGAATTGATTGTTGAGCTTTCATCTGAAGACGAAACCTTCATTTTCTTTGCACCTGTGGTTGTGCTACTTGATTCGTATGCAATCTCAATATGTCTCTGGCTCTGATTCCGTTTATTAAACTTCGGCTCAGTTCTTTCTCCATGTTTGTCTTTTGCTTTAAGAGGTGGTTCCTCCACCTTCTTGTTCGAAGCTTTAGGTTCTGTCGCGCCCTTACTCAGCATGCTAAGCTTTGCCATCCGAGACCGGGTAGCTCTCCCCTGAAAATATGGTGAGACTGAGAGGACCGCCTTATCAGCAGAAGATGTTGACATGATGAAAGCTCTTCTAAATGCACCAAAACAAATCATGAATTGACCTGTTCCAGGCAAGAACCAGGCCCGTCTCCGGATAGAATTGCTAATATTATAGACCCGTCCACTGAGTATAATAATTGTAAACTAACGGTTCACAGTTGTAGAAGTCGAAGTAGGTTTGTGTAACATGCATTCTCTATCTATGTCATGATTTGAACAGCTGATTCGATTCACGGTGTTCACAGCATCTAGCATGCAGCACACGTGCAAATCTTGTTTACATCTGAGCCGCGGGAAATTTTGGGCGAAGGAAAATCGGCAACAGATAATTTTACTTGAAAATATGTACATTTTTTAGAACAAAATAAATAAATGATCTTAATTTTATGTTTAATAAAACAATTGTATCCATTTTTGGTTTATAAGTGTGTTTTTATATATTCATAATTGTTAAAAAAGTTCAAATTTGATGACTACTTTCTTGACTGCGAACTCGGCAACGCTGAATACCCGCAACGAATTTCAGGTCATTTTGCTTTTAAAGGGACTCGTAATTGATAAAACATGGGGAAATCACCTTATCTCGGATGAAATAATAACATTCCAATCAAAGCCTGAGGCGTGTTGCGTAATCTTCAGCGCCAACCCGTCTGGAGCTAATCCGGTAAATCCTTCATGGCTAGACTAACTAACCAGAAGTCCGAAGTAAATCTAATCTATGTTTTGTTTTTGAAATGGAGTATTATACAAGTCCTCTCTTTGAATTAATACGAAGAGACCCGTTGAGAGTCTATAAACTAATCCGAAGCTACTACCCTATTGACTGAGTGAATAATCAAGGTACATATGGATAATTCGTTTTTCTGTTTCAGTCATGAGGGATGAAAAACGGAATTTGGCTTTGCAATTTCCTTTATGAAAACACAAAAACAAAACCGCAAAGCAAAACACGTGTTGTGATTTCGTTTTTGGAAACAAAAATCAAAAACAAAATTGCCAACAGCTCTGTGATTTGTGTTTTTGCACAGCAAAGACCAAATATTAAAGGGCGTCCTCTTACGTCAAGAAAATATACTAGGGCTAAATTAGTCTGGCAAGCAACAGACTTCATTTACACTTAAAACAATTTCAGTCTAGAGTGTAGACTTTGTGCCTACAAATTAGGCCTATATCTAGGCTTGCACGGGCCTTATGCAGCACATATATATGGGGGGGGGGGGGCTGTGGAGGCGGGGGTGGAGGGGTGGGGGTGGGGCTGGGCGGGGGTGACCTTTGACTTCCAGCGGGAGCATTCCCATCCCCCCACAGTTAGGGACTGATATCATAATAACGACTTCTTCTGCCTCTCTTCCCTCTCTTTTCTTTTCTTTTCTTTCTTTTTGTTTTTTGCACGGGGGGGGGGGTGGCACACCCCTAACCTCCCGTCGATCATCACTGACTCCTATAATTATGTAGACTGCTTTTGCAATAATCATCGAGGTGGGCTGAAAAAAAAAAAAAAGAGGGGGAAAAAATAGTGGCACCCGAGTTGATCTTAAACGGGGGACGCACAAGTGATTCAATCAAATTAAATTTATGTAAAAACCTTCCTGTATATAACCTCAGGCCCCTCCCCACCCCCCTGACAACTCCTGGATCCGGCGCCTGAGTAAAAAAAAAACGTAAAAAAGCCGAAGTAGACGAAGAAGAAAAGAAGAAAGAAACGATCGAAATAACTTTCAACATTCCTCTTTTTATACACGTATAATCGCCTTCCCTCTACAGCGTGGCAGACGGCTGTCCGCCTCGGCGCGCACATCAAAAGGTGCGGGGTTTACTATTCCCTTGTACATGTGGTTCAGGAAATGCACATTGCATTTTATAGAGAAAAGGTATTTTAATCTAAGTTTGGATACACAGAATCCAATGTTTATAATAATATCGTTCATTTTATTTCCCCTTGTGACTATCGCTTACATTCGAGTCAAATTCTGATCTTGCAAAGCATTGAAGGATCGGTAGATGAACTAAGTCACCACCAATCAGAGGGATATACGCTAGAGTTGGTTTATAAAACGGGCTCGGAATAGTTACTAGTGGCGGTCCGGAGACCATGGGCCAATTTGAAAGCTCACTAATCAACAAAACTTATCTCTAAAACAGGTTACAAGCCTACATTTATGGTCCATGGTCACCCCTTGACCGTCTTTTTCATAAACTTTTGAAGTCTGAAAGTAATGTTGTGAAAGGTTTGTAATACATAATAGGGTCGTTTGAGTTTTCTTTTTATTTTCTTCCTTTTCCCTTTTGGCGCCCATTCGATCGTTACCGGAGGCATGGCCCGCCGCCCCCCCCCCGGAAAACGCTCACGGCTACTGACTGAAAAAAGAGGAATGTGAAGCTTATTTCGTGTTTCGTCTTCTTTTTCTCTTCGTCTACTTTTACTTTTTTTTTTTTATCAGGCGCGGTCCAGGATTTCAGGGGGGGGGATAGGGGCGTAACAGGTTTCTATCTTGTGCGTCCCCCGTTTAAGATCAACTCGGTGCCACTATTATTTCCCCTCTTTTTTTTTCTTTTCAGCCACCTCGATGAATATTGCAAAACAGTCTACATAATTATGAGTCAGTGGTGGATCGAGGGGTTAGGGGGTGCACCCCCCCCCCCGGTGCAAAACAAAAAGAAAGAAGAAAAGAAAGAGAGGGAGGAGGCAGAAGAAAGTCGTTATTATGATATCAGTCCCTAACTGTGGGGGGATGGGAATGCTCCCGGCTGGAAGTCAAAGGTCACCCCCGCCCAGCCCCACCCACTCCACCCCGTCCTCCACAGCCCACCCCCCATATTGTGCTGCATAAGGCCCGTGCAAGCTAGATATAGGCCTAATTTGTAGGCACAAAGTCTACACTCTAGACTAAAATTATGTTTAAGTGTCAAATTGAGTCTGTGTGCAGACTATATAGGCCCTAGTTATATTTTCTTGACGTAGAGACGCCTTTAAATATTGGTCTTTGCTGTGCAAAAACAAAATCACAGAGCGTGTTGCACATTTTGTTTTGATTATTTGTTTCAAAAACGAAATCAAACACGTGTTTGCTTTGCGTTTTTGTTTTTGTGTTTTCAAAAAATGAAATGGCAAAGCCAATTCCGTTTTCATCCTCCATGACTGAAACAGAAAAAACAATCTTCCATATGTCCTTGATTGTGATCGGTAAAGACTTGTCATGTTCGGCTGTCCGAATGTTTATCACCAGTAGGTCGACCCTTGCGTAGCCTCAGCTGTAGATTTGGGGGTGTGTATGAGTTTCAATGGAGCTCAGAGAAAAACGCGCATCTTCCTCACGTTCTCCGACTTGCGCGCGAGGGGCTTCATGATTGATCGTCCACATCCACCACCGCAGAAACAACGGAAGCAAGGTTAGCGCTTTTTAGCTGAAGTGTCATTTTATGACGCGCAATGCGAGGCAAATGCGACGTAATCGGGCCTACGGGCTGTTTGTTTTTTGGCGCTGGAAACAGCGCACCTCAGGAATTGTCAAATCGGTTGCAAGGTAAGAAGAGACTGAGAGAGACTAGGTGGAGAGTGACGCAGACAACGTGCAGTGGGGTGCAGTTGGACCGTGCCAGTGCAGTGGTGCCGTTGGGTGAGATTGATGTCATTTTTGTGCATGTACCTCGCGCCGTAGCACAGTGTGTGCAACGTTGTTGGACAAGACTATGTAATACACATTGATGGGGAGTGAGATCTGGGGGGGCATTTCATCAAAGGACTTGTCAGAATATTTTAATCTGGGCAAATTTGCGTCTCTCTAGCCACTCAGATGCAAAGCATTTCAGTAGCTTATAACAGTTTGTCGGATAAAACATCCGACAAGTCCTTTTCATGAAAATGCCCTCCTGAGTCCGGTTCGTTAGTGAGTGAGAATGATTTGATTGAGAAGCAAGAAATGCAAAAATAAAGGCATTTAGTATTACATGCAGATGAATGTGGTTTTTGATGAGACTAAATAATCATGATTTTGCAGTTCTAGTTTTTTATTCTTTCTTTTTCTCTCCTTGTGATGCGTCAAAAGATTGTGACCCCCCACCCTCAGTCAACTGTCTTCTTTTCTGAGTTTGACTTCATGTCAGTCATTTTCTTTTTGTTTAATTCTTTGAGTGACTGTTGCATTGTGCATGTGTTTTTTGTCCTGACAATTCTGTTTTATTATTATCAGTCTGCTGAATAGACTATAGAATCTAGGCCTACTTAGTACATGTAGCCTGCTAATGATCATGATGATAGACATCTGAGATTATTCATTTTATATAACATGTAGATCTAGTAGGGCTAATCTGTGAAGTTTTTTTTTCTTTTTTTTTTTTTTTCAAATGAAATGGCATGACAGAAGGATGTAAGTGATTGCATAATATTAATATGGAGAGGAAAAAAAAATAAAACCTCTTTTTTTTATCTGAATTTCACAAAATCTATGCATTAAATAGCACAGATTAATTGTTGTACAAATATAAACTGTAACTTAATTTTGAACAAGGAGTGAAACTGACCAGAAATAATATGGAATTTTAAATAAATTGTCTGATTACTTTTTTAAAGAACAATTTATGAAATAATGTTTGCAAAGTTCTCGAAATTTGTTGTCTTGTAATGGACACCACAACTTTCTGGACACCATGAATAGGTGATTTACTGAGGTACCCAACTCTCTATTCATTCCAAACATGCATGTTCTTATTTTTCACCAGGCGGCTCGGAGTAGAATTGGGTCAGGTGGATGTCTACACACAAGATAACAAAGGTAAATATATGATAAGTACCCTGTAACATAAAAGAGTTAAATGATCAATTGCAAATTACGGAGAAAAAAAAACATCTGGGCAGTTCCAAGCAAAACAGGACATGACCCCCAACATTTCAAATTCATGGTTATATGACAAATTTGGTATCATATCAGAGCTAAAAGTCCAAATTTTCAATTTCTGTGGATGGTTTGGCCTTTTCAGGGCTTTTGGGTTAAAAAATGGCATTAATATTCAATTTTACTAAAATGGTCAAATTTGTATCTTTTTTACTTAAATTTCATGTAAGAGGAATGTACCTAGAAAATGAAAAAATACTTTGATTATACTTTATTATGAAAGCAGGATGTATAAAAAGTAAAGTTTTCACGAAACATTTTGCTGTGCGATCTTTGTTCCATCTCAGTGAGCACAAACATGAAGTTACCTAAAACTGTCACTCCGTAACCACAAAAACACATTTTAAAAATATTTTTAGAATAATTGGGTTTAACGCCACCAAAATTTATTTGCAAATCTGGAACACCCATATCTATCAATTACATAAACTTTTTATATTTGAATGGATTTTGTTTGAGAAATACAGCTTCATAAAATGTGTCACTCCGTAACCATTATGGTTACGGAGTACGGAGTGACATCCCATTGAATTGCATGTACACTGTACATGTACAATTTGATCAAAGTTCACTCTGCAACTAGAAACTTATAAGTTCAGAATTCTTTTAGTGAAGTGAAGACATCGGGATACATTGGGGTGTCATGCTTTGAGGATATGAGATCATAATTATGCAAATGAGCCCTTTGTAAGCAATTAATTGCACAGCTCAGGAATTTGTGTGAGGTGTGATATGAGCTCCTTTGAGGAGTTTAGCAGATTATTTGGAAGGAAGTGGATGAGGCTGTGAACTCAATCATTTGGTTACATGTATGTTGTACAATTTATGTAGTTTAGATACTTAGTTTAAAGAAGACACTGACCTGTACATATGAATAAAAATAAGACAATGGGTTTGACAATAACCCTACCTAGTGCTATTATATAAAGCATTTATAACAGAATTGAAATTGATCAACAATTAATGGAGAAGAAGCATTTTTGTTTTTAAATAAATTTAGCATAAATTAGCATAGATTACTTTCTAATCAAAATTTCAAAATTCCTTGTAGAAGTTTAGTGTACTTCATGGAGCTTTACCAGATTAGGAAAAAAAAATCTGTCAAAAAAAATATTTTAAAAAATTGTTTGCGAATTATGAAAAATTTGCATAAATTAGCATACTTAATGAGTTTGAAAATTCTGTGTAAATTTTTTGTATCACCTACCTAGTGCTATCATATAAAGCAAATGGAATTGAAGATGATTGACAAATAAAGGAGAAGAAGCATTTATTGTTATTTTTGAAGAATTTTGCATAAATTAGCATACATTTAGACAATTTTCAAATTAAAATTTAAAAATTCTGTGTAGAAGTTTGTTAAACCTCATGTAGCTCTACCAAATGGAACCAAAAAAAAATCAAAATTGGTTGACAAATAAAGAAGAAACACTTTTTGTGAATTTTGAAAAATGCGCATAAATTAGCATACTTAATGAGTTTCAAAGTTCTGTGTTGAAGTTTTGAATCCTCCACCTAGAGCTATCATATAGACCAAAAAGAAATTAAATTGAAACAATCAAGAGGAGGTTTTCATTTGGAAAGGAAGACATAGTGTTTTTACATTGCCATTGCATGGATGTTTCAGAGGTCACTCCGTAACCGTCACTCCGTAACCAGACATGGGTTCAAGTTTTAAGTCATAATTAACAAAATATTCAACCAATTTTCTTTTGCAAGGTGGCATATTATAGGGCAAGTCCACGCTATTTGTTCCCGAGATGGTGATTTTTCGACTTTTTGACCATTTTTGTGTCAAGTGTGTCAGTGGGTTTGTAAAGGTATACATAATGTGTCATATATCACCATAAAGGGTATGAAATGAACTTAATGCAAATGAGGTCAAAAAGTCATTTCAATGTCATATGACGTCACAAGGCTCATTAATATTCATGAAAAAATATATAAAAAGCATTAAAAATGCTATTTTCAACCATTTAAAAAAGAGGTTTGTCATAGGAGTACAACCAAAAAGTATGTATTTTCTGTTTTTATATTTTCTTGGCTAACTCTGGTGAAAATATCACGAACCTAGCACGTAGCTTTCCATATTTTTAGACTTAAAATATTGAGGTCTCAGAAATAGTCTCACAAAAGTTACTGAGCTGATGTAAAATCATACATTTTTATTACCCATCCTCCCACCTTTAGAAATGAAACAAAATAAGTTTTTCTTACATTTGTGTTTTGTATTATGTTTCTTTTGTTTTATGAAAGAGATTTTTTAACAAAAGATGTTGCTAGGCCTTGGCTACACCAATCGTTTAATAAAAAATATTACAGGGAATAATTGTCCCGTTTGTTACTGTCCCGTTTGTTACCTGACATAGTTTTTAAAACTTGAACTTTGCCAGAAAACTCGAAGTTGTATTAACGTTAAAATATGTCCTTTCAATATTTATTACATGTTTAAGAGGATATGACTCTGCAAATTAAGATCTACCTTTTAAATTCAGAGTAATATGTGAACAAAGTCAAAATTTGACAACACCATTTTTTTGTGGTCCCGTTTGTTACCGACGAATAAATGATCATAAATTAATTAAAAATTGAGTTATTACAACTATTTTTCATGCTTGTGTTGAACATTCTTATTACCTTCAGGAATATACCAAAGGATTGAGATTTCATTTAAGATTTTTCAAACAAGCTCTATTTTTGGCTCTGAATGTCCCGTTTGTTACCGCGCAAAATAGCTTGGACTTGCCCTATACCTAGTATAACATAGAATCCAATCAATTACTCAAAATTGTGATAGCCATTTAAAATTCACAGACTTTAAGCAAAATGTTTTTTGCTCAAATATGCATGTCCATTTTGCGTCACTCCGTAACCATGTTTATGAATATTCATAACTCATTAATTAAGTGGGTCACTATAATAAATGTTATCATTTTGAAAAGAGGATACCATCAGCTATTGCCATGAACCATTTCTTTGCGAATAAAGATTAAAGCTTGGATGATAAATTAGTTTGAATGCTGAAATGTTGCTTCTGAATGTCACTCCGTTACCTTGGAACTGCCCATCTACATCATTTCATAGTGATACTTTTATGCAAACAGAGAATGCAACATGGATCCTGATTGGTTAGTATACATTTGTAAATGATTTTAACTCCTCATGTCACATGCCCCTTTGTAATTTTGAAATTATTATGTCGCAAAATGCAACTGTATTTTTTTAATGCTAAAAAATAAGCCATGTAACAAAATGTACACAAATAGTACTGTAAGGCATTGAAAATACTTGGATTTACAATGTACACGTTTGTAGCTCTAGTAGATCTGTTACATGTGTATTGCAATGGTAGATTTTTGTTCTAATTTGGAAATTTTACATTTTTATTGTAGACAGAGGTAGCTTCAGACACTTTTACACAAGAGTAAGATACATACGGCCATGTGTTTTGAGTTGGGCCCCTAAAAAGGTGGAGTTGTGACATCTGCTCCTCAAATATGACTTTGTTTATTGATTTACTTAAAAACTATACAAGCTATATAGCTGAATTTTGGTCTTAAATTAAAAGCTCTCATGTAGGGCAACAAAATACATGTTTGAAAAATGTTAAAATTTCATCATTGTCTGTCAATTAACAAGTTAATTAACGAGAGTTAGGGGTGGAGGAGGAGTCGGCGCAGGAGGAGTCGGCGCAGCAAAGTTGGCAAATGTGCTGTAATGAGTTAAATCAAGTCACAGAAGGATATCTTTGGATTGAAATTCATAAACCCTGTTGAATTAATCAATGTAGCTTGATTTTGATAGTTATTTGTTAGTTGAGGAATTTTAATTACATCAATTACAGTAAGGTCATTTGCTCTTTTGAGTTCAGCAGGCCTGCAAAAAGTTGTAATTTTGACATCTGCTCCTCAAACTTATGTTGTTTAGACAAAACTCTATGCATAGATACAGGTAAATGTAAAGCTGATTTTGGACTTAAATCAAAGCTATCATGTACATGTAGGGCAAAAAAAAAAAATTCATGCATGCAATATATTTAAATATTCAAGATATTTATGTTCTCTTCATTAATTGTTAAGAGATCTGGGGTGGAGGAGGAGTCGGTGCAGAAAATTTAGCTCATGTGGTGCATGAGTTAAATCAAGTTCATAGAAGGGTACTATATATTCAATTGAAATGCTCACAACCTGGTGAAATACTCAATTTAGTTTGTTTATGATCCATAATTTAAGTAATTATAACATTGTAGTACATGGTGACTGTACTGTATGAATGACAATTTCTTAATAGCTGTACAGGGCTCTCATGTGACATTACATGTATGGTTAATAATATTTACCAAGACAAAGGGACTTTCACATGTCAGTACTACTTTGCTACTTCTATCTGCCTTAGCAACTTATATAGGATCCTTCATTACATGTCTAGTATCTTAAACAGCGAGTTACAATACTTAGAACGCAGCAACAAGGTACATTTTCTTTAAAAATTTAACTTTTTCGAAGTCATCTTTCCAGCCTGGAGCAAAATGCGGTAAACTCTCCCAGGGTATAGAAAGTTATACATGTTTGAAAAGCTCTAAAAGTGACGAGTTCAAATCGGTAGAAAAAAATGTTGTAGGGTAAGCAATTTTTTTTTTGCAATTTTTTTCCAAAGCCATAGTTTTTCATGAATTTTTCCGTTTTTAAGATTCATAACCTTTAAAGGGCGCCACCTATGTTAATTTTAAGTGCATTTCTGAACTCCTCGGACATTCAGCTTCCAGAAAATGTATACTTTCGTAGGGTTAATATAAATTTTGAAAAGGTTACAACCACTTTCATGGAAATGCGCACGATTAGTACAAATTTTGAGTGTGTCACACAACACGGGCCCAACTTAAAACGCATGGCCATACAAAGATACAGCACATTTATGAAGCTTCTTTCTTTTGTTATTACTGGTAACCAAGTTAGTTTTTCATTAGTAGGAATTATAGAAGGGGTACTACATTGTATTTCATTTTAGAGTCGCAGACATAATGTTATCACATCCATTGTGACCTGTAACGTCTTTTTTTTTGGGGGGGGGGGTTGAGTAAGTACAAATTATGTTCTGACAAAGACAAATCACTGGTGTCTGACACTTGTACTGAGTTCATTTCCCTTTGCAAATTTTCTATGATACCTAAAATATACTTGTATGTAACTTTCTACAAAGTTCTGTTTATCATTTTTCAAGTGCAGGTTGGCTTGCTAAATCATTGACTCCTCATAATGACTGGTTTGAAATCGAGACAAATGTCTTGTACATGTATCGTTATAAATGTTTAATTTCAATTTTTATTTCTACGTAGTCATTTCCTTTCATTTCATCATTGTAACTGTAAAACTAGGCTATTTAATCTGTCCAATGCCTCATCTTTATTGATATTTCTCTTTGTCTTTCCAATAGAAACAAAGGTGCAGATTCAAGAATCAGTTAGAGGCAAAGATATCTTCATTCTCCAGACTGGTGCAAAGTAAGTTTCTTTTAATAATTAAGGTTGGCCGCGTAGATTCCTCGGACAAACAGAAGGAAAATCCAGTAATCAATTGCTTAAAATTCAAGAGTATTTAATTATTAACAATTTGATTTTAATTTTCCAGGGCAAAAAAAAGTTTTAAAAAAATTTAGAACGAATTAACCTTGCTTTGTGCATTAGTTGACATTTCTACAATACCATACCTTGTCAAATACAATGCCTAGATCTGTCTGTCATCATCAAAAGTTCAAAATATCTTTCTGGTATTATAAAGGCTAGATAATTTTCCACTTGCCTGATGAAATCAATACATTGTATGAAACCTTTAATCATGTAGAAAGGGAGGGGGACTGAATCTTGCATTTTCTATAAAAACTTAATAGAAATTCATTTGAGGAAATAAACCTTTGCATGTAAATGCAATTTTTGTTTTTGTTTTGTTTTGTTTTGTTTTTGTTTTTTCTTACCTTCACTGTACTATCTTAATGTGTGTTTGGTTTCTTGAATTTCAGAGATGTGAACAATGCGATCATGGAGCTACTGATCATAGCGTATGCCTGTAAGACATCGTCTGCTAGATCCATTGTGGCTGTTATCCCATACCTTCCATACAGCAAACAGAGTCAGATGAGAAAAAGAGGCTCTATTGTTGCCAAGCTTCTTGCCACTATGCTCTGTAAATCAGGTAAGAATTTGAACTTTGTTATGAGTTCATAATTTCAGACCTTAACCAATCAAAACAAGAGGTCAGAAAGACCTTAATATGATTGGCCTATTTAGAGTTCCTTGTCCTTGATTTGATACCAATTAAAGTAACTATAAGTTGTTCTATATAGATACACAGTCAACTTTGCCTCAGTGGAAGGTATTTTCAAGCCATCTTCCCTTTTTTTTTTGTTTTTTAATCCTTTTGTAAGTCAAAGCTTTTTCTTCAGTCCCAACAGATTTGACTGTTTAATGTAGCGTACATTTTACTTAGTAAGCAGAGGCGTCAGTCTGTGCAGAGGTTATACTCTTGTTAATAACAACTCAGGCCACCTATAAGGAAAATTTTGATCGATAAGAGTAACTATATTCGATAGAATATCAACAGTTTTTCTCAATAGACTGCCATATTGTTTCCAAAAGCTTTCAATAAATAAATGCCCTATAACCATGGAAACTCTTATTTTATGATTAGTAATCATATTTTCTCCTTTCATTGTAGGTGTAACACATGTGATTACCATGGATCTACATCATAAAGAGATCCAAGGTTTCTTTGATGTTCCAGTTGATAATCTCAGAGCTTCCCCATTCTTAGTCCAGTACATTCAAGAACATGTAAGTGCAGGACTAAGTAAAGTATGGGGCAGTTGATGTTTTGCTTTGTACCATGCCAGCAGGAGATCCAGGATTTGGAAACGGGGAAGGGGAAATCTGAACAATGGGGGGGGGGGGGGGGGGGGGGGTGGCAGCCAAAATTTCTCCAGTTTTAACTTGTACTTTCAAAGAGAATCTAGTGTAGTGGGAGAGGTGAACCATGGGTCAACAAAATAATTGTGAGCTTTCAAATTATTTTCAAGGTATTTAGGAAGTATTTTATAGTACAAAGTTCCACTGAAATGGATTGCATTTCAAATGCCCTCATAGTGATAATATTACATAAAAAGCTGATATGTGCGGGTCACGCACATGTGAGCACGTGTTCATGTAGTCCCATACATGCATTATTGTGTGCAGTGCATGTTCCTCTTAGAGGAATTTGGTAAATTTCTTATAATTTTCTTGGTTCAAAAACCTCCCATCAATAAACAATTCTTAGGTGCATTGTTATCAACCTTTCCCATCACTTTCAGACAGTTTCTTCCACAATTCAATCTCATGAGTACAACGCTAGATTAGCTTTAATAAGTGGTTTCCAAAAAATGGGGGATGCATGCCTGTTCCACCCCTCTGGATTCACCACTGGTTACAGTCTGTTACCATTATAGAAGCTGCTTAAAATACTTTGAATTAGGGACCTGGAGAATTGCCTCACTATGACAAAATTTTGTTGTCACTGTGCACAGAATTAAATCAGTGACTGTGAGTGACCCGAGGTACTATTTGAAAGAACTAAATGGTAGCAATTTTATAGGGTTGCATGGGTTACTAGTATGCACTCTCGGACAGACCTGGTACAAACGGCCACTTTTTGTAGAACACATGTGCATGTCCAAGCATGATGTTAAACTTAAATTTTGAAATATATTTCATTTGCAGATTCCTGATTGGAGGAATGCAGTCATCGTTGCGCGCAATCCAGGATCAGCAGCAAGGGCTACATCTTACGCCGAGAGGTTGCGTCTAGGGCTAGCTGTGATCCATGGGGAACAGAAGGAGTCTGAATCGGACAGGATCGATGGACGTCATTCACCGCCCCCTGTTGCACCGGGAACCAGCAACCAAGCACTAGGGATGCCTGGGCTTCCATGTAAGTACCTGTTGCTTGTTCTGCATCCTTTGTTTCAACCTTTGTAGCTTAAAGGTAGTGTTAGCCTTTTGCAGGCAAAAATATTAAATTTCTAGTTTTTGAGAGGATATAGTAGTATACCAATGACTATATCTTCCCACAACATGATTAAGCTCAATTGTGTATGTTTGTCATTATATTGCGATTATCAAAATTCATTCCTATTTTTTCGAACCTCGAAAAATATACCGTACGGTGCGAACCGCTGAACGTTAGCGCAAGAGAACAATGCACGCTGATGCGCCGTGTGTATATTGCTGTGTGTTTTCCGTGCTGCACGCGCTGTAATATCAACAATGTTGATGGAGAGCTGGTCAAGATTGGTAGTCAGATTTTCGTTTCATATTACTGATCTAGGCAACCTATGATAGTAAGATTGAATAGACAGTATAGGTTGATCAAATTCTAAAGTTATGCCAAGTTGCATTAGTTTTCGAAATTTGTGAAAAAGGTTAAGCCTAGAATCAGTAATTGTTTGGTTGGACGGTGAAGATTCCCGGGAAGTGTTTGACCAAGCTGTTCATAAAGCCATGCGTAACTTGACAAACACCTTGGTGAAACACTTCACTGGTTACAATTCTATGTTCAATGTACGCTATAGATATTTTGTTTTAATAATGTTACATGTTACTTTAAACAAATATGATATTATAAAAGACAAACTAGATTCAATCATGTGTACCATGGTTATTTGCTGATGTGGAGAATTTACAACACAAAATTTAAGTACTGCTACAGTGATTTGTAGTAGCCTTCATGGCCATCACACTTCAAAAAGGCCATCATTACTTCTGTGCATTTTTTTTTTTTTTTGTTGTTGTTGTGATCGTGTTGATGATGATGATGAAGAGCATTGTATCAGCATTTTTCTGAAGAAAAAAAATCAACAATTATGAATTGATTGTCTTTCTTTGTCAATTTGCAGTATTCACACCCAAAGAGAAGCCACCCATCAATGTTGTAGGGGATGTCGGAGGAAGGATTGCTATTATTGTGGTAAGTGTCGGATATGATGTGAATTAAGTTGGAAAACACTGGGTCTCTTGGATAGGATGTCCAATGGAGGTCGCATGTGTTAGACGGTCTTACCCCATGCATATTAGTATCAATACACTCTTTGTAATTTAAGAAAAGGACGTCAAACTTGTATATTACACCTATGTATCAACAGAATAGATGGTCCTTATGAAAGATAAGCCCTGTGATAAACTAGTTATCCAGATAATACCTAGACCACCATCATAAAAAACCACTACCCTCTCTCCCCCTCCTCCACTCCAACTCTCAACCCCACCATACTACCCCTGTCTCCTGATCAGTACCATTCCCACCCTCACCATCACTACCACCACCCCAAAAGTCAAGTCTTAGAAGAAAAAAAATCACTAATGACAATAATGTTAATGATAATAGTTGCAATTTATATATCGCCTAATATGAAGCAATGTCATCACTAAGTGCTTTACAATTGTTATTACCCCGGTCATTGGATGCTTGTAAGTCTTTCTGACACCTGTCCAGTCCCAAAGGGATCACTTCGAATCATGGCAGCCTTTACAGCTCACTCGATCCATTCAACTGGGTACCTATTTAAACCTGGGTGGTGAGAAGCATGTAGACAAAACGCCTCGCTTAAGGGACGTAAGTGCCGGTGTTATGGATCAAACCCTCTACCTTTGAATTGACAGTCAAGTGGCGAGTCCACTAGTCTACAACATATCTATTACCCAATTCATGTCTGAATTCTCTGACATTAACACAAAACATTAATGGGAATTCAATCCCACCCACCCTCTCTCTCTCTCTCTCTCTCTGTCTCTCTGTCTCTCTCTCTAATATGCAGGATGACATGATTGATGAGGCGGAATCATTTGTAGCAGCAGCTGAAGTGGTAAAGGAGAGAGGAGCATATAAGATCTACATCATTGCCACACATGGTCTCTTGTCTTCAGAGGCACCCAAGATTATTGAAGATTCATGTATTGATGAGGTAACATGTTACTTTTGGTAGTAAATCATTCTGTAATATTTATACCAATGGTATCAGTTCTTGTATACCACACCAACACATTATTTAGATGTTTTTCCACAGCATTTTGGCAGACTCATTGGTTGCAGGTGACCTGTATTTGGGCTCAAATATGAACCCAAGACCTCAAAATTTGTGAAATTGCACCCTGAAAATTATGGTCGGGACTCCTATAAAAAGCAAAATACAAAAAATCTAAATTACCAGTTATTGTTTTCTCTTTCTTCTCATCAGGTGATTGTGACAAACACTGTATCACATGACCTCCAGCGGCTCCAGTGCAACAAACTAAGGACAGTGGACATCAGCCTTCTACTCTCTGAGTCAATCAGAAGAATACACTACGGAGAATCCATGTCATACCTGTTCAGGAACATCCCACTTGAAGACTGAGCTGGGATAGGCATTCATTGTTAGATAGTACTGCAGAGATTTAGGATATCAGGACAGCTACCCCCTGGACATTTTCCCCGAGGAAAACTATCTGAGCTAGGACAAGTATCTCTTCAGGTATATCATGCTTGGAGACTGAGAAGGTAGAATGGCATTCATTGTTAGATACCCCCTGGGCAATTTTCTCTAAGACAACTACCCTTGGAAAATTCCACTTAGACGCCTTCTCCATTCAAAAGGCGTCAGTTTCCCGCGGGTTCCTGTTCCACCCCGGAAAACATTCAACTATCAGCTTTTAATATGCTTAAGCCGTATTAAGATTTCGGGATTCTAGTCAAAAGCCCCTAAAACAGCGTTTGGAACAAAGGATGCAGGAAACTGACACCTTTTGAATTGAGAAGGCGCTTTAGGACAACTACCCCTTGACAATTTCCCCCAGGAAAACTATCTGAGCTAGGAAACTATCTCTTCGGGTATATCGCGCTTGAAGACCGAGACGGGAGGATGGGTATTCATTATTAGATGTTATAGAAATATTCTGTATTAAGACAGCTACCCCTAGACAATTTCCTCTAGGTCAACTTTCTATTTAGGAACATCCCGCTTGAAGACTGAGATGGGATGGGCATTCAATATTGGATATTAGTATTACAAAGATGTTGCCTAGCAGGACAACAGGACAAGGGCCCCTTGGGCAATTTCCCCCAGGACAACTACCCGTGCAAGGACCACTATCTCTTAAAAATATCCCACTTCAAGACTGAGCTGGGATAGGCATTCATAAATAGCACAATAGTTTCTGTATCAGGACAGCTAGCCCTTGGAAAAGTCCCCCAGAACAACAATCCCCCCTCCCCCACCCCCCAGAATTACCTGCAAGTACAGGGTCAGGTATCGGATGAGAGGATTTTTTTTTTTTGCTGGGAGCAGATGTCTAAGTATAGTTATCCTTGAACCGAGATAAGAATAATGGTCTTACAGCCACCATACACCTTTCCACTTATGATGGACTTATTTAACTAACCCAAGGGAGTGGTATGAATTTTAATTTATTTAGTAATGTATTTATTTACAATGCCATGGTATTTTTTATATTATTTTTCTTTATGTATGATTTATGGACCAGAAACCTGCATGTAGTCATTCATAATGTATGTGGATTGTTGCATAAAAACTTGGAATGTTTTATGTATTAATAAGATGCTTGAAATTCAGTGTTGGCACCATAATCTGGAGTGTTTTGTTTACTTAATTCTTGAATTGCCTCTAATATGCCCAGGATTGTTACCTTTATCTTTCTATATTCTATGTGAATTCACCATGATATAATATTATGAATAGTATGTGTATGAGGACATATCATCAGTGGAGGATATACAGTCTGTGTCAAATAAAATGGTACAGTTGGAAAACATTTTTTTATAGTGTGAAGGTTAATATCAACGTAGTATTGTTTGTTATTTTCATTAAGCAGAAATATCACTCTTTGTTCTGCAATTTTTTTCATCACATTTGGTGCAGTATTTTTTGAGATATGACTAATTTTCTAGAATCAAGGAAAATCCATTTTTCGCACGCCGTCCCATGCCTTTGTGTACGATTTCGCATAATGACCGTGAATTCAGCGCTCCAGAACAATAGAAGTGCGTAATTTCGATTTGTTCCTCGTCGCACAAAACTTAGCATAACTTTTGTTTTACGAAAGCAAATTAAGGACAAAGCGCATCAGCAAGAAAAATCTTTTGGCTTTAATTTGGTACCATAAACACACATTATATGAAAAGATTTCACACCCAAATGATTTTTTCCCGGACTGTACCATTTTTTTTGACACAGACTGTATAGGCCTACATACAGGAGTGTCATTGAGTAATTGAACTCTTCAAAGCTCCCAAACGTAATAACATACATTTGTGAAATATTTGTATGATCATAAACTTAACAATACATGTAGCTCATGCATGTAGCGATGTTCGGAACTACTTTTAAGACTTTTAAGGCTCCCCCCCCCCCCCCCCCCAGTTCTTCAGCTGTGTGCTGTACAGTATTTCCCCATCCATATTTGAAATACATGTGATTAAGCTAGTAGTTATTCTGTCACCTAGAAAATGAACTGAGTAGACGGCAGAGTAATTTGAGACAGGGATGGTCTGGTAATTAGGCTTCCCGCCCTGGTTGATTTTTGGTATTGAGAGCTGCTGAATTGGTGGGTGGTGGGCTTTATGTACTTATATAAATGCTGCACGAACTGAACTGAAATCTCTCCCTCCAGAATGTGTTAATGCGTATTGAAAGAGATTCATTACTTTCTAATTTTAAAATGCAGTAACAAGTAAATTGGACATTTTTATTTTACCAAAAGTGCAAAACAGAATTACATATTTTACATGTAAGGTCGTGTGTCACATATTGGGGTATAGTAAAAGGGCGGAGGCGTTACATTTTTTAGGAAAAAATGCCACACTTTTTGACATAGCATGAAAGCATGTACAGTCATAAGCTGTGCAATGTCTCATATTGTAGATAATCAATTCGGCTAACTGTCTGTGAAGTTTCATTTTTGTCCCTGCTAATAATTTGAGTGGAGTAGGGTAGGGGGCGGAGGAGCCTACGGTGGAGGAGCCTACGGTGGAGGCATGTGTTAAAGCATAGGGATTTTGCATTTTGTAACTTTCTTATTCTTTCTTGCCTTATATCTTTGCTTACAATCGTCTTATAGGTTGGTTGATCTATCATTGTTTTCAGAATTTAGCTGGCTTTAAATAAACAAGAAGCAAATTATTTGAAAATTCTGCTAATTAATTTTATTAATTAATTATCAATTAAAACATACATCATGCATGCACCCTCATACACAATGCATTGCAGGTACCAAATATTGCAACAAAATATACTGGTACGTGGTAATCTCAAATGAAAGGACAAAACGATGGCAGATTTGAAATCGTTGATGAATCCCCTTTCCAAAAATACCCATTTTGTGAAGAATGACCCATGTGTTCCCGAGATATAGGGTTAAAATGTAGGCGACCACGCCCCTTTTTGCAGAAAATCTCAAAATTATGTGGACCGTATCTCCTGAACCCCTTCACCCGATTGACTTGAAATTTAAAATTTGGTGTTGTGGGATGACTCTCAAAGAAGTACACCAAGTTTTAGCAAAATCGGAAATGGTAATTTTGGGTGATTTGGCATGGAATGACCATTTAGTAGTTGAATGACATTGCATTAAAATGGTTAATACCTTTTTTTTTAACACCCTGTACATGCAATTTTATATGTTTTTTCCTTTTCTTTGCATGTATGTATAGACAGAGTTGAGTTGAAACATTTTTCTTGCAATAAACATTGTTTAAATAGTAAAACATATGTAGAAGAAAGGGTTTACGTCACTTTTTCACTATATTTGTTTTCCTTTTTTTGGACACCTTGTAGCGCGGTTGGACAAAATAATTTTGTGTTACATGTTTTATATTTTTTAAAGCATAGGGTCTTATTAACAGTCCAAGTTGATTCATTTCAATTGGTGCAAGGAATAGAAATTACTGACCATAGAAATGTGGCACTTTTAAAACCATTTTTTCTTGCATCACCCTGTATAGCTTTTAATACACACCCTGTAAAGGTAAAAAAGAATGTTAATCTTCTTCCTTACAATCTAAGCTTTCAAAATATATATACTTTTATACAGGTCTGATTCACTATAAAGCAACTAGAGACATTTGATTGCGACAATGCTATTTCTCCAACTTTTTGAACACGTAACGCATTTTGCCCCCAACTCATGACACACGACCGTAAGTCAATTAGGATTGTGATGGAATTAACCATAAAATTGGAGTTATTGTTCAAATTGAGTGCAGATAACAGATAAATAAAAAAACTTGTATAGAAGGAAATATGAAAGTGGAGGATGAGAAAAGTGGAATTTACAAATGTGCTCTACATGCAGTCCACTCCCATTAAAATGAGGTGCCTTGGACCAACCAAGCCAAATATATGTACTTTGATATAATGAAATCTCATACTGAATACGTGGGCACACACATGCATGTGCTTATGTTAGAAATTTGGACTGGAAGAATTTTAACAAAATCTCGCTCCTATGCCTTTTATAACAGGAGTAGACTATTATCTAATGATGGAGGCATAAAACTTTCATGCATGTAATCCTATTTGATCATGTACCTGTTTAGTGCCAAAAGGTTGTAACTCATGTGATTGTAAACATGAGTTTAAGACCCTTCTGGCTCCCAACACACTATCCAAAAGTTATTTAGAATTTGCTGAATATAGAATTCCATTTACATTAAAATATACAATTTATATGTAGTTATCTTTTGCCCTATTTACATGCCCGTACATATTTTATTAGATATCACTAATTGTGAACCCATTAGTGCCCAGTTCTTTGTTTCATGCATTACATATATTCTTGCATTCACAAATGCACTGTACAGGCCAAAAAAAAGCCATTTTCCTTGTGATAAATTCTTGTCATACTTGATTTGTACCCATGCTCAGTATAACAGGAGTAGAATGTACTCGTGAAGGCATGCTTCTATATCTTGCTGATCATCATTTAAAACTCTTTGTCAAGAGTAATTAAACTCAGTCACATGTATTTTCAAGTTCATCACCTTGCAAAATGTTTGGGAGAGGAAAAAAGTGTGTAAACTTAATTTTGAATTGCCATGTCTTGATTAACTGCTACCAGTCATGGTATAGGGTATCACATCTTCGTACAATGTACCTGTATAATGTAAGATATCCTGTGGTTGAAAACAATGAATTACTGTTTATATGATTTTATTTTATTAATTTTGTTATGTGTGTCTTCATCACCAGTTTTGGCAATTTCCCCCCGAGAACCATTTCCTTTCTGTATGGTTTTAACTAAAGAGCAAACGTGTACAAATATGCCTTAATTTGTTCTGCTTCTGAAGTATTCAGTCTTTTGTTTTTTGGTTTGTTGTTCATATATATGTAGATATTGTCTTCATTATATTTGCCATTTCTGAAAGAAATGGAAGAATAAAATGCTTGTAACATTATGTTGATATTTCTTTGTGTCATAAATATTCTTTGAAGGTTTCACAGGTGGTAGAGCGATTTGCAGGTGAAGGTTTCATGGTGCACCGAGTATTCTTTCCTGAGGTTATGATTGGTCCTGAAAAGGACCTACCCAATCTTGACGTTTCGGTGAGCATGTTCCCACCGTGAAACCTACACCTGCTAATTTGTGTCATAAGTTTTTAAAACACATTTACAACTAAGCGTATGGACTAAAAATTTAATTATAGACAAATGTCCAAAAGAGCTATTTTGGAACTTTGTCCCACGAGTTATCGATAAATAATTTACCATAACTTAATTATGAAATTATTTATCTCAATTATTTTAGTTAGTTAGGTAAATTATTTGTTGGTTACACATGGGTCAAAGTTCCAAAAATAGCTTGAACTTGCCCTATAACCTACTTGTGTTAAAGAAAATGCTATGTTTACATTATGCTTGCCCGAGGCATAGGGGGTTTGGCAATATATTTCTCTTTGGTCATAGTCACACTAGACTCTACGCCGTACATTCCTTTGCTGACAGGAGCATAGTGTAAACATAGCATAAATGATAAAAAAAGTACAATTTCACAAGCAAAAACAAATTCCAAACCAATGATTCAAATGACGCACTTAATTAGAAGTGCACTTCTGCAAAATTTAATGAACAATTATGCATACTACATAGATTACTCTCCCATGATAATACTATATTTACATATTACAGCCCTGGAAATAATTAACTTGACCAAACCATAGGTAAGGTTACCGCCATGTGGAAAAATGTTCAAGTATTTCCAAGACTGTATATGCACCTGAACAACAATGCCCATTGTAAATATTACTTAATACTAAAAGATATATGTTTTACTTCCAAGAGAATCCAAAAAGCAAGCAAGTGGGACAAACAGATTAAATATAGAATAAGAAAAAAGGAATTATATGAAGTAATCTACTTAACAAAGAATTATTCTACTATTCCTTAAAGGGTAAAAGCTAAAATTTACAGTAGGGGAAAAACAATGATAGGATCACTGTGGTACATCATTATTCAAGAGTATACAACCATGTCCTAGTTTATCAGTTAAAAACTGGAGGTATATTCTGGCCAAAGACTGGAATCAGAAAACTTTGATGTTGCATTGTAGGATTAGTGCATTCCACTTCCTTAATAGCAAGGTGCCATGGATCAAATTACCTAATAGTAATAACAAATTCTTGTTATAATATTATGACAATTTGAACAAAAAGTGAAACTGACCAGAAATATATAATATGGAAAAAATAAGCAAAGAAAAAGGGATCCCAATGGAATCCAATTTTCTTTGCTCATTTTTTTCAATAAGGGAGTTTACAGATACAGTCTGCGCATGCGCGAGTCTCCGATATCCACTTTCGCGGTCAGGCCAACTGTACATAAAATGCGGCGACCGTACAGTCAACCCATCAGTCAGACAAAAATCTAGCAGTATATTTCTTTTTATCGGTCTGTTCCTTGTTTGCCATGTTGACTAATATGATGAGACATTTACATGACTGTGACTGACGTTTTCCTCCCAAAAAGTTGCAAAAACGGACCGTGTACTTGTTGCCGGGTCGCCCGAGTGATGAGCGGCAAAGCGCGACTTGGCAGCCAACTGCTGCGGCGGGGTGCCCCGCTCTGTGCGGGCGATGTATATATAACTCGCGTATGGCAAACCAGCATAGACCAATTCCATGATATATTCAAGATTTTAAAAAACAGTACGCTGATAAAACACATACCAGGTAAGAGATTGATTTCCTATCTTTATTTTGATACCATGTTTATTCGAGTCTCTGTTCTCAACTGAAAGTGAAATTGATTTTGCCGAGGCCTTATGCGCAATAATTGACAATTTGACATTGCCCAGCAGAAGAAACTGCACACCTGTCCGAATATCGAGATTTCAATGCCGTTGGTTTCGGCGAACTCGAAGCCGATTTGCCGTACGCGAGTTGGTACTTACCAATTTCGCTTTCAGTTGAGAAAAGAGACTCGAATAAACATGGTATCAAAATAATTTTTAGGAATAAGTGTACATTGTCTATCTCATCAATAGACAAGTGCGATTTTTCATCCATATTTTCACAATATCAGCGCAAAAAGTATGAAAACCATATGTAAATCAAAGGGTATCATAGACTTCACACGTAAGAATTCCTGCTATAGAGGAGATCATGTACATGTGACCCCTGACCCAATGACGTCACAGACCTCCTATCGGTAACTGTAAACTCCCTTATATGAAGACAAGTGTTCACACATATTTGAAATTTAGACAGAATATTGCCATGTTCCATACCATATTTATACTCCTTATAACAGGTGGGGACTGTGACAAAACTACTGCTTCCTCCTTCAAACCGGAATATGGGTTGAATAATGAATAAACTATTTGTATCTCCCCTTATTCGATATAATATCATACATAAAAGGATTAGGGAAGATTGCATTTCATCACAATGCAGTCCATACCTAATCATTTAATCAATACTATATACTTTTTTTTTTAAATATATATTTTGAATACAAAATACCAATTCTCATTTAGGATGGGGATGCAAAATACAAACTAGTCAAATAAAATCAATTGTTAGATTCCCATCTAAACTTACTTATACAACCAATGTTAATACAAATCATTTAATATTTATTTACTTCTTTGGTGGCCTTCAATAACAAGTATTTCCAAGGTGCACTAAGTGAGATAGTTTAACCCCCAAATTATAAATGAGTGTCAATCTTTTTAGCTGGCATAAGATGTTGTTTATCGACAGGTGAATTATTGAAAAGCAATTGATGTCAAAGATTATATTTCACATTTGGTTTTGAAGTAGATAGACCTTCTATCAAACAAGTCCTATGTTAACAAAATTATGACATCTTCATTTGTTTTAGTACCCCAGATTTGCTAAACCAGTTTAAAATTCAGCCACTACATTCCATGCTTAGCATTTCTAAAACATGACCACTACTTGGTGCTTGTTGGACAACAAGATTTATTTACCACTCTACTGTAGTATTTTGGTTTCGACTTAGTCAAACACAATATATTTCTCACCAGTAACTATACCTGGAAAAAAAGGGTGGTAAGATTTGCATTAATTTTATCTGTCACACTTTAAAATACTTTCTTTATACATGTTAGTATGAGTATTATCTCTCCTACAATGAACCTATTAGCAGGCAACCAAGCACTACCTAAACATTCCACTCCAAATCATCACATAATCATGCTACAGCATTTAAAGCAGTCCTGAATTCATTTCGAGCTGCGCAAGACTTCAGCCACTTCTGTACATTAGAGGGCGCTCCACTGGCTAAGCCAGTCTGGTGCAAGGCACTCCATACCGCGATATCCGCCACGGTCGGACCACTACCAACCAGCCACGCCCCCCTCCCCAGGGTAGAGTTGAGACCTCGGACACCTGCAGCTTTCTCTTTGGAGCTTCCGTTCAGCAAGGTGGAGCTAGCTAGGTCCAGGAAGTTGTCAATGTTGGCTACGGTGACGATATCGTCAGAGGCATCATAGGCGGGAGTCAGGAGGCGGCTTAGATAGCGCAGGATGTTCACCTCTCCTTGGATGGGAGTCTGGGTGTTGGCCTGAATCTTCATTTCTGGACCCTGGGACACTGCATAGATAGAAGAATAAAGGATTAGATGTGACTACATCTAAATCAAGTCTAATTCTTTTAAATAAATTGCTTGACCAATGCATTTTTACAACTTAAATACATGTAGATAGGCAATGCATGTTTGAAATTAAATCAACGAAATAACTATCACTCTCGGGAAATCCTAATTACATCTTCTTTTTTTTTTACAACCGTTTATACATGGAGGAGAAATGTGTTGCATTATCATTATTACATATTAATTTAGATTTGACAATTTACACTATGACTAATTACTGTAAGAAGATTTTAATTTTTTTTTTTTTTAAGTACAATAGTATTCCATATCAACTCAAATTGTAAGCATTATTACAATGACAAGAGAGAGAGTGAGAGAGACCAAATCAATTTCGCTAATATTCCTGCATTTTAGTGCCATACTAGTATCACATTATTTCTTACTGCTTGCATAAAAATCAGATGAATCTAGAAACTTAATTTTTGATCAAGTCAGAATTAAATTTACCATTCTTCCAGATGAGAGTGATGGAGAGCTGTGCATCCATCCTAAGAAATGGTTGGGCACCATTCTGACTGAAGTAAGCCAGTAGTTTATCAGGTACCGTGGTTATGGATGAGTGGGTATGGACCTTGGTCAGACATCTAAACTGCTGTTTCAGCTGCTCGTAGAGGACAAGTAGGGAATAGGGAGGGTTGTTGGGATTTGCATAGATGACCACATCATGGAGACAACCAGAAACCTACATAAAGACAGAAAATAAAACAATAAAACAGACATAAGTAAACATAAAATTAAAAACTACTTTGCCCAAGTCAAACTCGCCCAAATCATAGGTCTTTTCAAGTGATCTTCTCTTTATATTTTATTGTTTTTAACACTTCAGATTTTTTTTTCTTAAAAGATCTTTTTAAGTATTTGTCTCTATATTCTATTGTTTTTGACCATCACAAGACACTTTTTTCTAAATCAAAGCTATTTCTTCACTCCAAATAGACTTGAGTTAGGCAAGGCTGCCTGTACTATGTACTTAATTTAAACTATCATGCCCAAACACTAGAACAGAAGAAGGTTGCATGTAAAATATCAACAACTCCTGTAAGCTCAAAGAAGTATAAACTAGTGGAAAAAAGCCAAATAAACTTCCAATTCATTTCAATAGTTTTTGACCATTTTTTTCTCCCATGTCTGTGGAAGAATACCTTGGAGGTTGTTTGAAAACTGCCTTTCCAACAGCCTTTTCAAGAATGCTTTTCACAAATTCCTCCCAAAAGTTTTTAATTTTGAATTCAAAACCTCTTTTTAAAATCTCTTTATATGCAACACCACCCTTCTGAGATTAAACCCATCTCACTCCTTATGAGATGAAATACCTACCAAGTTTGAGGATGACTGAGTGGAAGAAGATGCTGCTGCTGATGTCTTGGCCTGGGCAGAGCCAGTAGAGGGTTGAATCTTGCTGGTTAGAGCCGCTACATCTGCTTCCATCGAGCGCAGGTCAGTGAGGATGGATTCCTGCCGACGTTCTAGGGCTGCAACTGCAGGGTCAGCCTGGGTGACATAATTAGAATTATTTAGAGATAAAACTATGAATCAGAACCATGACTTTCCAAAAATTATGATCTCATTTAAAGGATAAGGATCTACATTAGATTACTGCAATGTATTTAAAAAAAGTCACAATCTATGATTTTGGAAATCATCTGAAAAAATAGAATGTACAGTGTGTCCCAGAAAGAACTAAAAACGGCTACCAAATAAGAAATATATGGTTCTTGGGCGGAAAGATTCATACGTAGAGAAAGCTCATATCCTCAAGTATTATTTGACACCAAAAAGTCTAAAAATGATGCATGCTTCAATGAGCAATACCCACTTTTGTGAAGGACACAAAAACGAGGCTGCGCAGGAAAAGTCAGAAATAAACATCAATACAGTGTGTTCCTAAAAAAAGAGGACCGAAGTTCAAAGGTCAGTCATTCCAAAAGTATATGGTTTATTCTTGTGATTCGTTTACTAAAATATTAAGTAACTCATCAGCTATTAATTTGAGACATTGCTGACGTCCAAAGTGTAATGGGTCACAGAGTTAGGGTCTTTTGAAGGCGATAGGTACAAAAACCCGTTTTTTTCCAAGTTTGTGGTTTTTCGGGTATGAAACAAACCTTTCTTAATAATTGTGTCATTGGATCTTTTTCAGCAAGTTTCAATGAAGTCATTTCTTTGCAAAGTGGATTTCTCCTGGTATGAGATGCGTCTAATTATGAGTCCTGGAGTCTCGGAGAGGTGCACTGCGACGGATCCTAGTCTCCAAGGAAGTGCGAGAAAACATAAACAATGTCAAACTGTTCAATATTTTAGTAGACGTTCTTCAACTCGCAGCAAGTCTCTGTTGACGTTCGATGGGTTGCCTAGGCGACGTCCCTAAAATGCAACATAAGTACCACAGATTACTCAAGAAACTTTGTCGGAACTTGCTAGCGATTAAAAGAAAGTCGAACAGGGATTGACAATTTTTTTCCCGACTTTTGTTCGATTTAACCCAAGCCCTAAGTCTCAGGAAGGACGTCACCAACGACGTCACACGACGATCACCTAGACTCCAGAGCCCATAAATAGTTGAACCATCTCATGCAGTGTGTCCTTTGAGAATGAGATTGAATTTCATAATTTGAAACTTGTGTGAAAAAATCCTCCAAACGATGAAACCAAAACTCAAAAATTTTGTTTCGTACCCCAAAAACCAAAAACTTGGAAAAAACCAGGGTTTTTGTACCACAATGTATTACTACTTCAAAAAGACCCTAACTCTGTGACCCATTACAATTTAGACGTCAGCGAATGGTCCTCAAATTAAACTGATGACGTACTTAGTATTAACTAGTAACAAATCACAAGAATAAATCATATACTTTTGGAATGACTGACCTTTGAACTTCGGTCCTCTTTTTTTAGGAACACACTGTATTATGCGAAAATGTAATGGACAACCTTTCTGTTTTCATATTAATTATTATTAATTAAATGTTTTTTTGTTTTTTTTTGTGTTTATTTTGTCTTTGTTAGCCATTCACACCACTATTGCTTTGGATCCCTCATGGCCGCACATAGGCAGGTGGTAAATGCATAGCGAATTCCTGCGCAGCCTCGTTTTTTAGTCCTTCACAAAAGTGGGCATTGCTCATTGAACTCATTTGAAGCATGCATAATTTTCAGACTCTTTGGTGTCAAATGATAATTGAGCATATGGGCAGTTCCAGCGTTACGGACATTACATTTCAGACCAATTTTTGCTACTTCAAAAGGTCATTAAGATAACATAACTCTTCTATTGGTTAATCTGAACTTATAGCTTGTTGATTTTGCTTAATTTATGGGAATCAAAAAGAATTAATTATATGTCTAGACAAATGAATAAATGATCCATAAAAGAAGCATGAAGTTTACCTTTTGACTTTGTATAATAATTATTTAATCATAACATCTTAAATTAATATTAGAGAGCGTTACGACATTACACTTTCATACACTTGAATCGACCCCAAGCCTAGCCATAATCTCTACGAATAAACAATCTTTTTTCTTATTGAAAATATGTATTGTTCATCTACATTCATTGATTTGGATCTGAAGGATGCTTTTCCATTCTCCCTTTTCACATTTTGTTGTATTACAAAGTCTTGTAATGTTAATGTAGTCTTCACAAGCTGTCAAAAAGTCTTTCATGACATATCATTCATTCATTCTGCTCCTGTCAGTTTGGAGTAGATATGGTTACTTCTACCACAGCAGAGTAGGTGCAATACTACTGATTTTTCCCTGTTCACCAAATGACTCCTCTTCTTCACTGTATAGAAAGGAAATTCGTGATCTTGTCTTTCCAAAACTTATTGTGTACCATCAGTATGGATCCTTCTTGGTTGGCGACAACATACTTTGCAAATTTTGTTTTGTCCTGAAACCCACATGAACAAAATTTTATCCTATAGAGCAGTTGTCAAAGAAGTAATTCATGTGGTTACACTTTTCCTCCATCCTCCTCTTGTCCTCCAGTGTCACTTTAATGTGTCCACCAGCTTGTTCTTATTTTTGCTTCTGAGTACAGCTGTAGTGAAATGCTGCAGTGTTTACAGGTTTTAATTTATTGGGGACTAAAAAAAAATGTTGGTTTCCCAAAAATTTCCCAAACCCTTTGTAAAAATGGTTCCAATCCCCAAAAAAACTTAAATGTTACTATTAAGGGCCAGCATCTATTTATTGTAGATTCTCCATATTGAAGTATAAAATCAAAAACAATATCTGCAATCGTATGCTTCTCATCTTTGCTACAAATGTGTTAATGTCCGTAACCATGATGAGTAAGTCCGTAACGCTCTTTTCCATGAATTATGGAAAAATTTATAAAAACCTCTTGATATGTTGTAGATAATATTTTAGCTTTGCATTGAATTTGCAACAAATTGGACCAAAACAGGTGCTATAAGAGACTTTGGTCTAAACGTTACGTGTACAAATTACACTTACATGGCGGCGATAGAAATCAAAAGTTTGGAGAAGGGCTATTTTTTCAGTAAATATTTCCATTTCCTTTCCAATCCTGTTTTGATGACTGCATAAATGCGGTCTAGCTTTTTATAACATAAAATAATAACATGAAAGTCATTTAATGGTAAGATTTTTACTGAGAACAAATATTGCAAACGCCTGAATTTTAATGGCAATTTTTTTGAAGAAGCACTTTTTTCAATCAGCTGAAAATATGTTTTCCGACTTGGGAAACAATTTGTTTTATTATATCTTGTTGATATAA
>CALNVZ010003430.1:28828251-28862065 GCA_940671915.1 Paracentrotus lividus | reverse complement strand
CGACCAATGTAAGGCATTGCTTTCCTTTGACATGCTGAGTGGCTTCAGTTAGGGGTAAAAGGAACGTGGGATTTGGAAAGGGCATCATTGACTTATTACCTAGAGATAAGCTGGAGAATTAGCCACCCCTCCCCCCCCCCCCCAAAAAAAAAATGTGATTTTAACCAAAATTTAAGAAACAAGGTTGTTCAACCCACCAGCAAAATGAATGTTTCATCTGCCCCGTCCCCTCCACAGAAAAAATAAAATAAAAAATCGTAAGATGTTATGCTCTGATGTGCTTCTTTCTAATGGTTATTGAGAGTCAAAAGAGCAAAAGACAGATTTTGAGATGAATAATTACAAGAAAGAGAGGGGAGCCTTGGGGTGTAGGGTCATAAAAAATATACTTACACAAACATCCTCCGACAAAAGTGCCAGTATTTCCTGCCATGCCTGTCATATCCCAGAGGTTCCTGTCGTATAAGAATCCACTTTTCTCCACCTTTGAGATGCAACCATAGACACCAAGGACACGATGCTGTCTGCACACAGAACACACATCCAGTCTTCTTCTGGCACTTCCACCAAATTCAACATTCTAAATGGTAGACTGCTGAACACGTCTCGCAGCATATCAAGTCCCCCGTTTATGAACATGACCTGATATGGTCATCATAGGTTATGCACCTTCACTCAATTTCCTCTCGCACTCGTTGGATGCCAAGAACTGGTCACACAGGAGTAACACTGTTAATTTGTCACTCACAGGGGAAAAAGGATAGTTCCTCCTTCAAGAGCACTCAACGCACCGCGAATTTTTGTCACTTTCAACGTATGCTCTTGCAACCTCTGGCCATGTCATATATATCCAGAAACAGAATTTGAACATTATACTGTCCCGCTGGTCATGAGGACCAAACGTTGTGCCGCTGCTTTCGTCTTCCTTGACAAGATTGTACAAAAGAGCAATGTGGGGTCTCTGCAAGTAGCAGGCATTGTCCTCGCTACACAGTGCTGCACAAAAATCCTCAAAGCGGATGGCGAGAGTCTTAACTGCTGACTGAAATGCCTGAGAACTTCATACACGGACAATGCCTGCATTATGTCCTGGTTATCCGGAGGAGATCTGTGCTAGATTGGGAGTTCGAGAGAAGAATTTTCCTCCTCTAGGAATGGCAATGCGAAAGATCGATTCGTCCGAGAGAGTAATAACCGCTTCTTTGCAGCAGTGCTGTCAGTGTCACTCTCACTGTCCTCTTCCAATCATCTTCATCTGTAAATGTCAGATGTTAGCTATTCGAGCTTGTGTCATCATCTCATCTTCCGACGAGGATTGTAACAATTCCTCATTGAAATCCCTCCCTCTTCATCGGAACTTTCATATTTTGGTCTGGCCTTTTTCCCTTTGCCTTTCCCTTTCGGTTTGATTTTGATTTTGCACCTGGTTTATTTTGTTCTGAGGAGTTTACCTTTCCTCTTCCTTTCCAGATCCCTTTCCTGGTTCCTTTTCCATTGCTAGCTGGACTTGGACTTGCCTTGGGAAGATCGTTGAGATTCTAATACCTCTTGGATTAGCCGCTTACTCCGTCTAGCAGCTTCACGTAATCGCTGGGATCTCCCTCGGCCACTGCCGCGGTACTGCTGGCTTGACTTACCGGTGGTGCTGCAGCGAGAGCTGGCTGGACTTGAGCCGTTACTCTGGCCTCCGTTGCCCCGTCCAACTCGGCTCCTCCATCAGATTTCTTTGCATTACCGGCGTCTCGTCCAGGGATCGACAAGCGATTAGGCGGACGTCCACGCCTCTTGGCATCTTAAAAGCAATAGCGGCTGCTAGCGGGTGCGTCTGGTAACCTAACGCACACCTAACTTAGGTTTGAGATCCACTAGCTTCGCGTGAAACACGATTGCATTATATTTACGATTCGCACGCAAGAAGAACTGCAATGTCCGCCATTTTATGATGAAGTGACCACGTGACCAATTACGCATTCAATCTCGAGCAACATTTGAGTCAAGTTTACATACTTTTCACGACAGTGTGTGGCACTTGCTGTATAATAATTGTCTTTCCAAATGAAAATCGTAATAAAAATCTACAAAATATCATCGTAAGATAATCATGCCGAATCAAGACTTTTGTAATGAAAAATACTCCTCGAAGGTTGAGAGTTGTCATTGGTTTACGCTTGGTGCGTTTGTGGGGATTTCCAAGCAAATCTCAAATTTTTACCCTCAGATTGTCATGTTTGAGCTGAGGGTTGATAAATTTGCCTAACCTGTCTATATGTTTAAAAATATCTTGTATTTAGAGGACTTTTTAGTTCTGGTATGTGGCATATGATGTCCTATTAGACCATATCGAATATTATGAACATTATCATCGCCTTCTCGCTATTCGACCAATCAGCGATCTCGATATACCACGGATGTACTGCACTGTATAACGCTGCATGCATGCGATATGCCGCGCCGCGAACACTTTTACACACGCACTTGCACTGTCAATGTAGTTTTAATACCGAATTCGTGACCGAATTACAAACGAACAAAAACAAAAACAGAACGCAGATTAGAACCCAAGCATCTCGTCCCTGAAATAGTTGGTTAACAAAAATGAAACGTTTCAAGTACTAGTAATTCAAAGGCAGTCGTGTAAAAAAGGAGGAAAGGGGGAATACATGGAGAGGAAAGAAAAGAAAAGAAGAACAGAAAAGGGGAAAGATTGAGAGGGAACTGGGGGGGGGGGGGGTCGGTGGAAGAGGGGAGTCGACGCACTTAGCCTACTGAGGCAGCCACAAAATTACTTTGAGAACCGTATTAGAGCCTAGTTATCAGTAATTTATGTTAAGAGCCGAAGCAAAATTATTCAGAGTAACTCAAATCATATCCAAAGATACAAAAATTGTGCCGTGAACGAATTCGAAACTGCGGTTGGAGAAGTGACAGTGGAATAGGGCCTTATTTTTCTGAAAGGGCGCACTTTAGACCAGAGGCATATTGAGATGGGCCTACAGGAAAGGGGGTCGGGTTGTGGAGAAATTTTCCGTAGTGCCCAGAGATTTTTGCATTAAATCATTAAATAATTATGACTGTTTTACCGTTCGTTTACTGAGTTGCGCCTGGTGGAAAAAAGTTATGCGAGCGAAAGCACGACCAGAAAATCTCGAACTCGATTTGAAATTATCATTTTGCACGTTTGGTTATTTTTTTTAAAATTATTTATAGGAGTGGCAGGGTTGTTTGCATATACAGCTTATTTTAAATTTATGGAAGTTGCGCTGATGTGCGTCCTTTTATTTGAAGTGAAACCATGCAATGCGCCCTGACATGCACGTAACCCAAGACAGGCGCGGATCCATGGGGGGAGGGTGCGGGCCGCCCCCGTAAGATGCAAAAACATGTTTTTAAAAAAATCACAATAATTTTTTATTTTTTTAATTTTTTTTGTTTTTGTTGCGTGTCAACTCTTCTCGTGCGAGCAAACGACCTCATCCTACCCCAGTGGCGATTTAGGGGGGCCGAGGGGCGCGCGGCCCCCCCCTATTGCGCGCAAAAAAAAGAAAAAAAAGAAAAGAAGAGAAAAGAGGAGAAAAGAAGGAAAAGGAAGGAGAAGGAAAGAGAGAGAGAGAGAGAGAAGATGAAAAGTAAAAACAGTAAGAAAAAGTGGAGAGGAAAATGAAAGTAGGCCTATAGGTCAAAATTTTTCGCTCGCGCTTCGCGCTCGCATTAAATCGTGATTTATGAGGATGACGAAAAGTGCTTACAATTTAAGCTCTCGCTCTCGCTCGGATTACTTTGTTTAGTAAATCAAGTAGGCCTATCCATACCCACCCCAAGAAAATAACTAACAAACAAAAACATAAGCACATGGAATGTTCCATTTTAGTAATATACAGAATTTTGAACTTGCGCTTTGCGCTCGACATATCTATTTGATGAGGTAATAACATTTATCCTGTTTGTGAGCACATAGCGCTTAAATGTAAAGGTATGTGGTCAATATATCAGAATATTTCAGCTTGCGTTTTGCGCTTACATTTTGTTTAAGTGTCCTTTTTATGAGCAATAGCAACAAAAACCTTTAAAATATGTACTGTTTCAATTTGATACACCGAAAATGTTCAGAATCGCGCTTCGCGCTCGCTTTAATTTTCAAATAAGATAGGCATATAATGATTTTCAAAAGGATGAAAAAAGAACATTATTGTCTCGTTTTCAAGTTTAACATATAAAAAAATATGCTTGCGCTTCAACGCTCATTTTATTTAATTAGATAATTATCCTCTTGAGCACAAAACAAGTGCTTAAATGCACTGTTTTCAAGTTGTAATAATAATTTAAAAAATAGCTCGCATTGTTGAGATATATATCTTCTTTATAAGCATTAAAAACGCTTAAAAAACACTGTTTTCAGGTTGATATAATTATCTAAAATTTTTAGCTCGCGCTTCGCGCTGGCATTGTTTATGAGATATGTATCTTCTTAAGAAGCATAGCATTAAAAAAAACCTTTAAATGCACCGTTTTTAGGTTAATATATCTATAATTTTCAACCGCGCTTCGCGGGTCGCAATTGTTTAATGAGATAATCTTCCTTACCATAAAAACGCTTTAAAAATGCACTGTTTTCAGCTTGATATATTATCAAAAAATTCGGCTTGCGCTTCGCGCTCGCATTGTTTAATGACAAGTACACTGTCCCGTCATAAAGGTGGAAATATTTTTTTGCCGCTATAGCGACATGATTTTGCTCGACTTTAATTTCTTTAATATGTTGTCCTGCTTTTACTTTTTGGGACCCTGGCTATATCTTGGACATTCTCCCAACCCTTCACGTGGACGTTTTCCAAAAAAGTTTTGTCACCCCCGTGATGCCCATTTTTGTCATTTTTTCTCATTTTGGGGCCCCTTTTTGGTTTCCCGGCCGATCAAGCCCCCCATCCTACCCAGGAAACGCGACCGAGGTGTACTGTTTTATATTGTTCTTTAAGTTAAATCTATATTTCTGGGGACAGCAAGTCTCTTGTCTAGGGGAGGGGTTGAAGTAAAAAACGAGATTGGTGAAATTCGGAATATTTTATTCCAATCTTTATGCTGAAAACAAAAGAAATGGAAAACCACCTTTAACCCTTAATATCATCATTTTCCCCTTAAATTTTGTTTAGCCTTAATGACAAGGTTGTAAATAGTCATTATTGATAATATTTTATTTTGATTTAGTTTGGTTGAGATTTTACAATACAATTTAGGGAAGATAGAAATTTCCATGGTGTAAAAATGAATAAAATGAATGTTGTACCCCAATCAAAATAAATTTTGACCCCTCCCCTAGACCAAAGAGTCGAGCCTGTAACCATAAATCTAGATTTAATTCAAAGACAATAACAATCTCCACCTCAGACGTGTTTCCTTAGGGTGGGACTGAGGGGACTTGGTGGGTCGCGTGAACAAAAAAGGGCCCCCAAAATAAGAAAAAATGACGAAAATGGCCATCTTCTGGGGTGACAGACTTTTTTGAAGAAAATCCCCGGAAAGGGTTGAGGGAACGTTCAAGATATACCCAGGATCCCAGAAAGTAAAAGCGGTGACAAACACATTCAAGAAATTAATAACGGAGCAACATAATGTCGCTTGAGCAGAAAAAAATATTCCAACTTTATGACGAACAGTGTATCTCCTTAAAAAGCATACCAGCAAATTAAATGCACTGTTTTTAGGTTTTATATATCTAAAATTTTCAGCTCGCGCTTCGCGCTCGCATTGTTTGATAAGATAATATGTGCTTCCTTATAAACATAGAATAAAGACGCTTTAGGCCCCCCCCCTATTGGCGGCGCAAAAAAAAGAAAAAAAGAAAGAAGAAAAAAGAGGAGAAAAAGAAGGGAAAAGGAAGGAGAAGGAAAAGAGAGAGAGAGAGAGAGAAGATGAAAAGTAAAAAGTAAGAAAAGTGGAGAGGAAAATGAAAGTAGGCCTATAGGTCAAAATTTTTCGCTCGCGCTTCGCGCTCGCATTAAATCGTATTTATGAGGATGACGAAAAGTGCTTACAATTTAAGCTCTCGCTCTTCGCTCGGATTACTTTGTTTAGTAAATCAAGTAGGCCTATCCATACCCACCCCAAGAAAAATAACTAACAAACAAAAACATAAGCACATGGAATGTTCCATTTTAGTAAATATACAGAATTTTGAACTTGCGCTTTGCGCTCGACATATCTATTTGATGAGGTAATAACATTTATCCTGTTTGTGAGCACATAGCGCTTAAAATGTAAAGGATGTGGTCAATATATCAGAAATTTCAGCTTGCGTTTTGCGCTTACATTTTGTTTAAGTGTCCTTTTTATGAGCATAGCACAAAAAACCTTTAAAATAATGTACTGTTTTCAAATTTGAATACACCGAAAATGTTCAGATCGCGCTTCGCGCTCGCTTTAATTTCAATAAGATAGGCATATAATATTTTCAAAAGGATGAAAAAAAGAACATTATTTCTCGTTTTCAAGTTTAACATATAAAAAAATATGCTTGCGCTTCCTTCTTTATTTAATTAGATAATTATCCTCTTGAGCACAGCACAAAAAGTGCTTAAAATGCACTGTTTTCAAGTTGTAATATATAATTTAAAAATAGCTCGCATTGTTGAGATATATATCTTCTTTATAAGCATTAAAAACGCTTAAAAAACACTGTTTTCAGGTTGATATAATTTACTAAAAATTTTTAGCTCGCGCTTCGCGCTGGCATTGTTTAATGAGATATGTATCTTCTTAAGAAGCATAGCATTAAAAAAACCTTTAAATGCACCGTTTTTAGGTTAATATATCTATATTTTCAACTCGCGCTTCGCGGTCGCATTGTTTAATGAGATAATCTTCCTTAGCATAAAAACGCTTTAAAAATGCACTGTTTTCAGCTTGATATATTATCAAAAAATTCGCTTGCGCTTCGCGCTCGCATTGTTTAATGACAGTATCTCCTTAAAAAGCATACCACAAATTAAATGCACTGTTTTAGGTTTATATATCTAAAATTTTCAGCTCGCGCTTCGCGCTCGCATTGTTTGATAAGATAATATGTAGCTTCCTTATAAACATAGAATAAAGACGCTTTAGGAATGCACTGTTTCAGGGGCATTGACGTATATTTTATCCGACAAATCTGCTCTCAGCAATCAGAAATCAGAAGCATTTTCAGTAGCTTATAACAGTTTGTCGGAATAAAACGTCTGGCAAGTCCTTTCATGAAACGCCCCCAGGTTGACATATCTTTAAATTTTCAGCTCGCGCATTATGTTGCTCCGTTATTAATTTCTTGAATGTGTTTGTCACCGCTTTTACTTTCTGGGATCCTGGGTATATCTTGAACGTTCCCTCAACCCTTCCCGGGGATTTTTCTTCAAAAAAGTCTGTCACCCCCAGAAGATGGCCATTTTCGTCATTTTTTCTTATTTTGGGGGCCCTTTTTTGTTCACGCGACCCACCAAGTCCCCCTCAGTCCCACCCTAAGGAAACACGTCTGAGGTGGAGATTGTTATTGTTCTTTGAATTAAATCTAGATTTATGGTTACAGGCTCGACTCTTTGGTCTAGGGGAGGGGTCAAAATTTATTTTGATTGTGGGTACAACATTCATTTTATTCATTTTTACAACACATGGAAATTCTATCGTTCCCTAAAATTGTATTGTAAAATCTCAACCAAACAGTAAATCAGAAAATAACAATATTATCAATGACCGCATAGAGCAGCACTAATCACTTAGCAAAACCTGTTGTCAATTAATAGCTAGCAACAAAACAACATCTTAAATAGGGGAAAGTGAACTATGATATTTACAAGGGTTAAAGCGTGGTTTCTAGCCATCTTCCTCTTGTTTTCAGCATGAAAGAAGGAATAAATATTCGAATTTTCACCCATCTCGTTTTTACTTCAACCCCTCCCCTAAAAGAGACTTTGCCTGTCCCCAAGAAATTATAGAATTGTAACCTTAACAGAACAACTATAAAACAGTACCCTCAGGTCGGTCGCGTTTCCTGGGGTAGGACTGGGGGGGGCTTGATCGGCCGGGAAACCAAAAGGAGGGCCGCCAATGAGAAAATGACAAAAATGGGCATCACGCGGGGTTGACAAAACTTTTTTGGAAACGTCCCGGTGAAGGGTTGAGAATGTCAAAGTATAGCCCAACGGTACCAACGAAAGCACAGTGAAACACACAACATAATTAAAAGAAATTAAAGTCGAGCAAAGTCATGTCGTATAAGCGCGTCAAACAAAATATGCCACCTTTATGACCGGACAGTGTACTTTTGTCATTAAACCAATGCGAGCGCGAAGCGCAAGCCGGAGAATTTTTTGAATAATATCACAAAGCTGAAAACAGTGCATTTTTACGTTATTTATGTAAAGGAAGATATCAACAACACAAATCACATTCAACAATGCGAACGCGGAGCGCCGAGATGAAAATTATAGATATATTTAACTAATAAACGGTGCCATTTAAGGTTTTTTTTATGCTACTGTTTCTTAGAAGATAATTATCTCATTAAAAACAATGCCCGCGCGAAGCGCGAGCTAAAAATTTTATGATATTATATCAACCTGAAAACAGTGTTTTTTAAGCGTTTTTTAATGCTATAAAAGAAGATATATATCTCAACAAATGCGAGCTATTTTTTAATTATATATTACAACTTGAAAACAGTGCATTTTAAGCACTTTTTTGCTGCTCAAGAGGATAATTATCTAATTAAATAAAATGAGCGTGAAAGCGCAAGCATATTTTTTATATGTTACTTGAAAACGAGACAATAATGTTCTTTTTTCATCCTTTTGAAAATCATTATATGCCTATCTTAATGAAAAATTAAAGCGAGCGCGAAGCGCGATCTGAACATTTTCGGCTGTATCAAATTGAAAAACAGTACATATTTTAAAGGTTTTTTGTGCTATCTCATAAAAAGGACACTTAAACAAAATGTAAGGCCGCAAAACGCAAGCTGAAATATTCTGATATATTGACCACATACCTTTACATTTTAAGCGGCTATGTGCTCACAAAACAGGATAAATGTTATTACCTCATCAAATAGATATGTCGAGCGCAAAGCGCAAGCTCAAAATTCTGTATATTTACTAAAATGGAACCATTCCATGTGCTTATGTTTTGTTTGTTAGTTATTTTTCTTGGGGTGGGTATGGATAGGCCTACTTGATTTTACTAACAAAGTAATCCGAGCGAAGAGCGAGAGTCTAAATTGTAAGCACTTTTCGTCATCCTCATAAATACGATTTAATTGCGAGCGCGAAGCGCGAGCGAAAAATTTTGACCTATAGGCCTACTTTCATTTTCCTCTCCACTTTTTCTTACTGTTTTTTACTTTTCACTTTTCTCTCTCTCTCTCTCTTTTCCTTCTCCTCCTTTTCCCTTCTTTTCTCCTCTTTTCTCTTCTTCTTTTTTTTTCTTTTTTTGCGCCGCAATAGGGGGGGGGGCCGCGGCCCCCTCGGCCCCCCCTAAATCCGCCACTGGGGGTAGGATGAGGTCGTTTGCTCGGCACCGAAGAAGTTGACACGCAACAAAAACAAAAAAAAATTAAAAAAAATAAAAATTATTGTGATTTTTTAAAAACATGTTTTTTGCGATCTTACGGGGGGCGCCCGCACCCTCCGCCCCATGGATCCGCGCCTGTCTTGGGTTACCGTGCATGTCAGGCGCATTGCATGGTTTCACTTCAAATAAAAGGACGCACATCAGCCGCAACTTCCATAAATTTAAAATAAGCTGTATATGCAAACAACCCTGCCACTCCTATAAATAATTTTTTAAAAAAATAACCAAAACGTGCAAAATGATAATTTCAAATCTGAGTTCGAAATTTTCTGGTCGTGCTTTTCGCTCGCATAACTTTTTCCACCAGGCGCAACTCAGTAAACGAACGGTAAAAACAGTCATAATTATTTAATGATTTAATGCAAAAATCTCTGGGCACTACGGAAAATTTCCTCCACAACCCGACCCCCTTCCTTGTAGGCCCATCTCAATATGCCTCTGGTCTAAAGTGCGCCCTTTCAGAAAAATAAGGCCCTATTTCCACTGTCACTTCTCCAACCGCAGTTTCGAATTCGTTCACGGCACAATTTTTGTATCTTTGGATATGATTTGAGTTACTCTGAATAATTTTGCTTCGGCTCTAACATAAATTACTGATACTAGGCTCTAATACGGTCTCAAAGTAATTTTGTGGCTGCCTCAGTAGGCTAAGTGCGTCGACTCCCCTCTCTCCACCGACCCCCCCCCCCCCCCCCCCCCCAGTTCCCTCTCAATCTTTCCCCTTTTCTGTTCTTCTTTTCTTTTCTTTCCTCTCCATGTATTCCCCCTTTCCCTCCTTTTTTACACGACTGCCTTTGAATTACTAGTACTTGAAACGTTTCATTTTTGTTAACCAACTATTTCAGGGACGAGATGCTTGGGTTCTAATTCTGCGTTCTGTTTTTGTTTTTGTTTCTTTGTAATTCGGTCACGAATTCGGTATTAAAAAACTACATTGACAGTGCAAGTGCGTGTGTAAAAGTGTTCGCGGCGCGGCATATCGCATGCATGCAGCGTATACAGTGCAGTACATCCGTGTATATCGAGATCGCTGATTGGTCGAATAGCGAGAAGGCGATGATAATGTTCATAATATTCGATATGGTCTAATAGGACATCATATGCCACATACCAGAACCTAAAAAGTCCTCTTAAATACAGATATTTTTAAACATATAGACAGAGTTAGGCCAAATTTATCAACCCTCAGCTCAAACATGACAATCTGAGGGTAAAAATTTGAGATTTGCTTGGAAATCCCCACAAACGCACCAAGCGTAAACCAATGACAACTCTCAACCTTCGAGGAGTATTTTTTCATTACAAAAGTCTCTTGATCGGCATGATTATCTTACGATGGATATTTTGTAGATTTTTATACGATTTTCATTTGGAAATGACAATTATTATACATGCAAAGTGCCACACACTGTCGTGAAAAGTATGTAAACTTGACTCAAATGTTGCTCGAGATTGAATGCGTAATTGGTCACGTGGTCACTTCATCAGAAAATGGCGGACATTGCAGTTCTCCTTGCGTGCGAATCGTAAATATAATGCCGAAATCGTGTTTCACCGCGAAGCTAGTGGATCTCAAACCTAAGTTAGGTGTGCGTTAGGTTACCAGGCACCCGCTAGCAGCCGCTAATTGCTTCTTAAGATGCCAAGAGGACGTGGACGTCCGCCTAAATCGCTTGTCGATTCCCTGGACGAGACGCCGGTAAATGCAAAGAAATCTGATGGAGGAGCCGGAGTTGGACGGGGCAACGGAGGCCAGAGTAACGGCTCAAGTCCAGCCAGCTCTCGCTGCAGCACACCGGTAAGTCAAGCCAGCAGTACCGGGGCAGTTGGCCGAGGGAGATCCCAGCGATTACGTGAAGCTGCTAGACGGAGTAAGCGGCTAATCCAAGAGGTCATAGAATCTCAACGACATCCTCCCAAGGCAAGTCCAAGTCCAGCTAGCAATGGAAAAGGACCAGGAAAGGGATCTGGAAAAGGAAGAGGGAAAGGTAAAACTCCTCAGACACAAAATAAACCAGGTGCAAAATCAAAATCAAAACCGAAAGGGAAAGGCAAGGGGAAAAAGGCCAGACCAAAATATGAAAGTTCCGATGAAGAGGGAGGGGATTTCAATGAGGAATTGTTACAATCCTCGTCGGAAGATGAGCATGATGACACAAGCTCGAATAGCTCAAACTCTGACATTTTACCAGATGAAGATGATTTGGAAGAGGACAGTGAGAGTGACACTGACAGCACTGCTGCAAAGAAGCGGTTATTACTCTCTCGGACGAATCGATCTTTCGCATTGCCATTCCTAGAGGAGGAAGAAATTCCTTCTCTCGAACTCCCCAAATCTAGCACAGATCTCCTCCTGGATAACCAGGACATAATGCAGGCATTGTCCGTGTATGAAGTTCTCAGGCATTTCAGTCAGCAGTTAAGACTCTCGCCATTCCGCTTTGAGGATTTTTGTGCAGCACTGTGTAGCGAGGAACAATGCCTGCTACTTGCAGAGACCCACATTGCTCTTTTGTACAATCTTGTCAAGGAAGACGAAAGCAGCGGCACAACGTTTGGTCCTCATGACCAGCGAGACAGTATCAATGTTCAAATCTTGTTTCTGGATAATATGACATGGCCAGAGGTTGCAAGAGCATACGTTGAAAGTGACAAAGAATTTCGCGGTGCGTTGAGTGCTCTTGAAGGAGAGAACTATCCTTTTTCCCCTGTGAGTGACAAATTAACAGTGTTACATCTCCTGTGTGACCAGTTCTTGGCATCCAACAGAGTGCGAGAGGAAATTCTGAGTGAAGGTGCAATAACCTATGATGACCATTGCAGGTCATGTCATAAACTGGGGGACTTGATATGCTGCGAGACGTGTTCAGCAGTCTACCATTTAGAATGTGTGAATTTGGTGGAAGTGCCAGAAGAAGACTGGATGTGTTCTGTGTGCAGACAGCATCGTGTCCTTGGTGTCTATGATTGCATCTCAGAGGTGGAGAAAAGTGGACTTCTTATACGACAGGAACCTCTGGGATATGACAGGCATGGCAGGAAATACTGGCACTTTTGTCGGAGGATTGTTGTGTAAGTATATTTTTTATGACCCTACAACCCCAAGGCTCCCCTCTCTTTCTTGTAATTAATTCCATCTCAAAATCTGTCTTTTGCTCTTTTGACTCTCAATAACCATTAGAAAGAAAGCACTCAGAGCATCAACATCTTACGATTTTTTATTTTATTTTTTTCTGTGAGGGGGACGGGGGCAGAGAACATTCATTTTGCTGGTGGGTTGAACAAACCTTGTTTCTTAAATTTTGGTTAAAATCACATTTTTTTTTTGGGGGGGGGGAGGGGGGATGGGCTAATCTCCAGCTTATCTCTAGGTAATAAGTCAAGTGATGCCCTTTCCAAATCCCAGTTCCTTTACCCCTAACATGAAGCCACTACAGCATGTCAAAGGAAAGGCAATGCCTTACATTGGTCGTTATGTTTTCTTGTTTTTGCTTGTTTGCTATCCTGAATATTTGATTCCTTTGGGATACAAGGTTTTATCAGTCCACCAACGAAATGGAACTTGCACAGAGGATTGAAACAAATTTTTCCTTTTGACATAAGTTATATATTTTTGCTCAACAAGCAGTTTAAAAAAAAAAAAAAAATCTCGTAAGAATCTCATAAAATTACTGTATGACAAATTTGCCTCATGTATATGTAAAGCTTATAAAGCAACACAAAAACAAGAATGTAAATGGCGAGGGAGAAAAAGATTTCATGTCAAAATTGAAGTTGATGTACAAGGTTTGATTACATTTTGTGAACTTTTGACGTTAAAAGTGCTTTTGTTTTCAACTAAATTTTTGCCAATACTTGTTGTAAACATTTTTGGCGTGTTAAGAAAATGTTTCAATTGTAAGATGATGCAAATGTAGGTACATTTTATGTCATTGCTTCTTTTGTTTCAGTGAAAGAAATGAGGGAAAAATATCTTTTGATACAATGTCATTGTTACTTTTCTGTGATTATTCAGTGATGAAATTCTATATAATCTAAAAAAACATTTGATTTGGGTTGAAAGTGTCCAACCTAATGTCAAAGTAAAATTTATCCTGGTTTGCAATGTCGAAAACTGAACATTGCAAGTTTTATATTTTATCTGCAATTTCATTTTAGAGATAAAACCATCTGCTTTCTCAAAAATTAAGATATTGGAACAGCACATTTTATATCATAATATTGATATTAATCAAAATCAACTTTATTGAAGAAAAAAAAGTATTTTACATAATAACTGGTTTCAACAAAGTGTAACATTGTATATACATATTGTAATAATTTGTAAAATTTATCCAAGACTTTTTGAAATCATTTCGTATTTCCCTATGTTTTTTTATAAATTATAGAATATTTTATTTTTGTATTATTTGGCAGTAGTCCATCGAATTTTGTATGTACCCAGCACTGTTGCATATACTCAAAAAGATTTTCAAAATTGGAGTTTACATGAACAGATGTCTCATTATCACAATTTGTCTTTCAACATTCCAATTCCAGTGAGGGCGAGGATGAGGTGAGGTACTACTCTACCAAACCCCAACTGGAAGAGCTGATGCAATCTCTAGATGCTGAGAAGTGGGAGGAAGACCTGTGCCTGGCCCTGAAGGACTGTATGACCGAGATCCTGGACCAGATGCAGAGGACCGAGGAGCTCACAAACAGTGCCAGGGGCAACCAGAAATCTGTGCTTCAGAAGTCTACAGGTAGGATAACATGAAATTTTTAAAAAATTTAGAAAAGAAGAAGACAGAATTATTATGTCACAAATATCATTCATGCAATGAACACACTTGAATGCTTTTCAGGTTGTGTGTTTCCCACTTCAACATACATGTACATGACATTACCAGTGCTAAGTGTAATTAGATTAGTTACAGTATTGCTAATAACAGTAAAGAGTATGATAGAAATTTCTATAAATACTGCCTAATATGACAAAAAATAATCTATGAACGTTTTACAGTTATAATTATTGAAATTGAAATTGAAAAAGGTTTTATTGAAATATTGAAGATAGCGACCCAAAGGTCGAATTGGGTTCAATGTACAAACAGAACATATATAAATAGGAAATTTACAAAATAATGTAACATAGTAAATCGGGTACATGAGGAACTAAAAGGAGAGAGGTAAAAGCATTATTTACTGTAATGAAATGGTTCTTTTAAAAAAAAAAAATAATAATAAGAAAAGGATTGATTGCTTTGTAAAGAATGATTACGATCTGACCGCGGACGGGCACACTCTAATAAACTAATTATAAAATTTACGTACTACTCCTATATTCGCTTGCGCTTACACAATGCTCACATGACCTAAGTGGAGTGTGTGTTCGCTCACGTGTATCACGATAATGTTGACGTGGACGTGAGCGAACCATAGAGATGTATATATAGACACTAGAGGGCGTACTTCCTCAAATTGATGTGAATCCATGGTCGGGCGGCCGCCATCTTAAAGAGGGCAAAAAATCTGTGCGTGCATGTTGCAGTAGTGCATTTCTTATGAAGTCGATCCGGCCTTGGTCTAAAGTTTCTTCCCTTTGAGTTGATTTTGAGGAAATCATGCCGGGGGATCGTGTGCTGCTTTCGGCTGTACATCCAGAAGGAAAAAAAAGGCAGTGATATTTAAAGGGAGGGGGATGCTTGTGCGTTTTTCTTACACCTGTCTAATCCTAAAGGGATCACTTTAGCATCATGGTATGTGCAAGCTTTGGATTGTAGGTCATGTTGCTAATGCACTTAATACTTCGGGTTATATTTTTAAACAAGCCATAAATCGATCTTGGTGATGTTAATAATATTTGTATTATTCATGTATTCTTTCAGAGGAGCTGAATGCCATCAAGGCTGAGCGAGAAGAGGCATTACGGAAAGCAGAGGAGGAGAAGCGGAGGCTAGAGGAAGAAGCTGTCATCGCTCAGGCACAGGAGGAAGCTGGGATAAAGGTCGAACAACCGGAAGAGAAGGAAAATGAGGAGAAGATGGACGTGGATGTGGGAGGAGATACAAGTAAGACCGAACAAGAGGAAGGGGTCGGGGAGTCGGAAGCCAAAGTAGATGAGAAAACAGGAGGGGAGGTTGAAATAAAGATGGAGGTTGAATTTGAAGAGCAAAAGGAGGATGAAGCCAAGACTGGTAACAACCAAGATGGTGGAAACCCAGATTCAGAAGTTAAGAAAGAGGATGGGGATGATGAGAACAAAGTTGAAGCGGGACTGAAAGGTCGGAGTGTCATGACCAGGTCAAAAAATCCCAACTACAAGCCCCCACCCCCTAAGGCCACACCATATCTAACTTACACTACAAGCATTCCAACTCGTACAAACAATTCTCTTGTAACAACAGGCAAATCCAAGACTGACGAGACGCTTGTTATTAATTCCAAAGGGGAAATTAATCGCATTGGCGGAGACGACAGCAACAAGGGTGTTGTGACGAGAGCAGCCATGAGGCCGGAATCGCTCTTCAAGCTCGGCATGGAGGGGACATACAAGTCCTACAAGAATCAGTTCACCACCAACAGACTGGCACTGAACAAGCCGCAGCACGCTGAGGAGAGGGATCGCAAGCGCTACCTGGTCAACAAATTCAGCCTGACCTCCGCATCGGAGTTCAAGTGGCACGGCAGCACGAACAGCAACCGCATCCTGACCATCTCCACCCTCCGCCTCACCATCACCCAGCTTGAGAACAACATCCCCAGGGCTCTCATGCACACTAACTGGACGGTCCATCGCAACAACTGGATCAAAGCTGTCCACATGTGCTCCAAGCCGCATGCCTTTGCCCTGGCTCTCTCTGTCCTGGAGTGTGCTATCAAGCCGGTGGTCTTCAACTCTTACTTCTCCGATGGACTGGGACATGTCAGGATGATCAGGACTACAGCGATGGATAAGGAGGAGCGGAAGAAGATTGATCGGAAGAAGAAGGATGATGACATTGAGGAGATCCAAGCCAATTGCAGTTGGGTCAAGTACTGCTTCCCCATCAAGCATCAGGTGAGTGTCAAAACTTTCTTTTTTTCTTTGTTTCATGGAAGCAGAATAAAAGGATGTCCAGTATAACAGCATAATACAACAATATGAGCAAAAATAATCAAAAAATAATTGCAATAAAGAATAATCCAAAATATTGGCCAGTAATGATTTGTCCTGCAGTTAACTACCCAAAATTTATGCATATATATAACATTTTTGAAATTCCACTTGAATGTCAAAAATGTTCAAACTGTATGTTATTTGATAAGAGCCAGAGGGCATTAATTCTGTATTTATTTCGAATGTGAAATTATTAATTAATATCCTTGTCGTTTTCAAGAGACAAATCCAAGATGAATTGAGGTGAGGTACCATGCATGCAGTGCTATCTAAAGGAGCCACCTCTGTCCCCAATGACAATTTATTGGCAATTTTGTTGGGGTAGACTAACCCCCAAGTAAAGGGCACTTCATCCAACTATGTGCTTCAGCATCTGGGCCCTTGTTTATAAAACCTTCATACTAAGGCCTAGTTATCACCTATAAACTGTGTACTGTTCTAAATGTAATTAGTTGACAACTAGCTTGTTTTACGAATATGGGCCCAGTTCAACAGAAACAGTAATTATCATCGATAGTAAGGATTTTTAAAAATACGATAGAGCTTAAAAGTAGGAAGTCATTCCTTCCTTATTGTACACATACCTGGTGCACCACTGTAACTTTTATATCAAGAAAAGAAATGCAGCTCCCTGTATTTGTTGAGAAAATTGGTTTGTGAGGACAAGTAGAATTATGGTGAGCTGTGTTAAAAAAGACAGTGACTGAAAATATACAAATTTTGAGAGTTTTCAATCCTCTGCCCCCTTTGTGTTTGTCTTTTCTCATTTCCCCCTATTTTAATTTTTTTTATTTGATCTGCTTAAACATTGCTCCCTTATCTTTTGTTCAGGTATGGAAGTTGAAAGGTGAGGAGTATCGCATCTATGGAGGCGGTGGATTCAGTTGGCGTAGCACTATCAGGAAGAGAAGGCCCCTACCCCCTCCTAGTCCTGCTAAGATCGGTCTTGACAGGTGCATCAAGGCTGCCAAAGCTGGTGAGTTGGGAATAAATTTGAAAGCTGCATTCCTCTTGCATTCACCACCTCTTTTTTATGGGGGGAGGGGGGGGGGGTGGGCGATTGTAAACATGCATAGTGTCAGGTTTTATTCACAAAAATGAAATGCGTATATTTTTTCTTGAAAAGAAAATGCAGCGAACCACTCTGTTTTTTTAGAATTGATCAGTGATCTTAAAAGTTTTTTAGTTAAAATTGTTATTTGTTTTAGTTAGCCTAATAGGACCAGGCTTTTTGATCACCTCATTTTTTTTTTTTTTTTATGCCTCCGCCACCGAAGTGGTGCCGGAGGCATCATGTTTTCGGTTGGCCGTCCGTACGTCCGTCCGTACGTCCCGCTTGCTCGTTATCACGATATCTCAAGAACCACTTCAGATATCGAATTCAAACTTGGGGATAGTATGTACCACCATATGAAGATGATCTGATGAGATTTTGGAGTATGTAGGTCAAAGGTCAAGGTCACAGAGGTCAAAAATAGTGAAATTCTATGTTTGAGTTCGTTATCGCGATATCTCAAGAACCATTTGAGATATGAGCTTCAAGCTTACGTGTCGTATTTACCGCTATAGGAAGATGACCTGATTAGATTTTGGAGTATGTAGGTCAAAGGTCAAGGTCACGGATGTCAAATAGTGAAATTCTATGTATTGAGTTTGTTATCGCGATATCTTAAGAACCATTTGAGATATGAGCTTCAAATTTAGGTGTAGTATGTACCGCCATAGGAAGATGATCTGATTAGATGATGGATTATATAGGTCAAAGGTCAAGGGTCACAGAGGTCAAGATGTGAAAATCCATGTATTGAGTTTGTCATCGCAATATCTTGGGAACCAATTAAGATATAATCTTCAAATTTAAGGGTAGTATCTATCACCAGAGGAATATGATCTGATTAGGTTTGGGTCAAAGGTCAAGGTAAAAAATGTCATTCTATAAAGCAAAATGAATACATGTAGATGAATGTGCGATATTTTTCTGATCTGGCAATGGTGAAGGCATATATGTCGAGGATTCATCTTGTTTTTTTTTTTTTTTGGGGGGGGGTGGATTCCACCCACCCTTTGGATCTAAGAACCTAAAACTAATTGAGTTGAAGCACTAAAAGCAAAAATAATCAGACATTTATGAGAATTGAGTTTGTATTCGATGTGTACACAATTTATTTTTATTTTTTTTTTTTGTCTGACGAAATTGAAATTTCGATTGAAATTGAAGGGGGTCAAAAAAAAAAAGCTCAAAATAACCCAGTGGGGTGAGGGTTAGAATTTTGGTTGATCCAAACTTGTAGAAATATTAAATATTTAGGATATCTACATGTTACATAGTATTAAAATATATTTTGTTTAATTCCATTTCATTTTTTATTTTTCAGCTGGCAAGTGGGGTTACCCGCCAATCGATGAGGAGAAGAATGAGGAGCAGATGGACACTGGTGAGGTCAAAGGGACAGAAGAGACCACAGATGCACAAAAGGAAGAAATGGAACCAGACACCAAGGAGGAAAGCCAAGAACCTGCCTCAAAGACAACTGAAGATGCAGAGGAATCAAAGTCCGGTGAGAATGAGACAGAGATGGATACGACGGAAGAGAAGCAAGAACCTCCCAAAACTGATGAGGTATCGAAGATGGATGTAGGTGAAGTGAAAGAACCAGCAGTTGAACAGAGTGAGAGGATTGCAGAGGATGAAACAAGGACAGATCAAAGTCCTGAGGCAGGTCCTCAGAAAGATACAACTGGAGACTCTTGCCCAAGCGATCAGTTAGAGGATGCAGAGGTTAAAACCGATGCCCAAAGTGCTGAGAGCTCACACCAAGAAACACCCACAGGAGTTGAGAGTAAAGTAGTTGATGATTCAGCTGCCGTTGATACTGTAGGGCCGAGTGAGGTTTCTAAAGATAGTAAAGACCTCAGTGACACAAGTGAAAGGGATCCCTGTGATAAAAAGGCTGATAATGAGGACAAGAAGGCTGCAGAACCAATGGACACTGAAGCAAAAGTTCTTGGCATTGTCGCTAAGAAACCTACTCTTGACATGGATGAACTAGACATTTCCAATGCTTTAAGGAATCATACTGTGTACAGAAAGATCCCATACAAGTCTAGGCTAGAAGGACTTCTAGAAAGTCGGTCTAAACAACACCTTCAGGAAACCATCAAGTTCCAGTCGGAGATTGGGAAGTATGCTAAGCAACAGAAAATGGTTGAAGAGAAGGAGAAGATGTTGATGGTCCTGAAGAAGAAGCTTGCTGCTGGTGGAGACATCAAGGCTGTTCAAGGTGTAGTAGAGGGTATGAAGCAACAGTTAGAAGTCAGAAAGGCAAGGAAACCTCAGCCATATCGTCAAACGTCAGTAACGTCCAAGTCTAATGCATCAACTAGTAGCACAAAAAGTATCAAGGAGTCCTCTGCTACTCCAGTGGTTGCATCAACAAGTGCAGTGCCAACTGTATCAACACCAATATCTGCTCCTGTAACTGTGTCACCTCCTGTAAAATCAGCACAGACATCTGCTCCATCAATTGCTGCAGCAAAACCTGAAGTAATGAGTGCTAAGATTGAACAAGAACCAACATTTGAACCATATGTTCCTAAAGCAACTAATGTTCCTGAACCAAAAAGTGAAAAACCTATGCCAGAGTCACCTGTAATGCAAACACCAATCAAAGAAGAACCCACTGCAACAGCTAATACCGAAAAACCAGTTGATGTAGACCCTGCAGTGCCTTCCGATCCAATACCAAAACTTGAAGAAGCATCAGGACCAAATGATCCACAACGTTTCAACAGTAAACCTACTCAGCCAGCCAAATTGAAAACTGAAAGTTCAACAGATGTCCGGAAATCACCTGCAACCCACCTTGCCAAATCTCCATCTTCCTATCAAGATGCTTTCAAGGAAATGCTGACTAATACGGGTGTTAAAGTACCTTCATCTGCGTTGCCTGATGAAGATACCTCAAGCAAAGAAATCCAGAACGAGGCACTGGATGGTTCACAAGAAGTGCAAACTGAAGAACAGGGAGACAGAAAGACACCTGTATCAGATATGGAAGTTGAGAGTGCTGTAAAGAGTCTTGAAGGACAAGACACTTTGATGGAGGCAAGTGCTGAATCTGGAGAAAGGATATCTGGTGAACCGATGGAATCAATCACAGCAACAGATCAGCTCTCGCACAGTGAAACTGTAGAGGGCTCAATGTCACAACCGGAAATTGACATGTTTCAAGATCAGCAAACAGAGATTTGTGCAGATGCTCTTATTGCAGAAGCAGAACAAGAAATAACGGAAGCACCAGCAGAAGCAATATGCCCGTCCTTACCATCTAAAATAGAATTAGAACAACCCTGTCAAGATGCAGAACCCATGATGGAAAGTAAAAACGACAGTTTGTTACCTCATGAAGAGCAGACTTTTGAGAACTTACAACAAAATCACTTGGATGATTTGTCAAAGGAAGGAATGGAAAGCATATCAATGGATTCAGAATATTCTGATGGAGGTCTTTCACAGCTGAAAGCTGAGGAAACTAGTTGTGATGGTGAAAGGACTATGCAATCTCTTCCAAGCACTGATGATGTGCTTGGGAGTGTAACACCATCGTCACCCAGTGACAATGGTGAAGTTGTAAGCGCAGTTAGTGAAAGTGTTGAGGAAAATACAAACTCTTCTCTGGGATCAAATTTGTCTACTTCAAACAACAACAGCAATGTAGTCACTTCTGAACTTATCCATTCCTCAGAATCTCATGCAGTTCCACAAGAGCCACAGTTGAAAGAACTTTCATTTCAGGATAAGTCCAGTGTGCAATGTGTTGGAAATACTAGTGCTGATGTAAATTCAAGTGTTGCGCACATTTCTGAGCAGCTTGACGAGCCAGCAATACACCAGAATTGTGTTGATCCTTCACCAGCTGCTGAAACCAAAGAACAAACCTACTCAGATATTGACCATAATAACGTTGATGAAGTTGTTGGAGATGTAATACCTCAATTGCAAGGCGATGAAATCAAATTAAAACATCCTGTGAATGAAGAGGAATTAGTTGGTACAAAAGACACTGAAGTAAGAAACATTGTTGAGTCTGATGAACAAAATGAGCAGGAAACGCAAATGGTGAACTTGCCTCCTCAGGAATCATGTGTAAAAGCTGAAGACGAACTGGGAACAGATGTCAGGTTAGACAGCAGTTTACCAGAAAAGACTGTGGTTCGAGAGCCAAATGCTGTAACAGAGCACGCCATGGATACAGAATCTGTCTTAGTTCCACAATGCACACAAGAAGATGAAAAGCCAACTAATGTTCAGAGTGAAGATACAGCATTTGAAAAGCTTCCAGATTTGGTTGACAACATAATCTCAGAGAGCAAGTTGGAGACAGAATATGTTCTTCCTGTAAGTGATTCAAGTGAGCAACAAAGTCAGAAAACAGAACATTTATCAGAGGAATCACAACCACCTGTTGGAAGTACTGAGACAGTTCCAGATCAACAATCAGTGGTCCAGCTCGAAGAACCAGAGCAGCCAATGCAGACTGATCCTGTAGCTCTCCCTTCTGAAGTGAAGCAAGAGATCAAACCTATTGCAAGCCAAGATCCCTTTGTTGAAATGACACCATCTGTTGAAAGCACCAACATTGAGGACAGAACAGCTGTTGGGGATATATCACCAACACAATGCAAGGAATCAGATGTGAAAGCTGAAGAAGTTAATTCTCAAGCATTAACAACTGTTGATGCTACTACTGCACCCCAAGTGGCTCCCTTTAAAACAGAGATTTCTGGTGAACAAATGGAAGTTCAAGTTCCATGTGACAGGGAAACAAGAACTAATGTGTCTAATGAGGGAACATCAGAACTAGGTGATTCAAAAATGGAAAGCCCCATGGATACAAGTTCTGTAGTACCAGGGAACAAAGTATTGGCAAGTGTCAAAGTAACTGAACTTGCGGAACAAAAGACCCAAATGATGTCTGAAATAACAAAGCTTGAAAGTTCTGAAAGTAAAATCATTTCTTCAGCTGATATGGAAACTGCAAAGGATGCTCCTTCGACAACCATATCGGTTGTTGTGACAGAAAAGTCAGAAACCATTGTAACTACTGTCACTAAAACCACCACAACAACTACAACTACGATCAACCGTGAACTGCGGGATCTTATTGCCAGCAACACCACAACTACTGAAACAAAGAGTGTTGTGAGCAAGATTGACACGTCGGTCACCCAGACCATGATCCAGGCAGAGATCATCAAGCTTGAGAGCGCCCTTAAGGACGAGTTAGCAGCGATCCCAAAGCAGCGAAGAACCAATGATTCTGTGCGATTGGAGAAAGGACCAAAGGGCAAGCGCCCCATCAAGCGCCTAGCCAAACCCTTGCCCATCTGCTACATGTTCTCAACTCGTAGCAGAAAGAGAAGCATCCTAGTGTTGCCTCAGCATAATCTCAGGCGCTTGAGCAGACGTGGAGGTAACCTTGAAGTGGAAGGCTACATCTCCAACACCAAGAACGTAGGGGACTTCTGGCCTTATCCCTGTGCCCGTCCCTCCTTCAAGATCTGCTGGAGATACCGGCTCCAGACTGTCCGGTCTCTGTCCGCTGTCAGTCTTCTGCTTCGAATCCTGTGGGCATGTGTACGATGGGACGACATCAACATCAAACCGCCCAACAATAACGGTGTGACTATCATAAATACGGAGGAAGAGAAGATCACCTCTGAGATCATAGACCGCCGGGATGTTACCACTAGTGGGGTCAGATCGCAGTACTTGGTGCGCAAGACGATTGTCCCCAAAGAGACCTCCTACTCGACCCCAGGTAGATAACCAATTCATTCTATTTTTTTTTTCTATTTATAGTTTTTGACTTATAAATTATATTATAAATTATAATTCCAATCTATATGTCTGTGATTCATCACGAAAAATCAAAGATTCAGCAAAACAGAATATATATTTTTCACAAAATTTGACGTTTTAAAAATTATTTTGCAGAATCCCTGTACTCTTTTCTCCGTGACCTTGGCTTGTGTTTCATTTTCATATGATTAATCACATATGATGTGTGGCACTTCAATGCAATTAACTTTTAGACAAAAATTACATAATGTGAATTTATACTAAGAATGAATTTTTTTTCCCATCTCTGTGTTAAATTTAGATTTCCACAATTTATTTTAAATTTTTCAGCACAGATGCAAAGTATGAGTATGTATTCAATCTGCATGTTTAATTTATCGATATTGGCTAAGTTTGTAATGTATGGACATAAATGTTTACCTCGGTTGATGGAGTAATTCTTGAGTTATTAATGATGGAACTGTTTTAATTTGCAGAGGTGCACAAACCCCAGCGATCTGGTCTAAGATCCAGCGTCACACCATCACGGAGAGTAGTCCGAGAGAAACCCAAAGGTCCACAAACCATTGAGGTATGGGTCCCTGAGGAAGGACTAGAATTGTGGGAGGTCCAGCAGTACTGTGAAAAGTAAGATAATGATTCTAATTCCTTCTTTTTGTTTTCATTGCAGACATGTTTGTAACTATTGTTTCAATCATACTCCTGTTGATTCATCTCATCTTTCCGAACAATCCCTATACATTTTATGTGTTTTCATTTTAACTACATGATCTATTTTTTTCATTCAATGAAGTTGTAATGAAGTTCTGTTACTAAAATGTAAATAGTGGCAACATCTGCGATATGAAATTTTCCCCAAATTCCCAAATTTTTCTGTACTAAATAATGTATACTTTTGTATTTCCTAATGGAAATTTTATAAATCTCAATCTGCAAAATTTTCTGAAGTAAAATGGTTATGAAAATTTATGGCTTTACTGTAGATTGAATCAATAGTTGTCAAGCTCAATTTATGTTCATACTTTAATGTTCTGCAGGATCCTGCTGGGAGAACAGTCTCTAAGAACTGAAGTGGCTACCCTGAGTAAATGAACTGATATTATCATTATCATTATTACATGTATATTATTTATTTCAGGCAACTGAGACAGCAAGCCAGAGAGAAATACAAGGAGAAAGAAGCCAAAGAGAAGGAGGCTCGAGCATTGGCTGCAATCAAGAGCACGCACAACAAGGAGAATGAGACAGCTATCAAGCTGGCAGTGACGTCTAAGGGTAGCAAGATGGCCATACCTACCCTCAAGGGTACCAAGACTGTGGCTGAACAGGTGAAGCATGAGCTGGAAGAACAGCTCAGGCAGCAGAGGATACAGATGCAACAGGTTTGTGTTGGTTCATGTCAGTCCAGAACTGGTTAAAAATGCTCTGTGAATTATCTTATCCTCCCCAAATTGTTGCCATTTGTTGTTGTTGATGTGTTTTTTTTTACTGAGTCCTTTGAAGTCTTTTGAAAAGAATAGCATGTATGTTCTTAAATTGGTACCATTTAGCTTATTTTTACTCAGACTTTTGAAAAATAATATTTTTATCCACAAATTGGCACTATTTAGATTTTTCTTAACTCGTAAATGAATCAATTAAAAAAACAAAAACATTTGTGTTAGATGAGCATGTAAAATTACAGTACATGTATATTTCCAAAATAGGGTTACAGATGCCCCCTTACATGTCCAATCTAAAAGATTTAATAATTATTTTCATTGAAATTTTCTTATTCATGTCTTCTGAAAAATACAGTTGTTTTTCATTTTTGATCTTGATGTTGGATTTTTGATATTATTATTATATTATATATGATAGTATACAAATATACAATGACAATCGAGGATCTGGTTAAAACTATTCGCATCGAAGGAACATCACATAGTACTATTCTCTCGAGGGCCATCGGCCCGAGAGAGAATAGTACTATGTGATGTTCCTGAGTGCGAATAGTTTTAACCTGTTCTGAGAATGAGTCATTGTATATTTGTTTTATATCCCTTCCACTATCCTTTTAATTTTTTTAATGAACAAAATTATATAGTCTATGCTTACCTTTCTTCTGGATCCAATAAGTACAAGTACTTACAAAGCGCCCGTTTTTGTTCGAGCACCAACGAAAAATCTTGCGAGCGCTGAATCGAGTGATTTGATGTCGATCTCATCACAACTCACACCATCAATTTGTGAACAAAATTCACGGAATATAGATACAGCATACTTAATTTGTTTCTGAGTATTAACGCTGTCAGTCGAGTTCATGAAATCCACAATTTCCTCGTCATTATACTGCTGAAATCTTCCGTTATTACCATCAATCTAGCAACTAGTGGAGGCAGCCATTTTGTCTGTTTACAAACAAAAATCAGCTGTTGCGCACCGCGCGTGCACCTGGTCAGTGCAGCTCGCCGAAAGTTTCCCGTGGCATGCGCGCAGCATGCAGTGGAGAATTCAGGTAAAAGCAGCAGAGTAGCACCGCTCGCATTGTGCGTTGCGCAACTCGTGAATAGGGTGGGGGGGGGGGGTCGGAAAAACGTATAGTCCAGTTTTTCCCTAGGGAAAAAATGTACTATGCGTGACGTCATGAAGAAAAACGAACTATTTCATGAGAAACGTTTTTCTTAGTTAAACTATTCTTTTTCTCCTTGTGTACACTCTCAATGCAAACAATCTTAGATAAGGGATATAATATTTCATGGACCCCAAAATAGACCTCTTTCAACAAGAGCAACAGAACTGACAACACTAACTAATGCTTGTTTTTGTTCTGTATTCTGCAGAAACGTCTTGGTGCAGCCAGCAGTGCCCAAGTTATTGTGACTGTTGCAAAGCCAGGAACAGCTAAAACAACCATCTCAATGAGTAACTTGGCTTCTATGGCTACCAAGAATAAGGGTTTACCACCGGGTACCACGATACAGTACATCTCAGGACCTGGTGGAACACAGCAGGTTAGTGAACCAATGAAATCAGTTGGTCCCATATGCTGCTATTTATGTTACAATCAAATCAGAACAAATTTACAAAGAACCAAATCATTTAAATATTTTAGGGGATAAAATTGAAATTGCAGTTGATGCAATAAAATTAGTAATTTATCTGGAATGTGAACATGAATAATGACTGGTATAGACATGGCTAGGGTAGGCTGTCTAAAGAAGTGAATTAATGTAGTTTATGCCTTACGTCTTTTACAACATGGCTATTCTTTTCCATATTGATACTCTTTTCTCAAATCAGTGCAGTATTTGATTTGTTCATATATTAATGCCATAAAGTGGTTGTGAAAATTATGTCATTATTTCTTTTCCAGAGAATTGTAGATGCTGAAATTTTCTAAAAATTTGCAGTCAGGCCTCACAAAAAAAAGAGAGAAAAAGTAATATAAGGCTGTATAGCGATAGCAATATCACATAATCGTAAATTTCTCCATCGAGGCTAAATTTGTGAAAATTCATACATGAATGTTTTTGCCTATTTAAGTATGTTTCACCTCTTATCTCAGCTCTACTACCCAACAAACAAAGCCCTCCCTTGAATTACATTTATCTGTTTCTATCTTCCACCTTCATTAGGCACGCATCATCACAGCTAACAACCCCGCCACCCCTGGTCAGGCCCGCTACGTCATTACCAACTCCCCCGGCGCCGGTGGAGCGGGCACCCTGAAGGTCATCAAACAGATGCCCGTCCCTGGTGTAAGCAGCAGTACCAGCGGGCAGGCCACCACCATCATAGCCCCCAATACTCCTGGCAAGGTTACCGCTATCAAACCCGCCGGGGTACAGCAGGTCACACCGGGGGGTACAGTACCCATCAGCATGAAGCCAGGTACTTCTGCTGTTACAACTACGACTATTGGTGCTACCACCGTGGGCGCAAGCACTACTCCTGTACAAGGTGAGACAGTTCTATTTATATACGTTTTATTTGAGCATCGCCTTGAGCATCTCTTGAGATGGATATGTTGCGCTTTATAAATATTGTCATTATTATTATTGACCGGGGCTCCGTAACACAAAGTTTTGCAATTAATCGCAAAGTGGCAATAGCCAATCACATTCGTTGGTGCATGCACTTTTTGTTCAAAAGACTGATCAGTAACCAATTACATGCATTCTTTCAAATTTCCAATTGATTTCAAACCTTCGTGTTATGGGGCTCAAGTGGTGTTTCAAAAAGTTGTTTCAAATGTTATGAACGACTAGTGATCAGTTCCTGTGCTGGCTGATTAAGAATATGATTAGTATAGCACCCAAGAACATGTTCCAGTCATTCCTAAAGTCATTTATAACTTTATGAACGACCTGGTGAAACACTTTTTTTTTTCTTTGTTTTCTGATACATTGTATTCGTACATACCGAAGTAATGGCCACTTTAATACTTACTATGGCCAAGTTCTTTCTTGGACTCCGTAATGAAACATTGCAACCAAATGTTTTCTATCTGTCATAGGGATAAGCATTTGCCTTGATTTAGGCATAGCTCATTCCAGTCTTTTCAGAGTGTTTTCTGACCATGTTTAATGCTTCCCATTTGAGACATGTTTAACACCTTCTCCCTTTTGCCACGCCATAGGTCAGCCACAGTTGACCGGTCAAGCCCAGGTGTTCAGCAACCAAGCCCAGGTCCTCCAGGTCGGTGGTCAGAAGTTTGTTATCACACCAGCACAGGTCCAGGTCCAAGGAACAGGCCAGATGATCCCAGCCCAACTTATCCAGACCCAGACTAGTCAGGGAGCAGTCCTACAAAGACTAGTCCTGACACCTAATGCTGCTCAAGGTAAAACATAAACCATATTCGATTAAATTGAATTTTAATTTTTTTAATTTGTATTGAATTGAATTACAGATGGCTTGAATAACAATGCATTTGCAAAAAACCTAAAAAATGAAAAATAAAAAACAGCACATGACACATACGTAGAAAGACAAAATGTCATTCACAAATTTGACTTGAAATTTGTTGCATTCCATTATGTTTCTAATGAAAAAGACCAATTTGATAGAAAGTAATGAATGAAATTGTGGTATTCTGAAGAGGAAAATATTTTCATTAATGTTTAAGTCCAAACTGACTACAATAAAATTCACTGGAGTGAATTACTGTAGGCGATTATTCGACTTATGTGACTTCTACTTATGTGAGGTTGATATGTAAAAGGGAAGCAGTAGTTAAAAAAAGATGTAATTGATGACCAGTCCTAGGTGGAAAAGCAGACTCATCTAGACCTGTGGAAATTCTGTACTACCATGGGTTGAATTTACCTAAAATGTAATTTCAACTATTAATTGCTTATTTTTCCCAGGATCAACCCCAGGCAGCATACCTCAGGTGAACCTACAGGCAGCAGTCCAGGCAGTACAGCAGACCCAACAGACTCAGAAGCAACAAGCAGCTGCAGCAGCTGCAGCCGTTACTACCATCACTGCACCAGCTAACCTGATAGGTCAACCGAGACTAGCACAGAAACCTGTCCCACAGATCACCAAGGTCAGTATAGGTTAAATACTTTTCCCTGAGGATAAAAAGTACAAACTGTTATAATATAACATCAGGTTTAGCTATCGCTTCTTCCCCCTATCTTGTACCAGAGTTCCCACTCTTCCTGGAAAACCTAAAAAATCTTGAAAACCTGGAAAAGTGAGGGAATTAGAGAAAAATGCATCAAAAGTCAGGGGAAAAAAATCAGAGAATTTGATAAAAAGCTGCTGCGAACTGTCAAAATTGTTTGAAATACATCCATAGTTATCCTTGAAATTTGGAAATCAATCAGGGAAATGTCATGGAAAAGCCCGTGAATTTTGTTCTCACAATGTAATGGGAACCCTGTAATGGGAACCCTTCCACTGGAAGTTCTTCCAGTTAAAGTGGTGCTTCAAGATATTGAAGATAAACCCACATCATGCTTAGGTGCACGTGTAATTTTTTAAGCATGGTAGAAGCTCAATGTTGAAAGTGTTCCAAGATTTTTGTTTTACAGATAAAAATTTACAAAATTTAGTATATTGGTCTTCATTCAAGTGATTTTTTAAACTTCATTCAGGATCTTAAAAATAAATTACTCTTCCAGCTAATTTTGTGATCATAATTGCAAACCTGTAGGTCAAACAGGAATCGTCTGAAATATTTAACCCTAATCAGGCCGGGGGGGGGTTGAATCAACCCCCCCTTGACATTTTCCGCGACCATACCGCCGCGCGAAATTTTTTGACCGCGCCGCTCGATGACTTTTCACTTTCAGGTCTTGAGCATCTTTTGAAACCATTTTTGCGAAAATCGGGCATACGGTGACGTAGCTGCATGATTTTCAAAAATATCCGTCAGACCGAAAACCGCTCAAAAACGTGATTTTGTGTACAAAGTCAATGCAAATAGAGTTTTCTCACTTCATTCATAAACATATGAATATTTTCACTTTCACTGGCTAAAATCAATTTATTTTAGCATGATTATGCTTCAAAAAGATTCTGCAATCAATTTTGACCAAAAAACAAAGAAAAACAAAAGGTCGAAAAACAAAGAAATACATAAGAAATTCGTAAAACAATAAAATACATAAGAAAATGATTTTGATACCGAATTTTTTTTCAAGTATAATTGTTAGGAATGCTACAAAGAATATATAGACCAAATTTTAGCATTCTAGGAGCTTTATTAAGTAAATTATCCATTATTTCAGGAAAATTAATGAAACTAACTTGTAGATTACATCGCACACTACCATTGTGCAAAAGTTTGCGGCGCTCGCGAGATCGGCGGCCGAGATCTCAGGGGGGGGTTTGATTCAACCCCCCCCCCCCCCCGGCCATAGGACAGCTAAAAAAGCCCGGCCTGATTAGGGTTAAACCTGGTGTATAGTTTTGGTAGCAAAAAAGGAATTGGCACAAAACCGATCAAATGTAGTTACATGTTGTCCACATTGCACTAAAAGATATGTGTGAGTGATCTTGTGACATTCCTTTCAATATTTCCGATGATTTTCATTTATAAAGTTTGAATATAGAGCAATCCAACTGCCGTTTAGACCTCTGCTGACAGATTCGCACGCCCGAGGTTACGGCGTGAATTAGTGCGAACGATCTGTGTGTAACACCCACACAAGAGAATCCCCATTGGTTTTCCACGTGAGCGCTAACCTGTGACGGGTCCCCGACTTATCTTTTTTATCCTTATATTATGAAATAAAGACACTAAAACGAGATTTCAAGTACTACAATTTGTTTTATTATAGTTATTGGATTCAATCTATCATAATTTATCTTAATGTGAATCAAAATAAATTTTTCTTTCTCCCGAAACTATACACCACCTTTAAGCAAATCATTTGTTTAATTGTCGAGATATTGATGAATAAATAACACCTTTTCATAAGCATTCCACGTGTCTCTAAATATCACGTTGCAGTCTATGGACGAAAAATAATGTGGTATTTCTGTTCACTTGCCCTTTTTTTTCTTATTGTGAAGCATGTAATGAGGCTATAGAAATGAAATTTTCAAGGTTTCATCCTGACATATTATGACATGCAATGACAGCATGTAGGACCACAAAGCTCAAAATTTGGCAATTCTCCACAAAGTTCCACATGCCCTTTAAGATTATACATTTTGTAGCAAATTTGACTTTGTAGCAAATTTGAAATAGAGCACTACAGTCAAGATCTTTTAAAGCTGGTGTATAGTTTTGGTAACAAAAAAGGAATTGGCACAAAACCCATCAAATGTAGTTACATGTTGTCTACATTGCACTAAAAAATATGTTTGAGAGATCTTGTGACATTCCTTTCATTAATTTCCCATGAATTTCATTGAAAATTTTTGAATGAAGCGTAATCTAACTGCCGTTTAGACCTCTGCTGAGAGGTTAGCACGCCGAATTGAATTAGTGCGAACGATCTGTGTGTAACACACACACAAGAGAATCCCCATTGGTTTTCCATGTGAACGCTAACATGAGTCGGGTCCCTGTCTATCTTTTTTATACTTATATTATGAAATAAAGACACTAAAACGAGATTTCAAGTACTATAATTTGATTTATTATTGTTATTGGATTCAATCTTTCATAATTTGTCGAAATGTGAATCCAAATTAATTTTTCTTTCTCTCGAAACTACATGTGTACACCAGCTTTATCATCTTACTCTCTGTTGCTTACCCCAGATTTTACCCCAGCAGCCCCAGATCACCATCAAAACCAATTCCCTTGGGGCCCCCCAGCCCCAGGCCAAGCCTATCCGTCTAGCCCAGACCCAAGGGGACAACCTGCTCCTTCAGAAGAGCTCTGCAGGCTTGACTGGACTATCCCCTGTAAGACCAGGGGTGCAGGTAGCAGCATCGGGTGCAGGGACCAGTACCCCTGGAGTGGTAGGGGGTAGTCCCATCCTCTCCGCTCTTACCCCTCAACAGCAGGTAAGGAGGAGTTTTCATCTTGGTGTTTTTTTTTTTTCCAAGCACCCCATTACTACATCAAAACTTTCCTCTAAAGCCCAGCGCACACATTGCGATGCGATTGCACTAAGATCCGATTGCATCAAATTGCCAATCGCATCACAGGCCAGCGCACACATTGCAACAGGCGCTGCATATCACCATGGTACCCCTCTTTTACGCGCAGGCGCGCAGTAATACAACCTCCATCTCTAGCCAATCTGATTGGCTGAAATTATCAAAATCGCAGGAAAATCGCAGGAAGATTTGACATGTCAAATGTCTGAGATTTGGTCTGCGATTCTTCTGCAACACATCGCATCGCAGTCACAGCGTGTTGCAGGTTGGCGCACACTCTGCGATTTTGTTGCAATCGGATCTTAGTGCAATCGCATCGCAATGTGTGCGCTGGGCTTAAGAGGGATTTTGAGTACCATGTACTCATTGCTATGATTGTGCCACCTCACGGTAGACATGAATTAGATTTAAATTGGTATCAGAAAGACATTGTAATTTGATAGATTAGAATAAGCACATCACCCAAGTGTGACTGCAGTGAAAAATAGTTTCAGGTGCATGATTTTTCAGGTGCATGATTATCCTTCTTGAAAAACTACAGCAGGTCTGGCTGTCCACTTGTCAAGTGATCAAATTTTCTATTCATTTCATTGATATCCACTATATAGCAATATTCTTCATAGGATCATCACTTCATGAATTAAAAATTACTAATCCATTCAATGTCTTCATTCAACGAAGAAGCAAGACTGACATATTAATAGTCATTATAGTTTTGTATAGGGGAGAGCGGGGTTATATGGAACATTTTTCACAAAAATGGCCGTAAAACAAAAGCGGATTTATTTCAAGAAACAATAAATGATCAACTTGAGTGTATATATGTAAGTTACAAATGTACCCCATAAAATTCTTAAACTTAGTGATGGTTCCGGAAAAAATCCATCTTCAACAAGACCATGTCAAGCGTTCCAACTAACCCCATACACGGGGTTAGTTGGAACATGGCATGGGGTAAGTTGAAACATTGTGCATGGTATCTTAAAAATTATATTTAAACTATCAACAACAGTATTGCATGGGTTCAGCTAACATGCTTTATTGATTCCAATAAAAATATTTAAGATTGGTGTTCAATTATTTTTTTTACTATATGTTTTATTACATTTGATAGCATCCACTCACATACAGATATTCTTAAGTCCTGTGAAGTAGCGTTCTGCATAAAAATAGGGGAGAGTGGGTTTGTTGGAACACGGGGTTAGTTGAAACATTGTAATTTTCTTTAACGGCTATAAATATATTTATGCAAATCTACCCTCAGGTTGTTGCTATTAGCAACTGCCATTCACCACATTTAGACAGCACACGTGCTTCAAGCCTCGTGAAGTTAGAAAGCAATGTTTGTTTTTTACCTTCTGAGTAAATTTTGTCACTTTTACAAATGTTTTATTATCTCAAAGAAGATCATAAATTAAGTTGGCCTGTTTTTTAGTATAACAAACAGTTATACCAGGATACACAACAAGGTAAATAATGGCATGTTGTTGTCCCTCTTTGTGCTGTAAGCTTACAAATGTCAAATGGGCCTCTGGGGTTAGTTGGAACATTTTGAACGGGGTTAGTTGGAACATGTACTAAGTGAATAGGTTTCAGCTGAACAAAAAAAATAAAAATCATATAATTCAGTGACGTGTTCCGAAATATTCTTGTAAATGTATACTAAA
>CALNVZ010003430.1:28731925-28828049 GCA_940671915.1 Paracentrotus lividus | reverse complement strand
ACATGTATTCTAAATGTTTGTGTTGTGGAAATGTGTTGTTAGTAAGTTTATCAAGTACCCTAACATCTATTTTCACTAAAGAGTTTTACAGTATATGAATTAAAACAAACCAATCAAGTTAATCTATTCAGTCAATGAATGGGTAAGACTGACATTACAATGGCCATTATCTTCATCTCTAATACGAATGTCTAAGTCAGTCCCTTCAGCCAATGAAGTGGCCAGACTGATACAGCAATATCCATTATATTCATCAATCATACCAATGTATGTGTTGTATAATGTGTTGATGCTGCGTTGATCAAGTACCCTGATGATCTATTTTCAGGTAAATCTTATCAAACAGCAGCTAGAGCTTCTCCAGAAGGCTAAGCAAGGTCAAGGTCAAACACCACTAGCAGCCATCCAAGCTCATAAACAGTTCACTCCTGATCATCTCAGGGTTTCACAAAAGGTATATAGTCTTTATTATTATAGGGGCATACTCAGCAATAGTTGTTCTTATAATATGCCAAATATTTAAGGTTAATATTCACCACTAACAGCCATTTAAGTTCACTCGTGATTTCAAACGGTATATAGTCTTTAACCATTATAAGAGGCATACTTGAAGGTAGTTGTTTCTATAATGTACCATTCAAGGTCAAAAATATGCTATTCACCACTAGTGGCCATCCAAACTCATAAACAGTTCACTCCTGATCACCTCAGGGTTTCACAGAAGGTATATAGTCTTTACTATTGCAGGGGCATACTTGAAAGAAGTTATTCTTATAATATGCTGTTCATAGTGAATATAATATGTTATTCACCACTAGCAGCTCATAAACAGTTAACGCCTGATCACCTCAGGGTTCTCAGTAGGTATACCATACTTACTACCATACTTACCCTAACCCTACATTCATCTGAAAGTCCACTCATTTACAGTATGACCGTTGTTGTATTTGTATACAGTGGAAACTCATTATAATGAGAGCCTTGGGACCATAGAATTCTCGTTATATCAGTAAAAAAAAAAAGAATATAAAGTGCTGGAACCAGCAAAATTACATTGTTATTTCAGGATCCTTGTTAAATCAGATCTCATTATAACGTGTTTCCACTGTATACACATTTTGTTATGTTTTCACAGTTAATACATGTATGTTCATCATGTGTAATGATGCATTTTGTGTTTTGTTTCTATATTCATTGAAACAAATTAATCTTCAATCTTCAACTTCATATGACTTGGATTAGATTAAATATGTATGAATCCTTGTATGTTACAGAGCAAAGATAGTGCTGCTCGGCAACAGAAACGACAACAGATGCAGGAGCAGTATCAGAAACAATCTAAGGAAAGGGAAAAAATACAGAGGTAATAATCACATATTTCTCAGTCGTAACAATCTACATGTGTATGTATACCAACTTTTCCTTACTTTGCTTTATTTGAAACTTTCAGGCTACAAATTAGTCAGAATACAGGAATGGTGCCCTTCAGGAATAAAGACAATCTGAATGAAAATTAATACTTTTTAAATTGGCAGTGCGAAGAAGTCCTAAAAATCACCTATTTTATTGTAATTTTTTGGGTGAATATTTTAATTTAACATAAATGTTCCTGATACGATGAGGGAATGTTGATTTTGATAAATTGTGTGCACCTTATCACCTTCCCCAATACTTTATTATTATTCACTCAAGGAATAACATGTCACATTATCATGAAATAAAAATGGGATTGTATCTTTTACATTGGTTGCTTATTATTATCAACTGTTCCCACAAGCAGAATTTTATTGTTTTAACTAAAACTAATCTGTCTGTATTCACTTTTCAGTGTCAGATGATGATGATGAAGTTGATGTTGGACAGCATCCTTAATATTTGTTACATGTTGTGTGTTGGTAACATCTATAGCATATGTGATACGTCTTGTCGAAATGAGAGAGAAGTCGGAGATCAAAGATCCGAGTAAATCGACAAACTAATAAAAAACTCAAAATTTTTGAGGAAATTTTTTTTATTATTTTCTGGTTCTACCATGCTTCATCTTTGCTCTGTAAAAAAAATGAGTGAAAATGATAACGGAAAAGTGGTAAAAAAGCAGTTTTTCGGCGAGTGTTTTTTTCGTGTCATAATTTTTTTTTTCCGGACATACAAGCGCACGTCCACGCTCATTTCCCCTCTCCGTTTAGCTCCGCCCTTAGCAACGCATGGCTTTGTTTGTTGGACGTTCACGGTCATGTGTTTGTGTGATTTCTATTGGCTTCTTGTTTCGTTTTTGTGAGCGAATAGCGAACTAAACTCTCTTTAGCTACACTCAGCTGTGCGATGCCACACAACCTGCTGTGAATAAAGCTGTTTCATCCGGGATAGCGGAGCACGCAAACGAATGTCAAATCTAACAATCGGGTGGGGGGGGGGGGGGTTATGTGGGGAAAGCTACTTATTGCTTGACTTAGCTATCTGGATCCAAATGAATGTTAATTTCACCATTTTATTTTAGGGGCCGCGATATCTGTTTGTCCTGATGGGAAATTAAAACTCCCTATAAACAAATTTGGTTCCATCAGGGAAACATAGAGCACACAAAAGAGGTGACGTGATCATAATACTTCTGATACAAGTATTTAGGTTAAAGTCTTAAGACGCGTAAGAGATGCTAATTTAAAATTGAAAAAAAAAATATGGTTTTAAAATTGGTTGATATTGCATTATGTGGAAACCAATGAGCTAAGGGGGGGGGGGAGTGGCAAATCAATCTAGTTTATAACTGCGGCTGGTATCTCACTTTTTGGGAACTACTTTGAAACAACTTTAAGACGGCTTAGAAACAAGTTTGAGACGAGTTGTTGAGACGTCGCGGAGACGTCTCCGCGAGGTGAGATAGCACCCATAGCTACTAGCAAATTTCTGCAGTTTTTTTACAAAGTAATGTGTTTAGAAAGTAGCGTTTTTAAACACAACGAACAAAATACGATTTACTCTTAAAATAATTCATTTCTAAAAATTATTAATATCTTCTTATTACTGGTAACAAGTTTGATCAATAAAAGACGAGATCGAGCAATCATTTACGTTTTTATTTTCATTGTCTTAAGCTAACCTAGCCACTCATAAAACGTGATCAGAGAAATTCTAAATACATTCGTGAGGCGCAAATATTTATTAAAAACATTTTTGGAGCCATATCTCTATCATATACTTATTCAAAGAATATAAACAAAATGCATAAGCCCCTGTACAAGAATAATTTAGTCTATAGACCATTATTATGTTTAAAATTTCCAACAGAGTTCAGATCAAAATGACTCGCTTTATTATGAGTAAGAGTACGCGATTGACATTCAAAGAACGCACGCAAACATCGGAATAAAACCCCCAAAAAGGTTTTAAAATAGTTTTGTTTCTAACTAATTTAGCGCCAGGATTGGTAAACACTTTTCTTAAAAGAGCGGACTTTTTTAAACAATTAGAAAGAGCATGACGTTTTCATTTATTTGACGAAGATATAAAACAACTAACCAAATTCAGCTTCTTTTTTTTTGAGAAGATTGAACATCGCCGTTATGCGCTTGCCTCGATCATGCGTGACGGACGAGTATTGTTCTCTGTATACCTGAATGCAGCCTCCTCATTGGTCAATCGTTTCACCTTTGTAACAAGTGGTTGCTAGGGCATTTCGGTGAGTACAGCGGTGACAGAGTGTTCTTATTTTTCTGGCGCGGGGTACAAAGGAAGTCAAACTTCGCAGACGTTTTTCTCTTGATTTTGATTTCCAAGAGCACAATTTCTCCTCGCGTTCAGAGGCTAATATCTCCACTTCTATTTACTCTTTACAGTCGGGTTATATATCAAATTCAAGGCATATGAATCAGGGATCAATAATATCAAATAAAATGGATTTCAAAAATTGCGAATAGTCTCTCCTTTCGACGTGACGCATCACATATATTCATTCTTCAGATTTTTGTTGTTACACCAAATACTGATCTCCTAAATTCTATTCCCTATTTAGGAACCAAGCATGTCAGATGGTGATGAAATCGATGTTGGACCGCATCGATAAGGAGGAGCGGCAGAGCTTGAAGAGGAAGCATCAAGCTATGAAGCATGAGAAAGAAGAGGTTAACAAGAAGAGAGCTATCCTGGAGATTCACAAGCAGAGGCTCAAAGAAGTCATCCTTCTCAAACGCAACCAGCTGGAGAGGAGGCTCAAGATGGATGTCTATGTAAGTCTTAGAAGGGTTTCACAGGAATGTTTGGTTGTCATGACAATACTTTATCTAGCACTGTAGAGAGTAGTTAGTCATGATGTCTGAGTCATTGGAATAGTGGTCCTGAAACATGGATGGCTGGTTTTGAAATAGATTTAATGAGCTTGTGACCCTTTTACAGATATTAATCTTCGTTTCCAAGTATTTAAGATTTAAAGGTGTTTGTTTTCGAGGTCATTTTCCCTTTGTAAAGGTGTGTAGCATTTCTTTAAAAGAAAATTAGCTATGTTTTTAAAATATAATTATTTTCAAAAGTTCATGTATATATTGCATTTATATTAACACAATACATTGTATGAACTACGACCAATTCATGAGATCGGCACGAGATATATTTCAAAGGAGTTCTTCTTTGTAGAACTTATCGTACCAAAGTAAGAATTTTATCATGATAAAACAAATTCAAGACCAAGTAGAGATTTCTGCAAATATCAATTGGTTACCATGTTGTATTCATTCTTCGCTGTCATACTTTCATGCTAAAAACAATTTCTACCAATACTTCCAGAACGAGGTGCGAAGAGAGAGATGGGCAGAGAAGAGGAAAGAAAAAGAATCCATGGGCCTCATCAAACCCAAGAAGGTCAAGACCGTTGAAGAATCGAAGGAAACCACCACCACAACCACCACCACCACTACCGCAACGGCTACCACGTCCAAGTCAGTCAACACAAAGAAAACATCCGCAGCAACAGCAGCGAGAAAGAAGATCGCCAAAGCCAAGGCCAGGAAGAAGATCAACTCCAAGAAGAAGTCCAAGGCAGCCGTCGCCAAGAAGACGCAATCTCCAGCGATGGAAAGGAAGCAGTCTGTGGCAGATGAGGAGATGGAAACGAGTCTGATCACGGAGACTATGGAGGAGGGTGATGTGGTAGGTCCATCCATGGAAGCACAACCTGCTGCAGCAGGAGCTGAAGGTCCGGAGAGGGATCTCTACTGTATATGCAAGACTCCTTATGATGAGTCCAGGTAAGTTGATGTTTTATATACTGTCTACTCATACTGTAATGAGCTTTGATATATCAAAAAAATATTCGCCATTTTTCTGTTCCCAATTTCAAACGTAAACACATGTGACTATGTATTCATTTGTAAAGAGTTTTCATTATAATGAGGTCATCGGCTTGGTCCTAAGCCCTTTGTTTTTTTTTTAATCAGAGAGGACTGTATAAGCTCTCCCTGTCAAACCAAATTTCATACCAATGTCAGGGACATTGATAGAAAGTTGTCAGTCTGTTTTTTCATGCAGATAATAATGTCTACGCCGAATCTAAATAGGTTGAAATAGGTAAACGGAGATATCCTGAAATTTTGTAAATGCTTTTAGGGTTTCCCCACCCCCTAGTTTAGTGGGAACCCTGCAAAGTAATCGCACTAGTCTTTGGAATTGCATGTTCTTGTTTTCTCACTCTTCTTTTTGAGTAACCTCTTGTATACTATCTTCATTCTTAATAACTACAATATCAAGGCCTATTGTCTAATCCCAAACTCTTCCCTACATCTTTTCCATCAGGTTCTACATTGGATGTGACATTTGTCAGAACTGGTTCCACGGTACCTGTGTAAAGGTCTCTGAGAAGACAGCTGCCAGTCTCAAGGAATATGTGTGCGATGATTGTAAGACAAAGAAGCAAGAAACTGAAGAGGAACTCTATTGCCTGTGCAAACAACCATATGATGAATCACAGTAAGTGCTGTATAAGTGGTTATTTAACGTCCTCACAAACATTTCGACTTTAATGTAAGACTATTTACAGTACTGTAAAACATAACAAAAATAGCAAAACTTGCTGTGCGCAAAAATATTTGCTTATACAGTAATTCTGCCATATGTAAGGTCTGTTTTATCAATATCTGTTGCTCATTGTTTATGATTGTTTTTTTCTTTAAACTTTCAAACAATAAGAATATAAAAGTGACCAGAAATACCACACTCCTTTACCATCAGAGTCACTGCAATTTTAGACTAAACTAAGGTAAATCTTGAGAACAAGGTCATATTTTGCCAAACCTTTAAATTCCTGGCTGTTTATTTATCCATCTTATCATCCTTATATGACACAATTGCCACAATTCAATAATTGATTAAATCAAGTCTCCAAATAGTTACCAAATCCCTGTTAGATATTACGTTACACCGGAGAGCCAATGTTTGTTTGATGGAGTCATTGTAGAAACTACACAGAACATATCATTGGAATGACTGGGATATCAGGATACTTGTAAAAGGATAAAATGAGAAAAGATAAGCTAACCGGTTTGATCATTTCTTGTGTGTAGGTTCTACATTGGTTGTGACCGATGCAACGACTGGTTCCATGGACACTGTGTGGGTATCACCCAGGATGAATCTGAAAGCATTGAGAACTATATCTGTCCTGGCTGTAAGACTACAACCATTCAGAACCTTGCCAAACAGAAGACCTTAACAGGAAAGGACTATGACCATCTCAAGAAGATGCTTAGACAGCTCCAGGTGAGTGGCCTCAGGGTTCAATACATTTAAGAATACTGTTCATTGAGAACTATCTTTAAGAATACCATTCATTAAGAACTATATCTGTTCTGGCTGTAAGACTACAACCATTCAGAACTTTGCCAAACAGAAGACCTTAACAGGAAAGGACTATGACCATCTCAAGAAGATGCTTAGACAGCTCCAGTTTAGTGGCCTCAGGGTTCAATACTTGTAAGAGTACAGTCCACTCCTACGTGAACAAAGTACTCAGTACCCAGCCAACAAAATATTGTTGTATGTACCTTCCTGACACATTGGTTAGCAAAACTTAATGTGATGGTGTCCAAACTGGAGTATTATAGCACTGTGGATATAAAGGAAGAGAGCAGATGCTGATAAAAGAAAGTTAATGCAATGTTCTTTGTTGCTAGAGGCTAGAATATTGTTCTTATCCACGTCCTGCAGTTGGTGCAGATGATCAAAGACTTGGAGATACAGTCAAAATTCTTTCTAAATGATGGTTGTATTTTGTTTTCTCTACAGAGTCATAAGATGGCATGGCCTTTCTTAGAACCAGTCAATGAGTTAGATGCACCTGATTATTATGATGTCATCAAAGAACCCATGGGTAAGAATATATTCTTTATTTACTTCTTATTTTTGCTGTGTATAGCAAGGGGGCTTCTGCTTATCAATTCTAGTTGATGAAGTCGCCATCTTAATTTTTTTAAAAGGTATTTAGTTAGACAATTTTCGTTGATTTATTGGTCAATTCATTTAATATAAATTAAGTTATACAGTGCGTCCCAAAAAGAACTATACACTTTTTAAATAGCTACCAAATATAAAAATACATGATTCTTGGGGGAAAGATTTATATGTATATAAGGCTCATATCCTCAACTATCATTATGACACAAAAAATTTTGAAAATAACCCATACTTCGGTGAGTAATACCCACTTTTGTAAAGGACATAAAAATTAGACTACGCAGGAATTCACTAATCAGTTTGCACCTGGTTATGGAACGCCATGAAGGAGTCAAAATTAATGATGGAATCGATCGGCCAACAAAGACAAAAATAAATTGAAGTCAAAGCATAAATCAATGATATGAAAACAAATGGTGAAACATAACATTTTTGCATAATATTAATTTTTTTTTTTCTGACTTTTGGTTTATCTTTGACTCTGTTGGCTGATTTATTCCATCATTAATTTTGACTCATTCATGGCGTTCCCTAACCAGGTGCAAAATGAATAGTGAATTCCTGCGCAGGCTAATTTTTGTGTCCTCTACAAACGTGGGCATTACTCACTGAAGCATGCATTAGTTTCGGAATTTTTGGTGTCATAATGATAGCTGAGGATATGAGTCTTATATACATACAAATCTTTTATCCAAGAATCTTATATTTTTTATTTGGTAGCCATTTCAAAAGTGTATAGTTCTTTTTTGGATGCACTGTATTGATTAGAAATATGATCTAGATATATGATCATGAGCATGGTCTTCAGTGGCAAAAGATACTGAAATTTACCGGGGATAGGGTAGAAATACAAATGAAAAGTGGTCTCGTGTACCCTTCTGTAAAATTATAAGATGGCAGTTTGTGTAGATACATGGGGAAGCTTCTACTGTGCACACTTTGCTGCAAACTATTTTTGTGTTTGAATAAGGTCTTTAGTAATGAATAGAAAGAGAGAGACAAAGAAATCAAGTGGAGACAGAGATAGAATGATAGTAACAAGAGGATTTTTCCTTATAATGTGAAGTGAAAAAGTGGTTTTATTCTTCATGTATCAAAATGAATTTTGACTAAGATACCCCGTGAAAAGTGATTTTTCTTGCATTGAATACTATCTCAACTTTAATCTCCTTGCAGATCTATCAACGGTGGACGATCGGCTCAAGAACAAACACTACGTCAAGCTGAGCGACTTTGCTGCTGATATCGGCAAGATCTTTGACAACTGTCGCTTCTACAATCCCATAGACACCCCCTACTACCAGTGTGCGGACGTTCTTGAGAAGTTCTTTATCCAGAAAATGAAGGCTCTCAAGTAACATGTAAATAGACCTTGATTCCTTGACTATCTTTCATATATTTATGCCAACCGTTTCTCTGATTATTCCCCTTCCAGTAACGCTTATGGCTGATGTGTAGTCTGTATATTGGTTTTGCCCCTTTTTTTCTAATATTTTTTTAATGCAACATATTCTGTACCTGTACATTGCTTTAGGTTACACTATGAATTGTGGTATAATGAGTAATATAGACAGTATTTATTTTTGTGATTTGCCGATTTAAGTCTTGATTTGTATATTGTTTTCAATTCTAAATTTGTCTGTGCACATATTTTAATTTTTCATGCCTACTGGCAATTAGGGGTATACATACATCAGGTCAATTTTGCGTTTACCGTCGGTGTTGGGGAGAAAGTTTTATATATAAGAGTGCTTGTTTTGGGCTTGCATTGTGTATTCAGATTACAAGTCACTGCACCCACACAATTCACTTGTGATATGTCGCTTCAAAACACCTATAAAGATATCAATTTGAATCTCTTGATTGATTGTACTCAAGTAGTAGCCTTCTTTGTGTCAGTATTTATCAATATGATGCATTTTCTTTTGTAATTTGCTTGTCTTACAAGGCAGTGAAAAAGATAATGCGCTACTGTCCAAAGCGTTGGCTAGACCCTCTCTCTATATGGCACTGATCTCATTCACAAGCATTCGGCGCTCAGTGAGATACCCCCTTAGGATTCAACCAAAGTAATGAACAAGTTTATATTTTTTTATACACCTTGTAGTGACCCCTCACCTTATATGGTAATCGAGTACAGATTTGCATGGAAAATACGGTACTGCATGTTTCTTTTATTGAGGAAAGATTGATTTATTATCAAAAAGTAATTAAAAGAGTATAAAAGTTAGGCCATATAAAGGAAAGATTTCATAATGCCCAGTTTATAACATTAAGGTTTACCTGTGCTATGTATGTTTGGATGTTTAATAATGATGCTTAATTTCCAAAATACATCACTCTACCTGTATACTGTAGTATCATATTGTGGCTCCAAACTACCAACAAGCATTTTAACCTGTTGGAGACGAGCTGATTTGGCTATAACACACATTTCCCATAGACCTCAGCCCGAAGATACTCGGGCTCAGTCCCCAACGGGTTAAAAAACTATAGTGGAAACTATTTAAAATGTCATTGGGACTAAAATATTGTTCTTGTAAGTCCAAGCTATTTTGCATCTTTGTCCCATGTGTTACAAACCAATAATTTACCATAAATCAATTATGAAATTATTCATCTTGGATATTCATCATGTTTTGGGGAAAAGGTTCTGAACCTTTGCCCAAAACATGAAAAGTATTTGAAATAAATCACTTCATAATTGATTTATGGTAAATTATTGGTTGGTAACACATGGGACAAAGTTCCAAAATAGCTTGGACTTGCCCTATAGCAGGTATCCATTTGTGATGGTTGTCAATAAACAATCCTAAACAAATTGATTTCATTTTGACTCCAGAAAAAGCTTGTTTATTTGAACTCTTTGATATTGATATTACAAGTATGATGTATCATTGAAGAAGCTTACAGTTTCAGAACATACAAAATATAATAATAATAATAATAATGATAATAATATCTTGTTATTTATATAGCACTTTTCCAGCTAAACTGCTCCAAACGCTTTACAGGATATTATTACACCGTTCACATTATTTAATTTCATAATTGCTGGCTGCCATGCATTAATATGCGCTATGTGGAATTATCCTCCTGGGTACCCATTTGCACCTGCATTTAAACAATTTTATTAGTGGGATTGAGTCTAACGATTACCAAATATTTCACAATCTTTCCTGTGGAGTATGGAGTTCCAATATGGTATACAGTTGGGTAAGATGAAAGAGCAGGTTCGTGTATATACAGTATGGTGCTGTACATGTATGTACAAGAAATATAAACAAAACTAGAAGCTTTACGATGAATAAGATTGAAATTATAATTTGTGCACATGACAAGTTGCATATGAATCACTAAATTCTAATGAAATTATGTTTCATGTTTGTACATATACTTTGTGATCAATAAAGCACTTTTTCTGTATTATTTTATTTGTTTTGAATATGATGTACAGACATAAAGTAAATGAACTCTCGTAAATACGATTGTATTGTTTATACATGTACATAACAAGATGCTCAATTTCGTTTGTATAGATGACAATTGTCCTAAGCGTAAAGGTTATTTTGGGTTCTGAAAGGAAGCTTTCGTTCTGAAATCATGGAATTTGTGTATTTTCCAATTAAAATTATAAAATTTAATGAGTTTGTGAAACAACAAAAATATATTATTTGGAAAATTAATGCTGGTTTGTTTTTCTTAAAGAAATATGAAATGACATTTTCTTCAAAATAAGAAGATGAAGAAAAAAAAAATCAATTATGAATTTAATGAGATCGGGCTAGCTCAGTAATTGTAACAAAACGATGTGTTTACCGCTTTACATTGTAGTTCAAAAGACTGCAAAGAAATATCTTTGGTTTAAATGAAGTATTGAATTTTTCATAAGAATTTGTAAAAAAAAATACAAATTGTATTTTCCAAGTGTTCAATTGTAAAAATACCTGTGTTCTTAGTTAAGAAGTCTGAATAAAATAGTAAAAAAAAAGGAACATTTCGTTTGGATGTCTTATTCTTTGTATATTATCAATCTTATACAGTGAAAACTCGTTATAACGAGCTCCTTGGAACCATAGAAGTTACCTTGTACAAAGAGCTGGAAATAGCAAAAGACAATGTAGCCTCTATATATCAGGAACCTCGCTATAATATCAGATCTCGTTTCCACAAGTTTCCACTGTATCATTAGATGAATACATGTACCAATCCAATTTTATGACACCCTGTCACAATTGTAACACTGTATTTTGTTGGATCAAAATAAAGTCCATTCCTGTTATAATGTGTTCAGTAATAAGCCAACTACTTCATTATCATGTTATCTTGTTATACTGGATTTAGACACATACAAACAAGTGCACTGTTTATAATTATGATTTGGAGAAATGTTTGCTAACAAATTCTTGAATCAATGCTCCGTATAACAGGAGTAGACTGTATCCTTTGGTTCTGTCGGACACGTCTATTTTGAAAGGGACGGCCATGTGTGCCATTGCAAAAAGTTACATGTGGGCGATTCCACGGGGTTGGGGCAATTTTGTGACATACCACAACTCCAAATCCATAAAATGGGGTCCCATCCAGTATTATTTCTCAAAGACTATGGCATATTGCAATTTGACTCGTGAAAATTTCTTGTCCATGTAAAAACAATATGATGTCCATGTAACGGTGGTAGATTTTTTTTTGTATGCCTGTTGCTTCAAATCCATAAAAGATTTCCAATTTTAATGGCTATTACTGAGAAAAGAGAGCAATTTTCATTGACAGCTCAAAACTTAATCATATTAAGAACTGCAAAAGTTGATACCTTCTGTTACATTGACATTGCATGAAAAATTTTCCCAACCCCATGGAATTACCCATGTACTATGATAGTGGTAATGTTACTCATCAGCCATCAAAATGTATTTCATGAAAGTTACCATTGATGAAAAATTTACTATTATAGCAAGGTTTTTTTTTGTGAAGGGGTCCAGGTGATTCTTTTGATGCTTGCTCATGTATCTTCCAGGTTTCAAGTTAAAACATTCCTCGCAATAGATTTCACCATCATTGTCTCCCACTATTTCCTTTCATTCATCTTTCTTTCTGTCTCATTTCCTTCTTATTTCTTCCCACATTTCCACTCACACACCCACCTTCTTACCTATTATGCGGCGGTCACAACTCGCCATACCTTCGACGTGCAACTCTCTACGATGGATTTCGTAGAAAATTCGTGCAGCATATGTACCATGCAGGCACATTCCCTGTACGACGTGCAGTAAGTTTTTCCAAAACCCTTAGTACAGAATCGCAGGAATCGACCCACGACCTGTGCGTGCATTGTGCTTGCAACGCAGGCTACGTTGATTGCACGTGCCCCGTAGCCTACGACGAGTTGTGACCGCATTAGGTGGTGCCTGTTTTTGCATGGTTGAATCGTGGACTCAATAGAAAGTTATAGGTCCATGGTTGAAAAAGCAAACAAAATATGCTCTTCTTGTGGATACTCCTCAACGTCCCGTCAGGAATCACACGAGGAGGATTAGGTTATTCCAAACTTTTAATTATCCCTTTTTTATTGGCTCACTGATTATAATTTGAATTTGAATGATGTAATATCAAAGTCGCAAATTAAAAAGTGAATTTATTTTGAAGTATTTTTTTTTTTCTATTGATACAGAGAATCATGTTTACTCAGCCCAAAATTCAAGAAATCTGCGATATGGTCGGGCAATACAGTGCGTATCAATAAAAACGGGACAGTTTTGAAAAGTCTGTCAAAATTTTATTTCAAATCATGATGTCTATATTTTTATGTTAATAGATGCTCTGAAGTCTTATCTTTCAAATGCAATTTAAAAAAATGAGTTTCGTTCATGCTTGAGTACACACAGAACATTTTTGTCAGGGGCTCAAAAAACGGCTTGCGCACAAATGGAAAAATTGAAAATTACGATCATCAGACTTCTTGCTAATCAGCAGTCTTTTTCTAATTTTTTTCTTTATCTTTGCCATTTTTTTTACGAATTATGATTTGAAATTCATTTACAAAGCTATTTAATACTTTAATTGTTTTGTTTGTTTTGTTTTTTCGTTTTAATACGTCTTTTTTAACATAAAAATTCCTTTAAAAATTTTTTGTTTGTCAATCCACAAGAAAGGGAATTTGGTTGGTTGTTTAATTGTCTATTTGATTGATATATTGATTGCTTTGTTTATTTGTTTCGTTCATGCTTGAGCGAACACGGTAAGTTTTTTTTGGAGGTTCAAAGTCAAAGGGTATTATTTATTCAGAATCATTATTCTGAATCAGGTACTCCCATTCGGATTGATTGTTACTTTTCACTAATCAATGATTATGTTGGTCTTTTGAGTCAATTTCCTATGATTCTTCCAACGATTTAATCAATCATTTGAACAATCAATCAAAAAGTAATTGATCAATTGATCAATCATAAAAGAAACAAATGAATTAATCAAACGATCAATCATTCAAAATCTACCAATCCTTCATTCAATCAATCGATCAATTAATAAATCAATCCATCAATCAAACAATCAATCAAACAAACGAACAAACAAAGCAATCAATGAATCAAATAATCAACCAACCAACCAAATCCCGTTGTCTTGGGTAGACAAATTTATTATTTTTTTTTTAAAGTTTGAAGGAATATTCAATGCCAAAAGATAACATGTTAACATGTGAAAAAAAAAGCAAAAACAATTCAATTGAATAAATAGCTTTTTAAATGAATTTTGATAGCATAATTCGAAAATAATGGCAAAGATAATGAAAGGGTTAAGAGTAAGTCTGCTGATTAGCAAAAAGTCTAATGATCGTATTTCTCATTTTCTTCCATTTTGTGCGCAAGCCTTTTTTTGAGCCCCCGACAAAAACGTTCTGTGTGCGCTCAAGCATAAACGAAACTTATCATTTTAAATGGCATTTGAAAGATAAGACTTCAGAGCATCTATTACAATCAAAATATAGACATAATAATTTGAAACAAAAATTTGACAGACTTTTCAAAACTGTCCCGTTTTTATTGATACACCCTGTATAGGGGTAAAACAAAAATGAACTAATTAAGTGTATCATTCAGTCGTCAGAAGGATAGAGTCAGTTTAATTGGTTGACTTTTCATGTTGCAATTTTTTTTTTCTTTCAGTTTGTTATCAGTCAGGCACTAAGTTCAGGGCCTGTTGCATAAAATGTTAATATTATAGTAACTTTGCAATCAATGGTTACTTTCATGAAATACTGCATTTTGATTGGCTGTTGAGCAATGTTTCTATGGTAGTAAGCATTGATGGCAAAGTTACTATAATACTAAATTTTTATGCAACAGGGCCGTGAATACATTTATCTTTCTTTATTACAATTATTAGTCATATTGCATATTGATCTGAAACGAGCTAAAGACACAAAATAATCAGACAAAATCAGAGTATCTATTGTGACTTTCATTACAAAAAGCTTTCATGATATCTTTTTATTTGAAGGTCTCAATTTACCTCCAATGACCAAAACATGTACACATTAAAATTTCTACAAACCAGGCAAATTACAGATGATCTTATCATAGGCATCAATGCACTACCCTTACATATTTCTGTTACAAAATCTGAAATTCATTGTATGAATGGTGCTGAGGGATAGATACAGAATTGTACAAGTTAAAAGGACGTTATAATAATTACAGACCTGATCATAGGCATCATAAATGCACTACCCTGAACGGCTTTCTGTTACAAAATATGAAATTCATTGCAAGATTGGTGCTGACAGATGGATACAGAATTGTACAAGCTAAAAGGACATAATTACAGATCTCATGGGCATCATCAATGCACTACCCTTAACGTCTTTCCGTTACAAAATATGAAATTCATTGTCATGATTGGTGCTGACAGATGGATACAGAATTGTACAAGCTAAAAGGACATAATTACAGATCTCATGGGCATCATCAATGCACTACTCTTAACGTCTTTCTGTTACAAAATATGAAATTCATTGTAATGATTGGTGCTGAGAGATGGATACAGAATTGTACAAGTTAAAAGGACGTTATAATCATAATATGGATGAAGATGAAAAGTCTGAATTACTTAGATCCAATAAAAATCTGGATATCGTTGGTTGAGAAAGAGAAGGTTGTTTTATTTCCTCAGAGTGAGAGGGGCATTAAGTAATTCTCTCGTTCTAAAATTGGAATTGGTCATTATTTCTAATTTTTGTTTGTTGTAAAAAATGTATTATTCATTCATCAACCAAACTTACTTCTCGTGAGCTCCCGAAAAGGTACTAAAAACGTGTTTCAACCACCCCCTCTCAAAAACTTTAAACGCGATTATCTCGCAAACGCAAAAACGGGTTAACGACCTTCTCTTTCTCAAACAACGATATTCAATACAGTCAAAAATACAGTCCACCCCATTATATCCAGGTACTTGGGACACAACTAATTAATGCATAAGCCATATATTTCACAGGGGTTTTACTTTTGTGAATTTTGTGAATTGACGAAGGGTTGCAAATTTGACCTCATGCTAATTTCTCAGAATTTCGTATGTCCCAATGGTAAACATGTATGTGCACGAAATATATGGCCTGTACAGTACCTTTTTGTCACAAAATATTGTTAAAGTAACCAAATTAACAACATAAATATGTGCAAGTTTGAACTGAGACCGGGAGAAAATTCCTTTTAGTAATGGAATCTTGTACCCATACTCAATATAATGGGAGTTGACTGCAATATGCCTGTTAATGATGTGAACATGATGTACATAGGCAGCTATAAATTATACACACATTGTTAATTTACAGACCGTCGTACCATCAGTGCATACAACCATTCATTTTGTTCTTTACTACTAGAAAATATCTCCTTTTCGCTAGAAATTGATGAAAAAGAGAGAACATAAACATTAGGGTTCTTCTCGTGAAAAAAAAAAGACAATTATTAAAATCTTGAAGGATTTTCAAAACTTACGGTGTTTTTTTTTTTAAATTGAAGTACATTGCAAATTTTTTAGTTGTAGAGTTGGTGATTGCTATTTTTTTTGCAACTTGCTGAGATATCACAAATGAGCACAAAATACATTTGATGAGCAAGAAAACGTACATGGCAAAGATTGTAAAGAATCAATATTGCTGCCAAACAGTCTGCATTTACAGTTAGATTGCAGCAGGTGAATAAAATAAATTCTATTTTATATTGAAAAGTCTCGGAAAGACTAAGATAACTTGCAAATATTGCACTCTGAATACAAACCCAAAACAGTCACCCAAATTCATGTCAGTTAAATAAACCTGATCTTGAGGAAAGTTTATTATTATATCAACTCCTTTGATTGTTCCATACGCATGAAAAAAGATCTTCAGGATTTTTGCAGGAATGAATGACCTAAATTTTCATCGAAATACATACTGTTTAGACAAACAGTTTCGTTTACAAATATTTTCATGATTTTCAACTAGTTACGGTAATTTCTGAGGGAAATTTTCATGTTTTTGGTAATAGTTTCATTACCATATAGGCCATTGAAATTTGCAAAAATATACCCATTTTTCCTGTGACTAGCTCCATTAATTGTCCCCAACTGCTCTGTGTGACAGAGTGAATTCTCCCAAGTTTCTAACATACTACCAGTACACACTTAACAATTCAAACATTCCACTTGATTTCTTAAAGGAAATAATGAGGCAATACCACAATGATCAACATTGTAAAAACTTTTCGAATGAGTATCTGCACTGGAAAGATCTTTCCCCGATCTCCCATATAAATATAAACAAATTCAGGCAAAAACGGTTTCACCTCATTGCATTATTCTAATTTTATAGATTTATTACCACCCATAATTATGTTCAAGTTTCTTTTCACAGGGGCAACATCAGTCTCCAAAAGATCATTTAATTTTAAATATATTATTTGCAATGATTGCATCTTCGACTGTATCACATCTACTCCAAGCCTTAAAATTTATTACATGAGTTAAATTGAAGCTACAAGCGTGTCTATGAATATACAATGTAATATTGATGTTAATTTATAGATCCAGAATTTAGACAACTTTGAGCTAAAAAAATTGCCTTTGATGGTATACATTATATGTCAGTCTAAATTTTGTCTAAATTTCCAACGAATTCACTCTGTTTCGTTTTGGTATTTTGTTTTGTTTGTAAGTGTTATTGACAACCATGTTAGCTTTGACAGGCTATACAAAATACAAAATATGCAATAATCACAAAAATGGTATAAAAAGCACCTACAATATACATAGAGAGCAGAATAAAGCACATGTGTGAATTTTAAAAAGAAAGGATGAAAATGTATGACACACAGGAATTCATAATAACGCAATGCATGATAATTTGGGGCTAAACAGTTTTGAACAAAATATAAGTGACATTTAAGGGGAATAAACCCTTTAGGAAATTGACTCATTAAAGCAGAAAATCGAAGAACATATTAAAGTGAAAGTTTGCATAAACTTGAATACATAATGGAAAGTTATGAGAATTTGACATTTTTCTCTCATTCGTTGTCTGCTTTAAAAACTTTCATCTTGGTGATTCTTTCGTATTTCTGCATTTTTTAATCCAATTCTCTATAAAGAGTTTCTTCTCCTTTATGATGTTCTCACATGAAATAAAACTGAATATTTTTGAGCAACAGCCACTACATAAACTATACCTTAGGTCTGTATCTTAGGATTCATGTGGTAATGAATACACATAGATGAATACTTAAATGATAAGAATAAGCATAACGAGAGTAATACAATGCTGCAACTTAAGATGACATCTTCAAAAGTGAGTGCATACAATGGACTTAAAAAACATATATGAGAATGAACTTAGTTGCGAAATCTCGCAAGAGTTGATATAAAATTCAGTGTAAGATGTGTCTAAATAGCATCAGAGATTGACAAACCATTGTCGGTGAAATTTTGGCTGTAGATTCAAACATACGGATACAAAGCAAATGCAAATGCGGATCGTTCGAAACAAGTAAGAAAATTATACAAGATCAAAGGACTAGGACATAAAAAATGTACCATTCCCACCATTCCTTCCACAATCAGTCTAGGCAGAAGAAGGTCCAAAATAAAATTTAGTTTGAGACTAAAAGCTTGGTCAATTTGGCGTTCGCCTTTTTGGATTTATAAATTAACTAAATGTGTAATTGCTGTCTTTTGGCAGTTGGACATGCCAATATCTTTTTATTGGTATCTTATAATATACAATACAGCTGAAAATTGTAACAGAAACAATCAAAGAAATTTGTAGTAATAATCATAATAATAACATTTCATTTCATATATATCAGAGAATTTCTTAATGCACTTCCAAAGAGCTTCGAAATTTTCTCCAGAAGTCTAACCTCTAATTTCATATTTCTGATTTAACACATTTCTTTCCACCAAGAAAAAAAATATTCTTACAATATCTTCAATAAATATTCTCAAGATAACAGGATCTGCAGCACCAGGCCACGTTTTCATTTCATACATCATTTTATTTATTTAAATTTACAAGAATGTCCATCCGTTAAGAATCATATTAACAACCACAAAATACTAAAAGCAGCATGCTCGTTTTCCATTGACTTTCGACGTCATTAGCAAACTCAGTTTGACTCTTCCACTGACTTTAAGAACATTGACAAGTTTATTTTAACACTGAACACGATAAACAAGCAGTATACATATACAAAATATCATCAAGTCTTGTCTGACAAGACTTTATTGCTTAATATCATCCCACTACCTTAGCATTGCATATAATAATGATAAAGAAAATCTTTTGTTAAGAATGTATAAACTATAGGTGGGAATTCACTGAGTTGATTAACGTTGAGTTGTACACATTGAGTTGTGATTTAAAAAAAAGAAAAGAACACTCCTTTTTACTTTGAGAGAAAAGATTCTAAAGCTTTGAGCTTTATTATATAAAAAAAGAAAAGAATTGTAGAAAGGAGCAAGTTATAAGAATGTCCTTTTTCTAATGATTGTTCTTCATAAATGCAAAGAAGTTTTTTAACCTAATTTTAATCTTGATTGCAATAAAAAATATAAAAACTGCAAATTTTGTGCAGAGACATTATTCACGTAACAAATTTGATATGACAATCTAAATAAATAGAATAACATAATAGTACATCCACAGTCATATCTTTTCATCTAAGAATCAAATTCATCTTTTGACTGTCAACTGCGTAGCAAATTTATTCTTTTCTCTACAGGAAAAAAAAAAATTTCAATTCTACTAGGCCACATCAGTATTCCTACACAAGTGTATCAAATCTGTACATCATATACAAGCATTACTTCAGCTGTATGGAAAATGTACATAATTTTCTTTCCCTTCTAAAATGGAAAGGTTCTATTTTACAGCCAATATGATCGAAGCACTTGACTCAAAAACAACATAACGAGAACAGAAGTGTAAAATACTTTGGTGAAATTCATTGCTCGGTGAATACGTGTCTAGAATAAAGAAAATTGCAAAAATATGATTGTATTTTCTTTTGTCTCTTCTCCCTACATACAATATCACCTGCAATTAAACATATAAAACAAAACCAATAATTGTAATATATCAAAAAATAATGGAACTCATGATAAAAATTAGGCCTCACGTTCACAATCTTGAAGACATTCACTAATTTTTTTTCTCCTTTTTTTTGTCTTCTGATTTGTTTACTAACAAATTCACACACTGATAGCACATGATACATATTAAAACATGGTCAACTGAAGAGCACAAGTGATAATTCTATTGAGTTTTCTCAACTTATCGAAAAATGAACAATAATGAGACACGCTTATAGAGCTAAAGCAAATCATTTGTCATACGCGGTGATCATGACTGCCGTTTGATTTGTCTTGCGCTGACTCAACTTGAACAGTAGGTGGGGTGGGACTACCATTCTGGGTCCCGTTTCCTAGTCTCGGGTTATTATTTGTTTGTCCATTTGGTTCCCATAGCAATGGGTTGCTATGACCCTTGCCAACCAGTGGTGAAGGAGTTCTTAGCCCTGTCTCCTCTTTACTTGCACCAACAAGACTATGCCGAGATTTGGGACTGTTCGAGCATGATGACGAGTTCGATGCAGAAGCATTCTTTCTTCGAGTTTTGCGATGTCGAATTTGAGGTGAACTGAGTAAAGAGTCATTATCACTTGAACACCCTGATTCAACGCTCAACAAAGAGTCTGATCGATTCTTATTCTCCTTGCCATTCCCCTTTGATCCATTACGATTCATCTTCTTGGGTGAGGATTTGCGATTGGGTGAAGTCCTGTTCCTTGCTCCCCTCTTCGTAGGACTCTCTGGGAGCGCCTTGGCACCTTTCCTCTGAGAATCCTCCTCACTTGATGATATCATGACAGGCGGTACCCTCCATTCCTGCAAGGGTACCTCTTCCCCATTCCCTGTTGCTCCAGCCGGTACCGCATCATAACCACCGGCGCCCAGATCACCTCCTAGGGATTTATCCATAGGGTTCAGCTGGCGTGCTGCAAACTTCCGCTGCGGGTTGGGGCTTCCTTCTCTCTCGCTGTCCCTACCAGGCACCATCAGACCGCATCCGAGACCACCACCACCAGCGCTGAGGGATGACTTGCTGAGACCGAGACTGGAGGTATCCTTAGGTGGGTGCTCTGGTGCTGACATGCTATCGGAGGATGAGGATTGCTGACCAGCGATGCCTTTCTCCAAGGGCTTCAGGTACATCTGTGGTACAGCCAGAACTTGATCTCCATCATTGCTGTTCTCCTTCTGGCCACCTGTATAGTCAAGATCACAAGAATACAGTGTAATATTATTCTATATAGACAAACATAGCAATCACCTATGGAATTTAAATTAGGGCCTGCCATGATCTGACTCAGGGATATTTTTCCTTGAGGTGGGGAGGAAGCAAACCTATCAAAACTACAGGATAGTTTACCCCTCTAATAGGTATCAGGTGAGCTAATTACAATTGCCACTCGCCACCTCAAAAACATCAATAAGTCTCAAATAGCATACTAGAGAAAATGGCAGGATAGACAGGTATCTGTGCAAAGGATACCATTGATAGCTTTTCTTCTACTGTGTTATTTAACCGGGTTATACATTAGTCGACTACAATTATTTGATATCATTGGCAAGCTTGGAGTCTCTTATTTTAGTAAGACATAAAGCCAACTTAATGGTGGTATTGGTCCAGTGGGTTCGATTGTGTAAACCAAAGTATATATCCTAATTTGTTGCTTACATCAAAAAAGTATGTTTCTAAGAGGCTAAAACTTAATAAATGAATAATGTACACCTACCATTAGCAGCACCCCGATTCTTTTGATCAGGAGCGAACTGGAAGTTATCTGGCAAAGACTTGACCCGGCTCACTGGCTGTTTGACCACCAGGTGCATGCTGGGATTGTCGCTCTGCAAGAAGATAGATATATGCGCTGTAAATTATTTTGTAAAGTTTGCAAAACATTATTTTTTTATATATATGTACATGTATATGAACGGAAACCATTTTTGTGCATACAACTTTTTTTAAATTTGAAAGACATACAAGAATAAATATATCCCACTTTCACTGACTCTTATACACATAGATTTCCCAAATCAACACCATATATGATCACATAGTACATGCATGTATGAATATACTAAGTTGTCAATATATGGTATAAATGCATGCTAAAATGTATGTGCATATACATTCAATGACATTTTTCATAACCTAAAACCATGGCGGGAATATCGCATATCAATTCATGCGGAAGTATTCTAAACAATCTAGAAAACCTCTGGTATAAATTGATAACTCCATGATAATATGGTGGTGTATGAATAAAGTGAACATGTCATGAATACTATGAGCCACTTCAAATTTAATTTGCAGTTTGGTCAAAATTTCTAAAATATACTTAAAATGAGTAGAAACATAAACTTTTTTTTTTAAATAGGGGCTTCATCTACACAAATAAAGTTAATGACCCATATTCACAAACATGTACTAAGATTAGCCATAGCTTAAATATCGTCGCTGTTTTTACGAACCGTCATAAACCTAATTTTTGGTCATTTCGAAACTGAGTTTTTTCGATATTCTTAAACCCTGTATTCAGCTCTATCGAATTACCAAATTTCAGGTCGAAATCTTAATTATTTAAAAAATAAGAGAAGATTCAAATTTTGTTCGAAACGTCATATCCCTTCCAGTGATTTTACGAAGCGTCCGAAACCATTGTTTCTACACTATAGCAGTCTCCTGAATGGCGCGCAACCCGACCTAGATATGGGTGAGCGGTGCGCGTATGCATTAGTGATTTTACGAACCGTTCTATCTCGTGGTTTAGGACGCTAAAAAACATGCGCTTGCTACGCGTGATTTTACGAAGTGACCTTAACCCCCTGTTTTTCGTAAAAACAATAAGTTTCTAAAATACTACCTTCCATTTTATTCTTAATATTTAAAAATCAAACCCCAATTGCAAATAATTTTTTTAATATTGTAAAATTATAGAATTTATGCTGTACATTGATATAAATAATTACCATGGTTTCCTTCAAAGCGCGAAGTTATAAGCGTCAGAAGAACATCCAAACTTTGAACGCGATTATCTCAAAAGCTGGTTTTGGGACCTCGGCGAGGTGTAGGACGGTTCGTAAAATCACTGACGATATGTGGTTTAACTATGGCTAGTCAAATTTGACAAATTTGTCTGAGTTGTTATGTTCCTTACATGTTTACTGGATTTTGGAATTGTGCTTTAGTGATAAGAAAAACTTTTGCACTTGTCATTCCCAGGCAGTTTTTAATAGTTTCAGTACCAAAAATGATGATAAACTGAATATCTGCTAATCGAGATTGTGTCATATTTTGCTACCCCATAGTTAAACCACAGATTTAAGCAATGGCTTTACTTGGTGCACCTTTGTGAATATAGGTCTGTATTTGCATTTATATTGCAAAACATGATTATTCTTATGGATATTGACTATTGTAAGTGCAAGGTTCTAATGTCTAAAGGTTTTCTAGGTATTTTTTCTGATATTCATTGTCCATCTTCTACATTATTCCATAACTATTCTTAGTATATATGATAATGGATCATGCATGTATGACACATAATGAAATGCTGTATGCACATACATTTCTATCAAACAACATTCAACTATATATATGCTTGCAATGATATTATATGCCAAAATGGAGAATTGATCATCATGCATAGCTCATCAAATTTACACTCAATTTGAAAAGTTCAAAATGTAGCAATTTAACATAATAATCTTTCAATGGAACTACACTTGCTAAGCAAATGTTTTCTTTGAAAAGTATATATATATATATATGGTTTCATAACTGTAGACCCAGAAAATTTAGTGATATTAACTATTAGCATGTCACATGTATTTAAGATGGCCATTTTAACTCTCATATATTACACAAAATATAATGGGACTCTGGCATGGAAAGTTTGCTATTCTTAACTATTAACAATTATGAAAAGAATGACTGCACAAAAAGTTATCTCGCATGGTGTTTCATAATATAAAAGTGATAATTATTGTTCTTTCATTAAGAAACTTAAAACTTTTCTTCCTGTAACAAATCATATTTGAGGGCTTATAACAAATACCTTTAACATGCAAAAACAATATTTTTGTTAAAAGAAATGGGTGAAATGATTGCAAAGCAAAGGAAAGTATGATGAAAAGAAAGCAAAATGAGGAAAATAAATGAAACAAGGTTCAACAAAACAGGGAATGTTATGTTAAAGGAAAAGAACATTAAAATGTAAACCGAGTTTAACACGTGTATTACTTGTGTGCTTTTTTGGTGTTTTTTTCTAATCAATTATCTCCTCTGTTGGTTTGTATGCATGCATATGTTTGTGAGACACAATACTAAAGATCGCTGTCTGTGATGTAATCTTATTGACAACATTGATAAAATGCTATTAAGTATAAAATTAAGGATATTTTGGGCGAAGAAATGGTTTGGGTAAGGTGTTTTTTTTTTTTCTTTTAGAGCATGAAGGGCATCAAAGCAATGATTTGGTAAAGCAGGAAATTTGGGTTCATGCAGTTTGGTTTGGTCTTGTTTTATCTTGTTTAATCAAGTTAGTTTGGTTTGTCTTGTCAGGTAAGTTAAGGCCCATTTAATTTTAGGTTTGGTAAAGTACTACAATGTATCTCTTAACCATGTAGGCTTGGTTATTTTAATTCATGTGTCTGGTTTGGTTTATCTAATGAGGCAAGTAAGCCCTGTTTAGGTTTGGCATGGTTTGGTTTATCCTCTTTTTTTAAAAATCATGTTAGTTTAGTTTGGTTTAGTTCATGCACCTGGTTTGCTTTGTCTAGTTAGGTGAGTTAGTTAAGCTGGATCTGGTTTAGTTTGGTTTGGTTAGATTTATGGTTGTGCTTGTCTAGTTAATTCAGACCTTCTTGAGGTCAGGGTTGGTCAAGTATTGATTTGATTTGGTTGATCTAGTAAGGTACCTTAGCCCAGTTTTAAATCTGGCTTGGTCTGGTTTATCAGTGTGATTTTGGTTTGTTAGTAAGGTAAGTTGAGGCATGTTTTAAGCCTGGCTTGGTTTATAGTTCGTTTCTGTCGGCTCGGGTACGGTTAGGAAGGGAGAGAGGTTACATATAAATTGTTGCATGCAACCTAGGAAGTTATTAAGAATCAATTCAGGAGTCAATTTTCCAAGAGTACCACATGCAGAATTAACTGACTGACAATTAAAGCATGTTTCATGTAGATGTATTGTAATGTTCATGCAATGAAACCTGCACATCAATATCAGTAGGGCCTAAGCCAATATTTTGTACCCTCTATTTAAATCATTTTTAAGTAAATTGCCAGCCAGTATGGAAATGATTAGGGTTCTTGGAAATCATGCTTTGCTTTATCCTTTAAAAACAAGAACCTCTATTTTATGTCTATGAGCTATACATTGCAAGGTATAAATACCAAGATGCCTTATAATTTTAAATGTAACATTGATGTGTTTTCATGCAATGAATGTGAATCGTTGAATGTACCATTGGTTTTTGTCGATGTGGACTCAATGCTAATATGACATCAGCAGGGGACAGTTCCTATTCAGAGCAAATCATGTAAAAAATAAGAAAGAAAGAAAAGAGAAAACTCGAGACATAAATGAAGAATTGAAATACAAACAATATTAAATGAAATCATGAATAAAGTATTAAAAAATATATCATAAGCAGAAAAATTATAAGAGTACTCACAAAGTTTTACAAAAAAGGAATAAAATATTATCGAGAATATGATGGCTGACATACATAGTAAGTACATGTTTAGGTATGGAATTAAACTGGTAAATGAACACCATAGTAGATTTAGGTGGCATGAACTAAATGTAAATTACAATGAACTATTATACATTATAATAATATAAAAGAACCCTAAATATATATGAGTACAATTGCCATGGTTATTGTTAATTTGAACATAGGCATGTGCCTAATATCTTAGAGTAATCTACATTGTGCATATAGCCATCACTAGGCCTACCATGATTATTCGGTGATATAGAAAAAAATACATGGTAAAAAAAGCCACCATTTAAAATGAGTACATGTACATACTATATCAAAATGTAGTATATGAACATGTACATGTAATGTAAGGCACATTGGTCTTTTTTCTCACATTACAAAAAAGGAGATATTCCTGTAAACCTAGCTGATATGTTAACATCTACTAAAGACAAAGGCGTATTTTCAACAGCGGTCTAGAAGTAATCTCACGTTCAGGTTTAATCGACGATGCGATTGCATAATATGAATGTGACCCTATATTGTTGTCTCTATTGTCTGATTAAACTTCAACTTAAGTTTATTTCTAGACATCAGTTCAGAATATGAGCCACTATGTCGTCAATTTAGGACAGATAGGATTTCAATGACTAATCAAAACCTTATGTACAATACATAGGCCTACTGATTTGAATTTTTCTTATAGATTGAACTACAACATATAACTACACACATCTAGCGCACTCAATATTTACTCTGAAAAATTACTTTTTCCCTATCATTTTTTCTGTTTTAGTTTTGTGACTTGTAGCCAGAGAAATCTCTCTTTCCCCATTTTTCAATTTATTTACAGTTTTAAGTTGTCACATCACACAATATGAAAAGCCAGTTGAGAGGAAAAATAAGGACAGATATAGAAAACATAAAAATTCATGAATACATCAATAGATGTAAATAGTAATAGATGTAAAAATGGGTAAATAAATAAAGAAAAGAAAAAAAAGTACCTTTTCTGATTTTTTGTCTCCTCTAGATAAGGACATTTCAGGATTGGAAGAGGTAACCTGTTACATGCAAAAAATGAAAATACATAATAAAATAACAAAAAATGAAAATAAAAGCAGGAAAGCATGAATCAATAAACAAAATTATACAAAGTAAAAGAGGATGAATCAAAAACAAAATGAATCATATTCTGAATTGCCAGTAAAATAAAGGGCACAGCTTTTTTTAAAGGGAGGAAGAAATGTGTCAAATTTTTGGACTTTTAAAGGAAAGAAAATATAAATATCTATTTCTTTATGTTTTTGAAAGAAAAAAAAGAAAAAATTTAGATAAAAGCAAAAGAATAATGGAAACAATGTGTGTATATCCAAAATAAGTTTTACTTAAAATTATACAAAGACGCTCCTTGCTATAATAATAAGATTTGTATAACAGCATGCAAAACAACCTTAAATATATTATATAGACACTTGATATTTGCTATATATTTCTGTACATTATTTATAGATTATTATCGATATTAACATGCAACATTATTCAAAATAAGATAAGTTTGCAAATTAGGCAAACATACAATTAACTCATCAACCTAACAATAAAATACATACAACTTTAGGAAAAACCATGTGTATATATGTGATACGTCTTGTCGAAATGAGAGAGAAGTCGCAGATCAAAGATCCGAGTAAATCGACAAACTAATAAAAAAGTCAAAATTTCGAGGAATTTTTTTTTTTTTAATTTTCTGGTTCTACCATGCTTCATCTTTGCTCTGTTAAAAAAATGAGTGAAAATGGTAACGGGAAAGTGGTAGCAGTTTTTCGGCGAGTGTTTTTTTCGGTCATAATTTTTTTTTTCCGGACATACAAGCGAACGTCCACGCTCATTTCCCTCTCCGTTTAGCTCCGCCCTTAGCAACGCATGGCTTTGTCATGTGATGTGTGATTTCAACTGGCTTTTTGTTTTGTTTTTGTGAGCGAATAGCGAACTAAACTCTCTTTAGCTGCACTCAGAAATTTTGCGTGCGATGCCACAACCTGCTGTGAATAAAGCTGTTTCATCCGGGATAGGGAGCACGCAACGACAACGAATGTCAAATCTAACAATCGGGTGGGGAGAGGGGGGGGGGGTTATGTGGGGAAAAGCTACTTATTGCTTGACTTAGCTATCTGGATCCAAATGAATGTTAATTTCAGCATTTTATTTTAAGGGCCGCGATATCTGTTGTCCTGATGGGAAATTAAAACCTCCCTATTAACAAATTTGGTTCCATCAGGGAAACATAGAGTATACAAAAGAGGTGACGTGATAATACTTCTGATACAAGTATTTAGGTTAAAGTCTTCTGCAGTTTATTTTACAAAGTAACGTGTTTAAGAAAGTAGCGTAAACACGACGAAACAAAAATACGATTTACTCTTAAAATAATTCATTTCTAAAAATTATTAATATCTTCTTATTATACTGGTAACAAGTTTGATCAATAAAAGACGAATTCGAGCAAATCATTTACGTTTTTATTTTCATTGTCTTAAGCTAACCTAGCCACTCATAAAACGTGATCAGAGAAATTCTAATACATTCGTGAGGCGCAAATAATTATTAAAACATTTTTGGAGGCTTATCTTTATATACTTATTCAAAGAATATAAACAAAATGCATAAGCCCCTGTACAGAATAATTTAGTCTATAGACCATTATTATGTTCAAAATTTCCAACAGAGGGCAGATCAAAATGACTCGCTTTATTATGAGTAAGAGTATACGCGATTGACATTCAAAGAACGCACGCAACATCGGAATAAAACCCCACCAAAGGTTTTAAAATAGTTTTGTTTCTAACTAATTTAGCGCCAGGATTGGTAAACACTTTTCTTAAAAGAGCGGACTTTTTCTTAAACATTTAGAAAGAGCATGACGTTTTTATTTATTTGACGAAGATATAAAACAACTAACCAAAATTAGTTTCTTTTTTTGAGAAGATTGAATGTTATTTAGACAACATCGCTTGCTGCGTTTGCCTCGATCATGCGTGACGGACGAGTATTGTTCTCTGTATACCTGAATGCAGCCTCCTCATTGGTCAATCGTTTCACCTTTGTAACAAGTGGTTGCTAGGGCATTTCGGTGAGTAGAGCGGTGACAAAATGGTCTTATTTTTTTTTCTCTTGATTTTGATTTCCAAGAGCACAATTCTCCTCGCGTTCAGAGGCTAATATCTCCACTTCTATTTACTCTTTACAGTCGGGTTATATATCAAATTCAAGGCCATGAATCAGGGATCAATAATATCAAATAAAATGGATTTCAAAAATCGCGACTAGTCTCTCCTTTCGACGTGACGCATCACATATATATAATGACATAAATTATAGAAAACTTTACTTGAAAATCAAATATTTTACACCTTAAGAAGACAAAAAGACAATACAATCATCTGAATATAGCAGATTATTAGCTTAATCAAGTGAAAAAGAGTCTTAGCTTTCGATCCTACTGTAGCAAAATCTTCATCAGAGACAAAAGGTTATCAGAAAAAAAATTATTAGTTTAGATACAAAACAAAGACATATCCCTTTCTATTCTTGGTACCTTAAAATTCACTTTATACATTATGCAATTTGATGTGTGACTTATTACAATATGTGGATATTATATTATAGTCTTTTAGAAATGTTATTATATCATCACCTACGCTAACTATCACATTTGGAGAGACAATTTCAATAGTGATTTTTATTTGTCTCATGTTTATTTCACTGAAATTCATACAAAGTTTATATATTCCAATTAATTATTGATTACATGTGATAAACTATTCAACTTTACAATGTAGGCTTAATCAATTGTTTGGATTAGTTTAAAAATTATTAGGGGAAATGAAAGTGTTTTTGGTTTGCTGTTTCATGATATGTACATGTAATGTTTAAATCAACAATTTTTTTTATTCAATTGTGTATTTGTAACAATTTGGAAATGTCTCGCACTAAAGCAAATGCTTTGATATTATTCTCAGAGCAACCTGACTTTAACTATATTTTATCTTTTTCATGCAGAAATGGAAATTAAAAGTAGGCTATCTTTAAAGCAGAAATAACTTGCTTAATTATTTTGTTTTATTGCTTTAATAGCAAAGGTAAGGTTCTACATAACAGCCATCATATTACATTTGAAAGGATCAAGCTTTACTAAAGCCATGCTCAAATCTAACACACATGTATATATGTTTCGATATACCCATTTTCTAAATTTCACTATGCTATCATGCAAATACTTGACAATATCTTGGAAAGTTTTGTAATACAAATTGTGTTTGCAATTTTTTTCTTTTTTCGTATAGAATTTAGAACTTTTAGAACTAAAGCTCATAGTGAAGTTAAATCACTACATTATACTAAATAATATATTCAAATCTGCTTTCTGATTTGACAGTCAAGGATTCTACATGTAGAACACTTTTAGTTATGATACTACATATTAAGTTAAATGCTTTTCAGTCCTGGTTGCCTTTTCAGCACACAAGCAAAGGCATTAACCAAAGATTTCATCTCAGAAAATGTATTAACATACATAGTACAGGGATATAATAATGGATTTATTAAGTTTATGATGGTAGGTCTTTTAATGACTTGATGAACAATACTATAATATACAAAACAATACAATTAAATGCCTAAATGTATTTAAGTGAGAAATAAAAATGGAAAACTATTATTCTATTAATAGGTCATATGTCATAGTAAAAGCTAAGGTTAAAGAACATTATTTACAGATGAATCAATTAACAAACTGTCAGCTCAAAACCACAGATAGTAATGAGCCCATTGTTTGTTTCTTGGTTTTATAGCTTTTCCAAAAAAAATGAAAATTGAAAATTAAAAATTGAAAAATTGATTGATTTTTCATTTTTTCAAAACTAGATATTCCAAGATTCACTCTGCTCCATCACAAAAAAAAAAAAATAAATAAATAAATAAATCAGGTTTTTATTTTCATGCCTCATTAGAGAACTGAATTATATTTATTCAAAGAAATATTCTTCCCCATTTGTTAAGTCGTCGTTTAGGCTAAGTCGATGAGTTTTTTTTTTGTTTTTTTTTTTGCTGTTAGGTTACGTTTTATTGCAAAACACCTCCATTGTTAATAGCTACAACCATCCACTCAAACAACCTGAAAACAAGTTAGTAAAAACTCAATATTTTTTCCAACAACTACACAATCATAGATCAGTAATGATTTTTAATAAGTGTTGATAATCATCATATGTGATGACAGGGTTTAATAAGGATTATTTTAAGGGGACTTTCAATAATGAAAAAATAGCGGAATGTAAAGACCCATCTTAAATGGAAAAGGAAGAATTTTTGACAATGCCATGCAACTTGCATCGAGGCATAACTATAATATCATCTAGGACTAATATGTTCCCCCTACAAACTTGATGGTGTTACTCGCAAATATTTTTTTAAAGAAAGCAATGTGTTCTTGTAATATTAAGCTCTGAAATTTATTTGCCTTTTGAGTTCTTGATGAGTCCTCACACACCTTTATCATTCTGTAAGCTACCTTATCTAATTAGAAAGAAACACACACTCAAAAAGAACAAAATACCAACAATGTACATTGTTTGTTAACACCATATATGTGGCAGTTATTAAGAAAATTAATGTCAAAGTGATTATTTCACTATGATTGAAAAGAGATAGCATGCACGAGGTATACCTTTAAGAGAGGAGTATGGACATTGCCCTGATCCTATAAAAAAGAAGAGAAAGAAAAGTGGGCAGAGGAGACAAAAAAAGAGATAAACAATTTGGGATTAATAAAAAAATTGGCATCCCAAAGTGAACTCCAAACATGATGGGAAAAAGTATCGACTTTGGAGTTAATTGTTAAATGGAAGAATAAAAAATGTATGACCAGTAAAATGATTTGTTATGGGCTATTTGAATATGGGATATCACTTGTTATTACAAGATACTCTGTCACGAATGAGTGTTAGTTAGGATGAAATGTGTATGATATGGATCGCATGTGCATCTAAGATGTTTTTCTGGTGCAATATGATGTCTAGTACTTCTTATTTCATGAAGTAATTCAAAGTGCAGGGATGGATGAGGCAATTTCAATTTGTTTTCATTTGTTCAAAATAAAATTGCCCAATGAAGTTTGTAAAATGTTAAGGAGAAACATTTGGTATGTTAAAGGATGGATAATTAAGGTTAAAAATACTTCACTTCACTGCACTCAAATTAGTATGGGTTTTAATTGCATTCAGGTAATTTGATGTAATCCATAATTTGATAGTATTTTGGTATGAGGAACAAGAAGAAAATAAAAGAAAGCAGAGAGATAGACAGTACATTACCAAACTATATACTATAGCTGAAAAATCTATCTACAAAAACACAGATGTGAAAAGGGCGTTTGACACCACGATACCTAAGGTACCTTCCCAAAAGATAAAGCCACGGCCCGCTGCGTGAACGCCGCACTGCAGGCTTTTAGGCAGGATATACCGTTCCCCTATTATTCTTCCATTGACTTCATTGCAGGGGATTAGTACATCCAGTATAAAGCGCCGCAGTGCGGCATTCACGCAGTGGGCCGCGGCTTTATCTTTTGGTAAGGTACCTAATCAATATAGTAAATTCAAATGCAGTCAGAAAGTGGCCGGGTATCCCATTAATTTTTAGCTACAGAAAGGTTTAGAGCCTTGATTTTTAAGCTCCTGTTACTGAATTGTTTGAAGTGAAAATGTCTTCAAAGAAAAAAAACTATTTCCAAGATAAAATTTGTTGAATAGCCACATAAACCTTCCCAAACAAAATCTTAAAACCTCCAGATCTATTGAATGCAAACTTCAGTTTCATATGAAGTATAAACAATCAAGTTTTTTAAATGTCCATTTTTACCAGTGTAGAAAGAAAATCTAACTTGGCATTTAATGGATGTTCACAAAAGTGATATGTTGTCTGAAATGTTGATGTGTGGTTTCCCATGCAATGATGTTTGTGTTAATCTCAAGTAAATAAAACACACAACCATCATTAATATACCATGATATCTCTAAAACCTGGTATAAAAATAATATACCACTAATGTGCCCAAAATCACAAGAGAATTTCCTTCTTTTAAAAAATATTCTCAACAAAAGTGTTCCGAGTAATATGCTACATATACTGTGATATAAGATTTTCTTGTTAATTACAATCCTAGAAGTATGATTAAGTCTGTAAATTCAAGTGTGATTTCATTTTAAGAAGGGTGTTAGTTTTGAGGAATAAATTAAATAAGTATAATTCATGCACCTTCATGCTTTCGAGCCACCTAGTCATGCAATTACAGTCTGCAAATCATAAGCATTTCAAAACAGCCTAATGTAAAAATAATTATGCTCTATTTCATCCTAAAAATAATGAGCATGCAATGGAAACAATTCAAGTATTTGTAGAAAGAAGTTTAGGATGTATGATAATGAAGTGGATGGTTTTTCAAGAACGGAGTGATTAACTAACAACAAAAGATGAAACTATTTCCCTAAAGCTGTTCGAACTAAACCATACAGTGAAATAATTAGAGCAGCTCATACTGATTACATTAAGTATTTACTGCTATTCACCTAAATTTCATGAAATGCCTAAATGTTACTCTAAATGACAGTCAATAAATTTTCTTTTTAATCTTGAAAGTAGATATGTTGTGAGAGAAGTGGAACTGATATATACAAAATTAATTTTCTATAGTTTGTCTTTAAAGCAAACTGAAATTTTGCAGGAGTTGATCTGCGAATATTAATAAAAATTGCAATATTGTTGAGCACGAGTCCCCTTATTATACATACATGTACATTATGTAATATATATATATATATATATATATATATATATATATATATATATATATATATATATATATATACACCTATAATTGAAATTAAAGGAGACCTTTAAATAGCTGTAGGCCTATCATGCATTATGGAATAGAACGATTGGGAAACCTCAAGACCTTAATTCGTTGAAGACGATATGATTTTGCGATACCACTCATGTCACAAAGAATCAAGCCTGAGTTTTTAGATTACAAATTAATAGACTACATTTATCATGTTTTTTTCTTGCAATATCATATTTGATCTGATATGTATATACATCAAAAGGGTTGAGGTGGGGTTGAAAAAAAGATGAATTCCACTCCCCCTCCCCTATTAACATTCTTATTGTTGACACTGATAGAACATGATATGGTATATAAAAAAAAAAGAAATGGATACAAAATATAAATAACAATATAAATATGAATAAATGTTTATTTATATAAACACAAATTAAAGGTTTATATGTTTCCAATAAATATACAAAAATAATAATAAATAACACAAATGATAATATGTATATATATCATAGTAGGTGTGAATATATATACTAATAATAAAACAAATAAAAATAAAATTCAAACACAATTGGACTTTGTGATTAATGTGAAATGATGTGATAACTAAAGGCTGTTAATTATGCTAATGCTGGTTAATCAGATGATGTTAGTAGTCTTTGGTTAATTAGGCAAGAATGAATGGTGTTTCCAAACAATGAAAAAGGTTATTCAGATGTAGCCCACTATTCAAAAGCACGTATTCTCATATTTTCTGCACTGGTATATAACCAGGTATATAACTTGCCTTTCTAGGTTTTTTTTTTTTATTAATCCACAATCAAAGTTGGAACAAAACTTGAAATTCATTTATTCTAAGTTTTTTATATCATTTTTGTTTCACCTAGACAATTTAAAATTGCCAATTTCAATTCATTTTCAAAGGGCATTGCCATTTAATTGCTTATATCTCATTTATATGCTCATATATAGAGGTGGCTGTACATTTCACCAAGCAAATATGCTAATAATAAAATAAGATTTTGAGAAAAAAAATATACTTTTTCAGCACATCTGTTTAAAATCAATGTGGAAACTTCATAAGGAGTTTTACATAAAATTCATTTTCTTCACGAACAATGAACTCTTAGAAATTTACAAATATAACCATACAAATGAATAGTAAACTCACAGAATGAGCCATTATATTGTGATATATAAAAGAAAACTCATGCCTATAATCAACAAAAGGTCAATTCCAGTTTACCAGACAACATTCCATGAGATTAATTTGGTTGTTCAAAACATCTTGAAAAAAATATAATCAAAAACACAATTCGTAGAGTTTATTAGTGATAACCAGAGCAAATTTCAGTGTTTTCTTATATAGCTGCTGAAAATAAAGATGACAAATGGCATTTTGTGTCATGTCCATGTCATAAATGTCATAAAGTTGCTATTATATTCGAACAGCTTTTCAGTATTGTGTAACTTGCCATGGGTATGTGCCTTAAAAACTGATTATAGCATATTTTGGGGAACTGTCAATTCTGATTCATGATGTTTAGAACAGCCAAAAATTTATCTGAACGTCATGTTGTCTATGCTGGAATTGACTAAACAGCCAATAAGAGGTGAGGATAATTGAAATGGACCAATGGTAGGCGACTACCTGATTCGGCCAATAAGAAGGCTGCGGCAAGAAGACACTCTGTGTTAGGTGTGGTGAAGAGGAAATGTGAAAAATGGACTAGGAAAGGACCCAAAAGACAAAGAGATGAGAAGAATATAAATACGCACAGCATGAGTTTCTCTTTGATTATGTAACACTGCAAACAATGTTAAATCTAAATTATTTGGCTTATCTCAAGAGATGAAAAGAATATAAATAAGGGTGGTATCTCACTTCGCGGAGACGTCTCCACGACAGATGAAAAGTATTAGAGACATCTCCAAAACTTAATAGATGTCTCGAAGACCTCTCCGCGACAATTTTCAAAAACTGTCTCAAAGCAGTTTCAAAGAACCGTCTCAAAGTAGTTTCCACGACTCATGAAACGTCTCCGAGACGTCTCCGCGACGTCTCCGAAATCTGTCTCAAAGTTGTTTCAAATCCATCTCAAAGTTGTTTCAAAGTAGTTTCCGCGAAGTGAGATACCATCCTAGGCACAGCACGAGTTCTTTTGTGATTATGTAACACTGCACACAATGTTAAATCTAAGTTACTTGGCTTATATCTCATTCCACTGCAACAACACAAATGTGACCTGCCGCCTGAAAACCACCAATACGTTACTGGAATTCATTTTGAATAGTTTATCCATAAATATTTTCTGAAACAGGAGATTTTAAGCTTTCCAACGATATAAAAGACTTGTACCAAATAAACTTTTTACCAAGATCCATTAACAAAGTTGAAGTTTACATATGACTAACAACTGTTAAATATCCTACAATATATGCAGACAAACTTGCTTTTCCTGCCGTTTGCTGATATTTTTCTATTTTCTATTTTTTATTTTTTGCCTCATGGTGGTTTCAGCCATTTGGGTCACAAATATATATTAATCTTTGATATAGGTTCATGTGTGAGCAGTGCATGCAGTTACAGTCCATTGTTTAAACTAAGTAAATGTAGGAGCAAAATAATAACTCTTTGTTTCCAAGAAGGTTATATCTTTCTATTACGTCTGGGGCCAAATATATTATGCTATCACTGTGGTTAGCAACTTTGGTTCTCCTAAACCATATTGTAAATCATTGAACAAACATTCTAAGTTGCTGTTTATGACCTTCCCTCTTCATTAGGTAAGCTTTTCACATTACACAAAAGATCTACATTTAGATTGTTTCAAACCATATATTTTTTCCCATATTCATTAATTCTTCAATACTACCAAAATATTTACACTCTTAAAATATTATTTGTAGGGGCAATTACAAATATTAAGTATAGAAAAATCCCTACCTACCATCAAAAACAATCTTTTTGCTCTGCTTTTTGCAAGTTTTTGTACATAATGTTGATGCCTGATATTTTCTATGTAAGAATGAGCCATGCTTGTTTATATTAAAAGCAAAACTAATAATTTTAGCAAGCAGCTAGATCGGGACATTGCGATTACTAAGGTATTTCAACTAAAATACATGTAGTTTGCAAGGGAAAACTAATTTATATCAAGCAATAATGAAATACAAAGGATTTAAGACAACTTGAGATAAAACTATGCATGACTTTTGCCATGTATGACTTTTGCCATGTATGACTTTTGCCATGTATCTAAATTGATTAAAGTATCTTTAAATACACACTATGGTGTACAACATATAATGACAATGCTTGAATACACTTGTTAAATTTCAGGCTTTGTGAATACGTATGTATCAAAACACAATTTATAGTTTTTTTCTTTGCCATACATTAACAGAAATTGAATAAATATGTGTAATAATCCTCATATCTTTATTTTACACTTCAGTAGCTAAATAATAATGCCCATATGTCTATAATGATTCAATATTTAGAAGTGAAGAAAGGGATGTGAATTTTGATGAAATACATTTTAATTAATATTTTAGAATGACAAAGAAGTTTCAGATAGCCAAACTTGATATCTCTATGGATGTACCTGTGAAGCTAGCATTATTTCATGTGAGAGCACACCAGAAAAAACAAGTTATTCATGGCCTTAGTGACTTCTTACAATAATGGTGAATAAGAAATGTGTTCTACTCTAATCTTGGTCTATTCGGTCCTCTCTAATGATCTTTCATTCATACTCATGCCAACTACTTGTTATGATTAATGTGTGAACGTGATTTGATTAGAGATCACAATGATTAAAATCGATTTGAACAAAACAAAATGAAAGAACAAAACAGTACAAAAATGAGTCGAAAACACAATATAACATATAGTACACTGAGCCATGATTCTAGCTACACAATATAAAAGTAACTGCATATACAATTAGGAATCTAGACTACATATTTAAAGAAAAATATCAGAGTATATATATACTAGTATCCTTGATATCCCACATCTTTGATTTATTTTCAAGAAAATCTAGTAATCTATCTTCCAAACGTCCTTTGTTTAAAACATAAAATAAAGAATATAGACTAAACTCACTTATTGTTTTTTACACCCTCTTTCACACATAAACTTAATATCGAAAGTTGTATTCTTCATCTATTGTGTAATACATCCTTTGTCTTCTTTCTATCTTTAATCTATAACCCCTTTCTGTTTTGTATTTTAAAAAATACCCCTAATTGTCATCAATGTACTTTTAGTCATGTTTGTATCTATATTACCCCTTTCAAATTTTACTCTCTTGCTTTTTCTTTCTCTCTTTTATATACCTAAAAAATAAAACATTTTATTCCTATCTCCCTCTGTGTTCTCCCTTTATACCCCCGTCACACTGAGCTCGTTCCTAGTACGTCCTTGCAAATTTTGCCGAACGGGCATAGTCTGTGTGTAAACTGAGTGGACGTAGTAAATACTTCTTACGATCTGTTTACGAACTCATTATCTAAGCTTCGTCGGATTTCACAAAGCTGTTTAAAAAAATCGGGCGCCCATCACGTCCTAAAATTTAACGGGGTGGCAACGTACCTGAAACGAGATGGACGTACTACAAACGAAATTGCCGTACTTAAATCGTTTCTAAAGATGTGCTAGGACGTCATACAAACGAGCATTGTATATTAATTATCAAGTTCAAAATTAAACGTAGTGACAACGTTCCTTAAACGGGTAGGACTTACTCTGAACGAGAAGGACGTACTACGAACATACGTTTCAATTTTCAAACAGAACGGCATGTCATAATTCCCGTCACACTGAGCTAGTTCTCACTGCGTTCTAGGTAGTTCTTGGTGAACGGGCTCAATCTGTTTACACACGGACTGAACGTAGTGCAGACCTTTTAGAATCTAGTACAGACCGTTTACAATCTGTTTACGAACTTGGCGAACGGGCCCGAACGGAGAGAACGGAAAGGCATTCCGATTTTTTTGAACATGTTCAAAAATCGTACTGGCTTCAAGTTCTAAAATTAAACGCAGTGACAACTTTCCTTAAACGGGTAGGACTTACTCTGAACGAGAAGGACGTACTACGAACGTGGTACCTAACTTTATCATGCTGCGCATAGGCACTTTTAGTGACCGTTTGGACGTGCTACGAACAGTATAGAGTGAACGAGCAGTTTACTGTTTCTGAACTGATAACAACGTATTGCGGACGCCGATAAAGACGGAATTGACGTAACGAGAACTATTATGAACTGCCTAGCATCGTATTCAAGAAATATTTTTTCAAAGTTATAGTTCCAACCCGACCAAAGCCCGTTTAGCATTTTTTTTTTAAACGGGCAAAAACGGGCAAGAACGTTATAGAACGACCTCAGTGTGACGGCCCCCTTAGATTGATTCATTATCCTATAAACATATGTCCCCGAGTTCTATTCCCCTTTTACCTCTTCCTATTTTATTTAATTTTATTTTTTCTTTAAATCTTAATCTGTCCATCTCTACCACCCCTCCCCTGTCCCTCCATCTCTTTGTTTCTGTTTTGCACCCCTCCCCCTCCCCTCCCCCTCTCTCTCTCTACCCCTCTCTCTCATTCCCGAATCTCTCTTCTTACCCCATCATCCGAGTTATTATCAGCAGTCTCCCTCTCCAGTTCCGACAAGGCGGCAGCATCAATAACATCCTGCTTGAGCTGGTCTGCGATGATCTGAGCATCTTCCTCATCATCCTGCTCCAGCTTATGACTCTCCTCCAGGTGCTTCATGAGGACGGCGACCACCACGTTGACGAGGACGAACTGGGCGATGAGCACAAAGGAGAAGAAGTACATGGGGGCAAAATAGCGGTTGGCACAGCAGTTGACCTTGCAACCGGTCCTGTCGTCACAACCTTCTTTCCTCAGTGTGTCCTGGAGAGTTACAACAAGGATCAATTGTATTTTTTATGATAGATAAATTTAAAAAAAATGAATGAATTGAAAAGAATTTGTATCAACAAAAGATAATTAAAACATGTTTGAATCTAAATACATTGCGAACAACAATGCTCAAAAGTACATGCAAAAGTCTGAAAATGTTCACAAAATCAATTTTATTGCATACCGACAAATCAATAACGTTCAGATCTAGAATACCTTCTACCTCATTAATCAATGCCCAGATTATCATTCAGATAAGGTACATTTTGACATACTTTAAAACACGTAGCAATGGGGGGGGGGGTGTAATGTCCACACATTTTTTTTAGGAGTTGTCATCTCCACACTTTTCACTTTTTGTGGATTCACTATTAAAGCTACCTGAGCCTGAATACATGTAACTCGTTTTTTGTCAATTGAACTGCTCCTATTTACATTTTATTTGTCAGCCTCATGCAAAGATTATTATTATTATTATTATTATTATTTATTTGACCATTCATAAAAATACATGACATTTTGAGAAGACATATACATGAAGATAAGAATAATAGAAAGAAATAAGAACAGCATGTGGGCCAGGGTGTACAAAAGTGAAATACAGCACGGTTACCCAGAGGCATGTGCACCCTCACATGCTGCTCCCAGGATCTATTGCTTCTCTTTAATAATTAATCCCCCCCATTGTAATATAAAATCATCTCACAATGAACTTGTCTTTTAACTGTTATTTATTTTATCATAGAAAGATCATAATATATGTTTGAGAAAAGGAGATACTTTACCTTCATAATACCATTCCAGTTGTCTCCTGTGGCGATACGGAACAAGGTGAGAAAGGCGATGAAGAAATGTTTGAAGGAAGCGTGACGTCCAAGACCCTCACAGGGATTGTCATCAGTACAAGCTGAAATCAATCAGTTCAATAAAAATCATATTAATATAATAACATCAAAGTAATAATGATGACTAAGAGAGCAAAGTTTGCAAATCAAAATTAGTACAGGAACAACTCAATTCTTGTATGTAGCTCAATGGTTAAGAGTACATGTAATCTTCTAAAAACAGAAATTGTTGGCAAAATTTTATCAATGACCAGCTCAATTCAATCAATTTAATTCAACTTTATTCAACAAATGCAAAATGAAGACGTTTAAGAAAACATTCATCAGAAAAAGCATAATAAAATTAGAAGTATCTACACTTAATAGAATCAAGATAAATGCATAAAGGGAGGAGGGAGTAAAAAGTCACTTGACTTGTCATGGACTATTTACCCCCTACTCACTCTCTACGTGCCATATAAAAGAATTTATCAATCATTATGTTCAACAACTCACTCTCTCTAATCTTCTTTATCAGTTCTACTTCTTTCTCTTTAAGCCATTTCCTCAAGCTATCCATTCAAAGTATACTTCCTCCTTGACCGCTCTCCACCAAAAACTTTTATGTGAGTGACAGATCCTCTAAAATCCTTTGCATACTATATATTTTTTAGTATAAATACAGTGTCATCAAACATTTTCACATCATCTCCATACCACAATTAAGGCTTGACATTGATTCAATCCCATTTCCAGGTTTGACAGAACTTACCAAGTCGACCAAAAAGCTCTACCCCCAGAGCAGCGAAGATGAAGAAAAGCAGGAAAAACAGAAGACCCAAGTTGCCCACCTAATGAAGAGCACATATAAAACTAATAAATACCAATTATTCACCAATAGCCTCTGTCCGCCATGGCACAAAATCTTTTATCTACCCATCATCACTACTACAAGGATATATGTAAATTCTGATTTCATATAATATATTGTTCCAATTTTTTTTTTAAATAAGGTATTTCTTCTTCTCTTTTTTTTTTGTTCGCAATTAAGTTATTTCCAAAATTTATTGCAACTACAATCAAACTTTAAAAGAGAAGGCTACAAGATCCAGGTACCAATTAACAGTGACATTCTCACAATTTATTATTGAATTTACAAATATTTCGACCCAAAAAAACTTTCATTCCTAAGATATACATTTCTCCCAGTAGCTAAGAAAAGACAATCATGCGAACCAATATAAAATCCCTTTTGACAGAAATGTCACTTTGCCATGCAATGTAAAACATTCTATTCTACTACAAGGTCAATATAAATACACATATATCACTTTTTATACATATAGCTATTAATCAGGCAATAAGGAGGAATCACACAAATAAAGGACTATTATCAGCAAAGATACGTTAACATGCATCTACTTAAGCTTCTTATACAAGTATAATTACTCTTTTCATTACTTCAATAAGAAGGAAATAACTGAATGGATTAAATTTTCGGTTACATTTAATACTTTTATCCTTATTCTTTTTTTGAGCTAAATAAATAACATCTTTTATGATAAAATAGTTTTTGTCAAATTTTAATTCAACCGTCTTATTGAAAGATTTTTTTTTCTCCATAATTTATTTTACATTAGCCAGTCATCAAATTAGCTAAATATAAATAGTCAATGCCTTGATTGAGCTCCTGAAAGGAATACTTTTAAATAGGTTATAAAGGACGTACAACTGCTGAATATTGATTGTTACTTCTTCATTACTTATTATCAACACTTCTTTCTATAGATTTTCTTCTATAGATCTGTGCCCATCAGACCTGGGTACTAAAAAAAATATGTGACTCATCATATCAAAATCAGACACAAGCTGCCAGAAAAGAGTCAAAGATTGCAACAAAACAATCCATTTTTAAAGGCTTTCCCCTAATCATTTCCACTCAGTTTTTCTTACTGAGCATACAAGATATATTGAACATTCAGAAAATCACAAAAATATTTCCCGAAAAATAAGAATTTTTTTATTATTTTGCCGATTTCCTCGACACTGTGCTGGATTTCCTCGGCGACTTGTGTCTGATTTCGATGTGATGCATCACATATGAGAATAATCTCTGTTTACAGTATAGAACAAAGAGAGAAACTAAACAGCGGCGGATCCAGGGGGAGGGCGCAGTCAACAGATATGTAAAATTGGGGTGAGGTAAACGTAAAATATCAGATATCACCATGTTTGCTATTTCAATTCAATTCAATTCAAATTCTTTATTTGTCCTTTGTACATGGCAATTTGGCTTGGTCACGTATTTTAACACGTTTGACCAATTTTAACATTACATGTATGAGTAGTTCTCATAAAAATGGGGGTGGGGGTGGGGACAGGTATGGACCCCCTCCTGGATACGCCTCTGCTCTATACACAAACTCATTTACCTGAGGCAGTGCTTGACCAACAGTGTCCAGCAGAGCTCGGATACCTTTGGCCATTTTCAAGAGTTTGAGCACTGATGTGGCAATCAAACACGTTTCCATAGACGAGGGAGACAAAGGTAGCAGACAGACAAACGGACAGACATACAGAAAGACAAAAAGGAAGGGAGATACAATTACAAAGGGTTCATAAGTTGGGTGCTAGAGGAAACAATTCAAATTGTGGATAGTGTGGTGATTGGTGGCAAATAACACATTGGAATTATAGACGAATTCGGTTTTGGGTGATGTTTTGTCATGGTGGCAGCCATTGCTGGGGGGCTTCCAATGTACTACGAATGCTCCTTGTGTGCGCCGCATGTATGCGTAACAAAGGAAAATGTACAAATGCGCAGACATACACACGCGCACATGGCGCATACGTAGTACATTGGGTAACCCCCTGCTATATGGCGGGTATATATATTTCCATGAAATGCTGCCCGAATTCGACTATAGGGGAAAGGTCATAGTGAATACAAAGCAATATCCATCATGCAAAAGGTGCTGTAAAGTAGATATGGTCACAATGTTTCACCAACTGCTGTTTGCTTCATCAGACGAATGAACACCAGGCACATCTTTTCAAGCAACTTCGCTTGGAAAGACGAGCCCACTTTAAATCGGAGAGGTGGTTTATGGTTCCAGGTATCACACGCCTGGGACAAAATTCTGCGGGAAGATCGTAGCCATTTATCACATGAATAATTTCCCGCCCCCTAGGGAACCAAGAGGCGCTACAATCTACTGACTTCAAGACGAAGTCCCTTGGAAAGACATGCCTGGTGTTCATTTGCCTGATGAAGCCAACAGCGGTTGGAAAAACAAATTGTAAGTTTCTACTTTACATTTTTCACAATTTCCAGTAAACATTTACTGGATTCATATTTGGCTGATAATAGTGAGACATCTATACTGAGTAATATGACATAAAGCAAGAATTCTATTACATGCAATAATACAGAGAAACAGATATAGGGAAACAATCTATGACTATTGCACTTTTACGACAACTGACGTGGCATTATAGGAGCCAGGACATCGACGCCAAAAAAGGAATAGTCTTCACGAAGCTGCTAAACAATCTAAATACAAAATAAAAAAGGTGTGTTTAAACATCTAGCATACAGTCGGGACACAGCATGCAACCAATGTACAGAAAGCGGTGGAAAGTGCCCTCTTTTGTCCATTTTACCTGTGGAATAGCACCCATAAGGACGGCAAGCAACTCACGAAGCCCTTTCATCGTCTTCATGATCTTTAGAACTGCAAGCGTTTGGATTGTAGCATTGTTTAAAGAATTGTATGGATGTTATTAATATGATTGGGAGGAAAAAGCGATCATATAGTCATAGATACTTAAAAGATTGATTAGGTATTGCAGAGAAAAGGAGATAATGGCAACAGTGAATAGAATATGGCATCTATATGAGATGTGAACTTACTATACAGTCTGTATTTTGACAAATGGTAAATCCCAGAAGAAAAAAAAAGGTATGAAATCTTCTCAAATGTTATATGTATGTGTTATCAAATTACAGTTTTAAAAAAATTCTTGTTGATACACTTCATCTCATATAATTTGCTTTAGTAAAACAAAAGTTATGCTAAATTTCTTGCAATGGCAAGATAATTGAAATTGCCCAAACCTACACAAAGACATGAAACGGCATGCTCAAAATTTATTTTTCTTGGTTGTAGAAAACTAGTCATATCTCAAAAACTACAGTACCAAATGAGATGACAAAAATTGCAAAAAAAAGTCTGATTTTCCTGCTTTATGGAAATACCCAACAATACCAAACTGTTGTTGATCTTCATACTATAAGATTAAAAAATGTTTCCCACTTGTACCATTTTATTTGAAACAGACAGTATATTGTCTTGGGATGAAATTCAATTTCGATAGCACACATATGAAAAAAGATATACTATTAGATGAAACAGGATACTATAATAAAATATTGTAACTTGATACCCCTCCAAAAATAAAAAATCTTAGAATGTTAGAAAATCTTACAAAAATTAAAGAATATTACAAACCTATTCAATTCAAACCAGATACACGTAGCTCTTAACCCTCCCATTGACAGAACTACTGTAATCTTGACATACACATTGTATGCCTTGTGTGCCAGTTCCTAATGTTACTATATTCTACAATGTAATTTTTGTGCAATGTAAAGAATCCATACATAGATATGAATCTTTAAGAAGTCTGGAAAATGAAATTAGATCATTAATGGTGTCTATGATATGATTCAGAGTAAGTGAGAATAATAACATACCTCTAGCTATACGAAGCACCCTCATGATCCTGATAATGGTTGGATTGATTGGTATAATGTCTGATTCTAATTCCTCTAACACTATACCAGCAATGGAGAGGACCACTATAAGTATATCCAGTTGGTTCCATCTGCAGACGAAAAGAAATGCTACAAATGAATTCGTAAAATCATTATAACCATTCACTTTTACACTTTGAGACAGAATAATCACATAACATATTCCTTTCATTTTTGACAATTTGTTTTATTCTATTAAAAATAAGAACATGCTCAAAGGACACAAATTATGAAGTGTGATTATTTGTTTATTTCACTAACACTCAACAGCAAAACTATAAATAGTAATACTGCTGTACATGTAAGATAAGCCAAAATATCCCAATTTTATCATTGAGTGAATACTGGTAATTAGACTCCTGAATAAAAGGAGTTACTTCCCTTTAACTGAGTAACAAACAATTCCACACACAATCATACTTCACATTACACATATATTTATATGAAGATTGCAAAAAAAGACATAGAAGAAGAAGATTTTAAAAGAGCAAAAATATGACTGAAGAGAACATAATATATGGGAGAAGTCATAAGGGACAGAAAAGATAACGGATGGGGAAAGATGAAGGCCAATTCAAAGATGCTCCAAACATGCCTCTTTCATCAAATATTTTAGAATGATACTTTTAATTCATCTTAAATCTAGCATTACAAAAAGAAATAATTATGACTAATATCATCATATAATATACTTACCCATCTTTGAAGTATCTTCTAAGACCCAGAGCAAACATCTTTAATAAGGCTTCCAAGATGAATACAGCGGTGAATATATAGTTCAAGTATGTCATAACGTCAATCATCACCTAGACAACAAACAAAATCATGAAATTGGTCAGAGTGTCTTTGAAGGACAAAGTCATGAGAAGAGTATATTGCAATCTGCTTAAAACAATCAGTGGGCGATAGCAGATGTGGCTATGAAACAACAACACCCCAATTTCCATCTCTTATTTTATGAAGAGTGTAATGTACGTGTTTTACATGTCATGGGTGGTAAATCTCCTAGTCAGAGGACAAGCTTTTCATTTCGTATCCAGTATAAAAAGTGTAACATATTGCTATTGTTTTTCATAAATGGTGCATCTCCAGTTAATTAACTGATCAAAGTGCTTATTTTAAGCCTTCTTATTGGATTCATTTCAGGCGCACACGATAAAAGCCTCCTACCGCGTACTAATGTAACTACTGGTTAGGGTGAAACCAAGGAAATAAAATGCCTATAGCCCAAGGACATACATGTAAATGCTAGTACCAGGGATTGAACCTATGACCTCTGCATCCCCAGTCATGGTACTACCACGAGACAACACTCCTGCTCTTACTACTATTGTAAAATTCAACCTCTTACACACTATAGACCACCTTATAAAGTTCTTTCCATGAGCAGATAGTTTATTGCAATTATTACTATAAAAGAAAGAAAACTATCGCACAAGACTGACCTGAGGCATCAAGTAGAACTCCAATGCCATGGTGACAACATTGAGGAATATAATACATGTAGCAGCAACAACTAGGTCAAAATACTACTACTACTACTACCAGTACCACTACCATCACCACTACTACCACTACCACCACTACGACCACTACTACTACCATCATCACCACGACTACCACTACCACTACCACTTCCACTGCCATTACCACTACCACTACCACCACCACTACCACTACTACCAGTACCGCTAACACCACCACCACCACCACTAACACCACCATTTACACCACCACCACCACCACCACCACCACCACCACCACTACCACTACTACTACTACTACTACTACTACTACTACTACTACTACTACAAGACTAACCTGAGGCATTAGGTAGAATTCCAGGGCCATTGTGACAACATTCAGGAATATAATAGCGGCAACAACTAGGTCAAAGTATTTGCTCATCACTATATCATGAATATACATCCGTGTCTTTGAGTAGTTGATATAGTATGGCTGCTCGAGGGATCCTAAAAGAAGAGTGAAAGAAGAAGAGATGGTTTTAGAAATGTGTTACCATGGTGATTAGTTTATTTCACTTTTAAATTCGTCATTTATATACATTGTGATGTTAACCTGAGAGAGAGAAAGATAGATGAGGAGAGATGGTTTTAGAAATGTGTTACCATGGTGATTAGTTTATTTCACTTTACATTCGTCATTTATATACATTGTGATGTTAACCTGAGAGAGAGAAAGATAGAATTTAATAAATATAAAGAAAGAAAAATGAAGAACAAAAAATAGGAAAAGAATAAGGATGAGAAAAGGAGAAAAACGCATGGAAGAGATACACAGAAACAGAGAAGAGAAACACAAATTGAGAGATAAAATGATATTTGATGCAGATAATCTTATTTTCATCGTGCTGGATTTTAGCTTAACATTGATACATTAATTTGATTATTTCTGGTTATGAAAATTTGATAGATATCTAATTGAACCAAAAGTTCAAACAATCACAGGTCTAGAAGTAAAAGTTGCTTTTAAAAGGCTTTCAAGATAATTAAATTTGATATACAAGTTCATGTCTACAATATATTCTGTTGACAAAACTAATCTGTATTTACATTCATACTTAAAAACAAAGATGTATTACATGTACATGCTACTCACCAAACATGTACCACCCTAACTCCTAAATAGGTGTTTAATGGAATTATTTGTAATCTCTCGAAAGGTGACATTGAAATGAACGATACATATTATCTATACATATAAGTTTATGAAATGTATGGATTTAAAATATGTAGTCTGATGCAGACGCAGTTATAATGAAGTACACTGTAACAATGCATTTAAATGGCTTACTTGAAGTCTACAAAACAAATATTATTAATCATGGGCTGCATTGCATAAACATACATCATTATTTAAGGAAGGGGGATAGTTTTGCGAACCTGGCCCCTTGATTTAATAATATATAATAGTAAATAGTGGTAGTATTTTAAGAGTTGTGATTGGTTGCAATGATGTCACGTGTCATTCACGTTTTTGTTATATTGAACGGTTTTTGTTATATTGAACGGTTTTTTTGTTATATTGAACGGTTTTTACCTGTGTTAAAATGAATGGTGAAATCGACTGCCTTGTTGCGCTAGCGCGTAATAACAGTAAAATGGTGCGCACAACAATAGATACGCGGAGCAACAATACACGTCACAATAGCTTAATTAGCACACAAAAATTGGCAAACATTGGCAAAGATAAATCCAGATTAGGCAAGGTCAAAGATCTAGGGGTCTATTTACTATAATAAATAGTGCATGCTCTATTAATGCAACATTACTGACTATGTGAACTCCAAATGCTAAATTATCCCTCGTGCACATCTGTTTCAACTCGGCCTACGGCCTCGGTGAAATAAATGTGCCCTCGGGATAATTTAGTATTTGTCGTGCACATAATCTAGTATGTTGCATTGTAGAGTATGCACTATTTATATATTGTAGGCATATTTGTACATAACAAATGATAGAGGCATTTTATGAAAGACTTTCATTTATGTCTCCATACAAATGAAAAAATTTGCATTTGACATAGATTTATATTCCATTTTCCCTTTTAGAAAAACGTAAAACATAATCTGGCTAAACAAGTCTGTATAGTTTTGCTAGTTGGACTTAATATTGGCAAATAAGATTTTTTTTTAAATACATATGCATAGAATGCTTCGTTAGCATTTGATATGGAATGATACATTCAGATATTGCAAGTGGCATTATAATACTGTATAAGTGGTTTCTTTCGCGAGGGTTTTATTTTCGCGAATTTCGGGAATCGGGATGCGACCGCGAATTTAACATCGCGCGAAAAGGTTTGAAGAGTACCGCGAATTTATCCACGCTAGAAAATATTTTGAACTCCATGCGCTCGCGGAGCAGAGTTGTCTATGCAGCGTTATTACGATGCGTGGTTGACTGGTATGTAGAATTAAATGAGTCAAGACATGGCGAGTTAAGTCTTTATTTCATTTTACTGTCTTTTTATAAATATAATGTCTCGTTTTTTAGATAGGAAAATATGGATTACTTATAGTTCTAGTTACTTTTAATTCTAGATTTTGCCGACCGCGAATTTAACATCGCGCGAAAATGTCAGGACCCTCACCTGCGAAAATATCTGCACGCGAAAAAAAACACTTATACAGTATGTGACTCATCATCAAAATCAGACACAAGTCGCCAGAAAAGAGTAAAAGATTCCAACAAAACAATCCATTTTTAAAGGCTTTCCCTAAATCATTTCTACTCAATTTTTTATTATTTTGCCGATTTCCTCAACACTGTGCTGAATTTAATTGGCCACTTGATTTTGATGTGATGCATCACATATACAGAGGACCTAGGCCAGTTGTGCATTATTCAATGCAACACAAGGAATATCCTGAATGTAAATTGGTCTAATGTTTTTTGAAAAAGTTGAATATGTCTCACCCCCCAAAAAAATTGCACCATGAAAGAATTTAATCAAGTTGAAAAAGCAGGGTCATCAAAAGGCAAGTAAGTGAACAAAATTAACATGTACATTGTAAATCCATACATGAACTTCCCAGAATTCCCAATGACAAAATGAACTCATACCATTCCCCATACAAATGTAGTATTTTCCACATGAATATAAGTAATGTGCTCCAGATACAAAGACATAAACATCACAATATATCATATACAGGGGGAAAAACATACACCAAGACAGTTATTTATCGCTCTGCTGCCCTTATAATTTCCAATGCCTGAAAAGGTCTTGATATTTATGTTGGAACTTTACAAGAAATTGAGTGAATAATTGGCCTTTCTGCTATTTACAACCTTTGATTAACCCATCATAAACCCTTATGGACCCATGGATAAACTCTAGTTGCTTCAACCTCTCCTCCACCTATCCTGAGCCGTTTTGACTTTTAATTAACCCAATATGAATGTCCCCTTGATGACACTTGACATTATGATGAACAATAAAGCCTCGCACTTTTTGACATTCAGCTCTAAGAAGAAGAAATAAATTCTGAATTTTTTTGGAAATCTTGTATGTTGATTTAAATCAGGCGGGTAGATAAAGTTAATGTCATAATTTCATGGTTGCATGTGATATCATTGATGTTATAAGCATAATCTGAAAATGTGGTTTACTTTATCTTTATGATGATGAACTATGAACCCTTAAAAAAAAAAAAATTTTAATGATCATCTCTTCCACCTACAATGCAAACATCTCCCATATGAAATATAAATGAAATATGAAAGTACATTCTGTGTGTTTAGTATGTTGCTTCAAATGCATGGCGGTGGTACGAGTGGAATATTTTCATGGGGTGTGGGTATATGAATATATATCTAAAATATATATGTACATGTACATACATGCAAAATATATATATATGATTCCAAAGTATGATCTTCTGATTTTTTTATGATTGTAATCATCTCCCCGGTGAAATGTTGCTTCATATGCATGGTATGAGTGGTGTTATTTTCATGGCGGTGCATGTATATAAATATATATATAACTAGCTGATCGGTGATGCCAAAAGTATCTTTGATCTCGAGTCTTTACGAACCAATCTGACAATTTGCCTTCTCTTCCGGGGTCATATTCGCAAGCTCATCGGGATCCACATATATGGTTACGCCTTCTGCGGCGGCCTTACTTTGTCTCGCTTTCTGGAGCTTCTGTTGCCGTTTCTCTATCCGCTGCACCAGTTCCTCCGCAGCCTGCTCCTCTCGACACTTATGAAAGTTCTCAACGACCACGCCCACGAACATGTTGAGGACGAAGAAACCGACGATGAGGAGGAAGGAGATGAAATAGAGAATGAGCCCACTCGTGTTGATCTCTCTGGGGCTGAAAGGTAAATAATATATAAGGCCAAAAAAAAAATTGTTTGGTTGTCCTCGACCGACCGACCCTCTGAAAACGGCCCGCCCCGACCAACCTCTTTTTTTTTTTTTTTTCACCCAAACGCCGAAAAAACATACTCATATTTATTTGTATATGTTTTTCATAAAACAGTATTATAACATGTGTTATTTTTCCATGCAGTCCCATTTTACATAACTCAATAAAACGTAAAAAGTGATCTCAAAAATGGAAGTCATTCGTTACTTTGTTTTTCTTTGTTTTTCAATGGGAGGGAAAAAAAAAAAAAAAAAAAACCCGATCGACCGACCCGATTTTTGAAAAAAGGCATTCATTGGACAACCAAACAATTTTTTTTTTTGGCCTAATGGTAAATAATATATTAAAATAATATACAACGGTAAATAGCATATTAAAATTGTATATATAACAGTAATAATATAGCATCTCATTTGCCTTTAAGTCATTCATTAAGTTGTTTTTAACTTTACAATGGCTTGGTAATTTAACAGCCAGAGAAGAAAATCTTTGAATGCCTTATCACAGTACCTCAGCTGATTAAAATACAGCATGAATGGTTTTCTTAAAAATGCTTTATAAATATATTAATTAAATGATATAGTTAGCTTACCTGCTGATCAACACCAACTGCATCAATACCATTATACATGATATCCACCCATCCATCCTTAGATGCCAAAACAAACAATGCTACCAAAGCCTGCAAACAAAACAAAAACATTTCATTATTAAACAAGGAAAATGTAGTGCATGTCCCCATAATCTCATTTAAAAAACATGGCAGGGACCATTCATTTATAAATTAATTATTAATGTTTAAATTTACAGTGCCTTTTCAGCCCCGTGAAAAATGATTTGATATGGTCTAAGTATTTTTTTTTTGTTTTCTCTTTTAACATCTTCCTTTTCACACATTAAATTTGCTATAAATGCAAGATATTTTATTATGTAATTTATTATAAAATTAGTAAAAATTTATAGGCAGTTACATTTATTTTCTAGTAATTCACTGACACCAGTTTATTCATTATCAGTAAATATACTGCATAAGCCAATATTTTCGCATACATATATTTTCACGATTTTGGACTAGATGGGGAAATTCGCGAGAGCAAAATTTCGCAATTTTAGTGATGATTTCAATACTATAAATAGCCTTGTATTGAAGTGGAAATTTTCCTGATGACTGACTTGCGAAATTCACGAAAATAAAGTCACTGCAAAAATAACCACTCATACAGTATTGGATATTCATTGCAGTCACCAAAGAAGACTTCTGCAATATAACATAAATAGTTATGACTTATATCAAGTTTGAAACAATCATTCTAATTGGTTCAGTGCAAAACTTTAAACAAGAAGTACATGCAACAAAGACCCTGATTGGCTAATATCAACATACCTGGGCTAAGTTGTCAAAGTTGTACTGTTGATTAATCCATTCATTGTCTGGGTTGGACTCACACTGGGTCCTGTTCCTGACATGGCGCACATTAGGACCAGAGCAATAGTAGAACTGTCCCTTGAATAACTGGATGGGAGACAAATTAGGACAACAGTCATGATTAGAATGTATGAAAATAATATCAAACACGGATATACAGCAAGAAAAGGAGGGAGTGAGGGAGGGAGTGACGGAGGAGGGGGGAGGTAAAAGTAAAGAAGAGAAGAAAAACAGATATGATGGGAAATATAATAGATGAAAGAGAATAAAGATGTGAGAGGAAACACAAGTGAAACCAAACAATAAATATATCTTTGAAAGGGCACATAGAAAAAAAAATCCTTATAGAGCATGAGGTTATACAAAAGAGTATATATTTTTTAGTCTTAGAGTAGTATTACTACATAGATGGTACAATATAGCTATGTTGTTATTTGTATCATTACAATCCCCAACAAGAATGATCAATGCCTTACATAAGAAAGTACTAAGGAATTTCCTGTAAAACAAAATCCAAGTTGACTCTGCAATACGAAGCATTGAATCGATTAACAGACTAGATGCTTCTGAATTGACCTTCGACCCCTTACCTGGATACCGAGGATACCAAAGATAATGAAGAAGGTGCAGCAGATGATGACGATGTTCCCAATGGGCCTGAGAGAGGACATGAGCGTCTGGACCACCAGCTTCAAGCCAGGGGCGCGACTGATAACCCTGAGAGGCCTTAGAGTCCTCAGGAGCCTGAAGACACGCAGGATGGAGAAGATCTCTGGACTGCTGGACGACACCAAGGTGATGAGGAGGTCGATCCAGGAGACGGTGACCAGGCTGCCGTCCATCACGTTCCAGCCGCTGTGGAGGTAGGCGTGGGTGCCGAAGAGGAATCCTTTGGCAAGGACTTTGACCAACATCTCCAGGGTGAAGATGCCCATGAAGATGTAGTTTGAGATGGTCAGAAACTTCCTCTCCTAAAGAGAAAATTAGGAGAGGTTTGAGGATTATACAGCTTTGGGAGGATTTTGGATAAAGCAGTCATCGTGATTGCTTGTTTGAAAATTAAAATTTATCAAAGTATGGAATCAAAGTGAATTGTGAAGGTTAAAGGTTCTAAACAATCTATGGTGTTGCAAAATTGCACAATGATCATGTGTTTGAGAACACAATCAGGCTATACCTGTGGTATACTGACCAGAAATATATAAGGAATGAGCAAAGAAAATGGGATTCCATCAGGATTCGAACCCAAGACTTAATAATTACTAGACAGGTGCTCTACCGACTGAGCTATGACATGCCGTCATGTCAATGTTCATCCCAGAGAACCCCCTAGCTTTCAATGCTCGAGTGGTCTGAAGCTATGCCGATAGAATCCCATTTTCTTTGCTCAATCTTTCAAATTTAATGATTGGAACCAGTAACCAATACAATGTTTGATTATCACGTCAGCACTTTCGGTATTCTATGTGTGGTCTTACCAGACTATCAGGTTCTATGGCCGGTCTCTCCATGGCTAAGGTGATGCAGTTGAGGAAGATGATGAGGAGGATGACGTAATCAAACCACTTCTGAGCAATCAGGTGCTGTAATTTTCTCCTTGCCCTAAAGAAGAGACATTGCTTGGTTAATTACATGTAACCCACAGAGGAATCAGACGAATATACTCGGGCAGAGGTCTACGGAAATGTGTGTTAAAGCCAAATCAGCTCGCCTCCATCAGGTCAACTGAAGGAAATAGCTTGCCTGGAGCCATTACGTACATAAAATCAATGATAATGTGATTAATTTATTATTCAAATAATTATATCCTGTCACTTTTCTTCAAACATTCCTTTACTTTCAATTTCCCCCTTCCTTCTTTACTCCTAATTCTCATTTACAATCCATATCTTTCCATTTTGATACCAAAATATGATTTATTCTTATTTTTTAAAAACTCCTTTCTCTCCTCATTTTCCTGATATTTCATCCCTTAATTCCATTCTATCTGGTACGATACAATATGGAAGTGATATTATTACAATGATCAAAACCTGTTTTGAAGGGAGTATTGTAATAAGATCGTTTTCATATTGTATTGCAACTACAAATAGGTGAATGGGAAAATTCATATTTGGTTCACAGTGAACTATATATTTGATTTCAATTACATATTTATTTCTTGGAACTTACTTATTTCTCGGAGATAATAGATAGAGTGAGTATTCTTCCCTAGTCTTGAAGCATCCTTTAGGCTCGGGACAACACTTGAGACAATCGCAATCCTGGAAGAACATAGCAAACGTAAAAATTATATTATTAATAATAATACCAACTAACAATATAAAGTGCGTTAGCAATTGTTATAGCTGACCAAAGTGTTGGCCTTACAATCCTATTAGTAGACCACTTACTGGATTCAATTGCACGTTGATTCTGTACTAACCACTTAAAACATTGAGAAGTGTAGCATGTACAGTAAGAAATTTGTACATTCAGTATCAAACAACCATACTTTAAGCAGAAAACTCTAGCTTCAGTTGTACAAAACATTTATAATGGAAAAGGTATAATTTTTATGGAGATTATCTAGACAGACATTGCATAAGAATCAGCTACACGCATAAAAAATACTTTAAACAGCACACAGGAATAAGGATTTGATTGAGAATTGATTAAACATTACTCTAAAAATTCAATAACTTGATTTCCAGAGAAGAAATTGACAAAGTACAACTGTAGACTAGCTAATAAACAATTATTTTAACCCATGAACACAATGAGAGAATATATATCTCTACATAGCAAATGACCATAGTTAATGAATGAAGAATATTTTCATTTCTACATGATCAGAGGGAGAATGAATTTTGTCTTCTAAATAGAGGGTGCTTAACATTTTGAAAACCATTTTAACCAGTATCACATTTTAATGTTTGATGGCATTTGAAGGGAGGCCTATGTTCCCTGTTGCATTGCATATTCCTTCCTTTTATCCCTTTTGGTTCAAAATATAATACCCAACACCATTTCTACATGTATGTTCATAAACTTTCAAGAAACAATAATACAATCTCCTAATATACAGGTTCAAAGCATATAAAGTATGGCACAGTTAATTCAACAACATTAGGCACTTCGTGAAAATCAAAAGAAATAAGTGCGAAGAGCCATTATTACACTTTCCACTCCAATAACAGACATTTTCAGGAAAAAAGGGAGAAAATTCACGTTAGTTACATTGAGGACAGATATTGAAAACTAATCTGCATAATGACAAATAAATGGAAATGGTTAGAAGCAGTGAGGCTGTAATAGAAACATTTGTTGTTTTGCAAAAAAAAAATAAAGAGAAAAATCCAAGTGAAGAAAGATTACATAAGTATATGCGCATCAATGATAATGTGTGCTCCACAAGATACATATTAAAGGGGAAATCCTAAGTTGATTTTTTTTAAAGGCAGAAAATTTCAACAAAAATCCATCAAAAAAGTTTCAAATAAATTTTGAAGTTTTAATTTTGTGATTTCACTTGCAAACAGCTCTCTTATATGTTTTTTTTAATGGTAAATTCCATAAATGCTCTTGTCGTATTTCTTGATGAAGAAAGATAAATTTCATAGCTACATGTTTTTGTATTAAAAAAACATGTGTCTGATATGATATAAAATGAACACATACAAATAATATCAATTAGAATAGGCGATTTATGGAATTCATGGACACAAAATTTTGGGATCACTGCTTGCAAATGAAGCCACAAAATTGACACTTCTATATAGTTGTTTATGATCCTTTGTAAGATTTGTGGCAATCTTAAATATTTTGTTTTCTCACTTTCTGCCTTTATTAACTTTCAGAGAGGACTTTCCCTTTAATAGGTGAAAAATTGAGAATATGTACATTAGATGATAAATGGCTGATACATCTGCTAATGAATACTCCTATAGATATTAAATTATACTTAACTATATAATTATCTGCCCTTTTTATGTTCTTCCATGTTATTTTACTTTAAGGTGAGGTTGTTTTTGTCTCAAAAGGGCTCTAAATCCAGTGAAAAAAGCCCCAAAGTATACAGCTGTTAAAAAAGGTATATAAATCAGGATACCCAGAGATTAAAGTACACCTCTTGTACACCATACATGTAGATGAAATACCAATTAACACCAATTACAATTCATCCATATTCCATATAATCTTTAACATAACATATGATGCATATAATCTTTCCCCTTGAAACAGAGATTCATATATTATCCCTTGATTAGATTATACTCTTTTTGTTATGATTTTATCTTGCTTTGAATTATTGAGGCACAAAATATAGGTAAAGTAATGCCATTGTACTAAAAACATTTTCATGTTAAGTGAATTTTAAAATCATGAAATAAACTAAATGTTTTGCAATATACATATACATTTATACCCTCATCATGTTTATAATAAACCAATTCATCAACTAAAACACAGAGAAAGGAGAAAGAAATGCTAAATGTTGCATTTCCAAGAAGTGAATTCATGACCAGCAGTGCAAATCCCATTGATAGAAACATACATTGTATATGTAGATATTAGGTACATGATAATGTAACTATGAATATAAAAGATTTTGCGACACCATAGAACAGAGATATGCACACTAACAGTGCATATACAATAGCTAGCAAATATCAGTATATACATGAATCTGCATGATTATACAAGTATGATAGATATGTTTACATTCATGATGCAATGCTTAACTTCAATATCATTAATCTCTTTCAAGCACATGCACAGCTATATGAATGAAACATATATTATAGATGAACGTGAGAGTATTTGGAGTATGATAGGATAAGCGGACATGGCCATGCAGGTTACAGGGCTGTTGAAAGAGCTATACTCTATGGCACACGTTGAAGGCCTCAGGCCCCGTACACTGTATACTCAAGCTCTAATAGAGCATTGGACTCACCCATGGAGCAGTTGCCAATTTGAAGAAGGCGGATGATCATTTCAGGGAGGATTCGAGGCAGGAGCGATCAATAACAAGCAGGGATTTTAACATGCCAAATGCATGAAATGATAATTTTTGGAATATGGGGAGAAAATAATGAAAACAAGGAAAAATCATTTAAGGAATTTCAGAAGATAATATCACTGGATTAAAAATTAATAAATTAACTGAATTGAATTATGAATATAAATAAAAATTAATATTTGACTTTTCCCCAAAATGCCACTAGTGAAACAGATAAATTAGATTATCATAAAAAACAATCCAATAAATATGATTGGTATAGTCAGTACACATACTGACAATGTTACCCCCTCCAAATGTTGTCTAACACTTTAAAAATAATTGTGGAACTCTAACATCATGAAGAAGCTTGAAAAAATAATAAACTACAACTTATACAACCTCCGATTGTTTTTATTATTTGACTTTAAAAAAGTAAATTTTATCATTTCATTTTTTTTTACAAATGCTAAGGAACTTACATTTTTTTATTCAGTTTGATTTACAAATTATGTGTGATTCTAGGTTGAGAGCAGTAGTAATGCCATCTGATATCACATGAAATATAATTAAATTTTATATCATTCGATGTCAGGAATTATTACTAGTTGATTTAAAAGACTCATCACAACTTAAAGGAAAGTCCGAAATGAAAATATATACACTGAATATCCTATGTGTATTGCTATTAAGATAATGAGATCAAATTTATGTTTTTTTCTTCTTATCAAGATTGTTCTCATTCAGTAATCTAGTTAGATGACAGTTATCAATTACCCGGATACAACAGCAGTCTCTTGTAATATCGTCATCGCCATCATCATAATCTATTTCACCATCTTCGCACGTAGCGTTTTCATTTTTGCACTGAGAAGCCCTTCTACGCTTTTTCTATGGAGTAATTTAGGGGAGAAATAATTATTAGGAAGGCAGGGACAGAGAAAAATCATGGGAGGGCAGATGATTTTTTTTTTTTTTTTTGTGGGGAGGTTTTGCACATGGAAAAAATTATGACAGGGAGTAGCTGGTATGATGAAGATGAATTGAGGGAACTCAAATGAAATAGCTGCATACAATTTTTTCTTTAGATATAATATGCATTTGCATGCAACCTGTAAAATGAATACAAATGTTATTTACTCTTTATATTTTTGTATTATTTTTGTTGACAGTTTAGGCATGAAACATACACGCTACATGTACAATGTATGCTTTTACTACATGCATGGATAAGCGCAAACTTTCTTTTCAAACATAACCCTGAATTATGAGATTAAAAATTAATGATTTCAATGGGTTACATATTTTACAATTATATTTTGTAACAATGATATGCATAAATTTATTACATTGATGATAATATCCATCATTTCTTTGTAACATCCAAAATAGATATTTCTTTTAATTGAATAAAAATGTCAGTTTTTCACTCCGGTCTTTTCCAACTATTGTAGCAATATAAAGCTAAAGTAAACAGCTGTTTGGTGAAGAAAGAAACATTAATAGTAATCATTTTCTATATATTCTAACATGTACAATATCTAAAATACAATCTTCTAGTTAAATAGTTTATCATATTATCATTTATCATAAAAAAAGTTAGTCTCCATATACAGTAACACTGCAAAACAAAGATATGTATATATCCATTCATTCAGCCACACTACACGATTTCACATGATTAATGTTGAATAAAGTATTTTTAAAACAAGTTCTACAACAAAAACAAAAGCATCATCATGATCAACCTAAAAGAGAAGCAAAATAAAAAGAATATAAACATCAATTCTAAACTACGAAAGACCATGCTCAAATCTAATATACATCCAAACTGGTCTTGAAGAAAATAGGCAGAGACTCGTCATAAGACACAAACAAAGTTGAAGTTACTGTTAGAACTGGAGTTTGCTATTTCATTTGCAATTATACTTTGTTCATAGTCTGAAAACTGTGACACCTTAATATTTTCTGACCAATGTTTATGCACAATTTGAACTAGAAATATATGCACTTTATCTGTATGCATCTATAGAGGCCACTTTTCAAATCAAATTATTATTATTATTATTTTTTTTTTTTTGCTCTTTGTTACAGGAAAAAGGGAAAAGTATGATTATTGTGGTTAACCAGTTAATTAAAACAAAATTTTAAAAAATGATATTCAGCAACTTTGTTCAGGTGGCAGGGTAATACATTCAATCAAAATTGGATGACATGATTATACATTAGTGGCAAGCGCGGCGATTTCATGTCACGACTGGGGGGGATGGAAACCCGAAAATAATACACTAAAAATTCGCATACTCCACACATTATGCAGAAACTAATGAAAATGTTTGCGAGCGCGAAGCATGGGCCGAAAATTTTGCCTTATAAAACATTTAGCATTGTATTTGACATACATTTTACCTCTTTATTAGCTTTAAAAGCTAATCACTACATAAAAATATGTTAAGCTTTAAAAATCGAGGGGGGACGATCCCCCCCAGAAAAAAAAAAAAAATCGAGGGGGGACACCCCCCCCCCCCCCCCCCCCCCCCCCCCGTGATCGCCGCCAATGATAGTGGGGAATATTCTAGAATATATTGGCCTCATTGTCCGGAGATAATGAACACCAATTTACAAATAATGAATAAAAATCCTCTCATTGACATTTCCCTCTATGGTTTCTTTTCTTTTAATTCTTTCCAAAAAACCCTAATTTATTGAAAATTCAAATTATTTTACCACTTGAGATGTTAGTCATTACAGGATGTTATTAACATTGTTCATTAGATTCTCTCTTTTAGATTCCTTGTAACGTGATTTCTAGGCACGTGTGCGATATCATGTGTGAGAAACGGATCTATCAGAGTTTAATTTTTGATTCAAAGCAAAACCAGATCCACCTCACAATTTTTAACAAAACAATACCTTAATTAAGAACATCCTGGGCTATTATTTGATTTTAAAATACAAACAAGATGAATCCTCGACCGCACGCGGTCGAAATATATGCCTCCGCCATTGCCAGATCACAAATATATGGCACATTGGGATAGGACACAAGTCTGTACATGGAATTTCACATTTTGACCTCTCTGACCCTTGACCTTTGACCTACAAAATCTAAACAGATCATCTTCCTATGGTGATGCATACTACCTATAAGTTTGAAGCTCATATCTCAACTAGTTCTCAAGATATCGTGAAAATGAACTCAATACATGGAATTTCACAATTTGACCTGTGACCCTTGACCTTTGACCTACATACTCCAAAATCTAATCAGATCGTCTTCCTATGATGATACATACTACCCCTAAGTTTGAAGCTCATATCACAACTGGTTCTTGAGATATCGCGATAACGAACTCATTTACATGGAATTTCACAATTTGACCTCTGTGACCCTTGACCTTTGACCTACATACTCCAAAATCTAATCAGATCCTCTTCCTATGATGATACATACTATCCCTCAGTTTGAAGTTCACATCTCAAGCGGTTCTTGAGATATCGCGATAACGAGCAAACGGGACGTACGGACGTACGGACGGACGGACGTACGGACAACCCGAAAACATGATGCCTCCGGCACCACCTTCGGTGGCGGAGGCATAAAAAAACTCTTTGAATGGTTAAAAAAAAAAAAAAAACAGGTACCATAAATTAGTGACTATCGGCCTAAGAAACATGTTTGCATTGGCAAAACATATGAATTTCTTTAATACTTCAAGGAATGTCAGTGAAACTAATACATGTATGTGTTAAGATCACATTTTGTACACAACAGTAGGCCCTACAGCAAAATTGAGAACTAAGCTACAAAAAGTCAACTGCACAATTCGTTATAGGCAAAGCTGCCTTTATGACCGTGTTTGCATGCATCATTTCATGCCAAAACTTATGAAGCAATTATATAATGATTTGCAACATATATTTATCTTGAATCCTGTGGTATTTCCTCACCGCACAGCAAACACATGCTTTATTGGTGCAAATACTGTATAAGTGGTTTTTTTTCGCGTACAGATATTTTCGCGGTTGGCGGGGATCCCGACATTTTCGCGCGATGTTAAATTCGTGGTCGGCAAAATCTGGAATTAAAAGTAACTAGAACTATTTATAAGTATTTATAAAAAGACAGTAAAATGGAATAAAGACTTACTACCTGAATACATACCAGTCATCCAAGCATCGCGCTGTATTATTGTGTGTGCTATTAATAGCGCTGCATAGACTACTCTGCTCCGCGAGCTCATGGAGTTCAAAACATTTTCTAGTGTTTATAAATACGCGGTACTGTTCAAAACCTTTTCGCGCATGTTAAATTCGCGGTCGCATCCCGATTCGCGAAATTCGTGAAAATAAAACCTTGAGAAAGAAACCACTTATACAGTACATGGAAGTTTCTCTAGATCTTGCTAATGGATTCTCTGATTCACTGTAATTTAGAGATTGTGGTGGTACATGTAGTATAACTTTCACTTATAATGTATAGCCCAAACAGGAAGAATTTATCATGTGGTCAGAGGTCTTTCTCATGATTTTTGAGATTTCCTCTTACACAACAAGTAAACAATAATTATATGTAAGTTTTTTGATGTCTTCAGGAAATATGCAGTTTCTAAAAACAAATCTGGAAATCATCTTTCCCTTCCCTTTTTTAACCAAAATTTTGAATCTCTCAGGATTTGATATAGTATGAAAATATCTGAAAATATATATCACATATTCATCCCAGATATATCTTAATCTGTCCACAATATTTTTTTTTTTGTATAGTACCCCAATTAAATCTATGTACGAATGTTTCCAAGAGGGTGACTCGATAATGTGAAACTTCACTCTAAACAGACATAGCAATGGTGCACATTGACACAAATGGATTTACCCCTGAACATCCAGCAAGGCAGGTCCGCAACCAACGAAGAAGACATGAGCACTTCTGTCATGGGGGTAAGAGCAGGATGAAGTGAAAAATGATGATGTCCACGATGAACGGATGGATGATAATGAAAAAAGCTGGTGATGATGATGATAGTGATGATGATGGTGATGGTGATGATGATGATGATGATGATGATGATGATGGTGGTGATGGTGATGATGGTGATGATGATGATGATAATGATGATGATGATGGTGATGATGACGATGGTGATATGATGATGATGATGGTGATGATGATGGTGATATGATGATAATGGTGATGATGATGATGATAATGATGACAATTGATGTTGATGATCAGGTGAATGACAATGTTAAAAATATTGTGTCAGTGATAGCGATGATGATGACTGAGGTAGTTATGATAATAATGATAATAATGTTGATAATGGTGATAATGATAGTGATGTTGTTGTTGATGATGATGATGACAATAGTGATGCTGTTGTTGTTGAGGATGATGATGATGATGATTACGATGATGAAGATAATGGTGATGAAGATAATGGTTATGATAGTTTTATTTTTACTCTTAGCGGTGGGAATGATGATAGTGATAGTGATACCACGGTGGTGGTGGTGGTGATGTTGATAATGATGATGATGATGAAGTTGAGGCTGTTCATATTCATGCTGATGATACTGATGAACTGAAATAATGATGCCATAAGCATTCAATAAAAATGAGACACAACAAAATAATACAAGATGACAACGATGCTAGCTAATTTCAACATTTTGAGAAATCCTTGAACAAAACAGAACTTTTCAAGTAAAAAAAAAATGGGGAAAAGATCTTTAATATGGATGAACGACTTCTTAGCATGTAGACAATTTTAAAAAGTTAGAATAGTCAAATTAAGAGAGACTATTTAAAAAATGGAAGAGAGAAAGAGAAAATACTGTAGAGATGAATTAAAGAGAATGATCGTTAAGTGATGTGTTGAGGGGGGGGATGTCCAGATAGGTTGGGTGAGTAAATGAAACGCAACTTTGATGGAGGCAAAATATCAAGGACATATGCTGAGCATGCGTTCATCTGTGATGAGGTCAAAGTTCAAGGTTAAATAATGAACCAATATCATAGTCATGCAAGCAAGACGGGAGAAAATACAACATGCTCATGCAGTACACGGTAACTACTTATTATCTACACTACAGAACGTTTCTTGTACACACAAAATTCACTATACACTACAGGAGTGCCTTGCAACAAAATATATATGAACATGTCATATTTCATACAACTTTCTCATTCGATCAATAAACTATAATTGATTGACCACATGTACATACACATGTTTTCTATTATCATTAGGAGAAAAATAGTGATTATAATTCAGAGGACATGCTTGTGTATAGTAATATACTGGTAAATCAAAGAGTGAAAGAATTAAAGGTTATATATTTGCAGACAATTTGGTCGATGAACCTCCATGCATCTTTGAGATCTGCTCAGAGACACAGAGCCAGCCATACTAGCAGGTAACCTTTTCAGCGCTACAGCCGCTGTTTAGAACTATTACTACTGTGCAAAGAGATCGACTCCGAGAGTCAGAGAGTTAATAAGGTACTGTGAACTTGAAAAAATGTGTCGAAGGGTGGTATTCAGCCAGCTTCATTAATTGGCATGCAAATCCTCAAATTGGCAACACCGAGACGATCAAGGGTAAGCACTTTTGTTCTCAGCCATTGCAGAAGCTAAAAGGTTTCTCTTATAGGGTTAAGATTAGTCATTCTTAGGAAAAGGGGTCGTATTTAGACATAGGGGTCTGTTCATATCTGACTTAGATAATGTAGAATATTGAAACTACATATATATTGTTTTTGGTTTACACTTGAAAGATACCATACCATGCATTGTCTCAAAGATATGATCTGTTGGTGTCTCCACTATATTAAATGGTGGCAGCGGTGGGATTCAAAACCAAGCCATCAAAATAAATGGTTCCTAAAACCAACCTTTCTAAGTGTAAACCAAAAACAATGTATATATTTAGCTCAATACATTATCAGTCAATTGCCGCGAGATAGTAAGACATTCTTTCTAAAACACTTATAAATGAAGGATAAATCATTAAAAAATTAATGATATACTTGTTATCTTTAATATTTCATAGACTTTTCAAACTCAATTTAAACACACCTCCAGAATTTACTGTGCCACTGGCAGAAGGCTGTAAGAGTTTTTGTATAACATGCAGAAGGAATGCTAAATGCCTTTCTGCCAGCCACACAACAAATTACATGGTACAAAACCTTGCACATTACCTATCACAACAAACATACACTGTAATATTCCCAGAATAATTTGATTGCAATTCCATGCAAAATTGCTTTAGACTTGATATATTTATTGTATCTGTAAAATTTCTAAACCAAGAATGCTTAGAGAATCAAAGTAGCGCCTTAGACCTTATCCAAGCATCATATCTGCGACTACTTACTGCTTCGTCCATGGCATCGGGATCTTCTATATTGCTATAGGTTGTTGGTTGTGTGCCTTCGGTCTGCAGGTCCTTATTGTCATCCAGCCCATCTACAGGTATCTGGGTGTCCGCCTGTGGGATTGCCCTAACCGACCCTCCGTTGCAGGAGATGTAAGAGGTCCTTCGACTGTCGTTGTTGTCACTGTCAGGTAGGTAACCATTGTGGGAACCATCATGGAGGGAACTCCTGGTTTTATTAGTGGAGATAGGGATAATAATTAAGATATGCATGGGAATGCATTGTAATTACAGTCAATTCCAATTGTAACGAGCAGAGATATAACAAGATTTCATCATACAGGGTTCCCAGCATTTCAAGAAAACAAAATTCCCTGATTTTCCCCTGATTTTCCCCTGATGAAGTCTAAAAATTCCCTGATAATTAATTAAACCCATTTCCAGTTTCGCATGTTTTCTTTGTTGTCGCAGCGAACTATTTGCAGTATAAAACACTAGTCTGACTGACTACCGCACTTTCAATTTTTGGGCCAATCAAAATTCCCTGACTTTTCCCTGATTTTGATGCATTTTTATCAAACTCCCTGACTTTTCCCAGACTGGAAAAAAGGAAAATATTTTTCCCTGATTTCCCTGAAGGGCTGGAAACCCTGTCATAATATGGAGATTCTCCCAGTACCAATTTCAAATCTGTGTCAAATGTGTTTGTGTGCCTATACATGTATGTTCAGTTAACTTGATTTCATTACAGCAAGGTAATTGACTTGGTCCTGAGTACTTCATTATAATGGGACCGGACTGTATTACAATGAAGATTGTAATTAGAAGAAAGTTGAGGATACTGATGAGATAAATTTGAAAAATGAACAAGATTTACATCTCAAGATCTTGGGGTAGTGTTGGAGTAGAATAATGCATATCTTTTATTTAACAATACTGCTTCACAAATATCCAATTGGAGGAAGATTTGATCCCTGGTAGTATTGTCAATCAAAAGAAATTAGCTTTTATTCAATCAGAATTTTTAGTTTTGATCATAAACATGTAGTGCAACAATTTGTTTTCATTAACAAAGGACTCATCTAATCATAATAGGCAGGGAGTGGTGTCTGTTTTGATCAATCCCTCTGACCTGACATAACTTTTACATCAACGATCAAAAACATAATAATGATTATTGATAGAAGATAACATTAATATAGCACCTAATACAATAAGTATAATAATTCACATAAATATACAGATGTTAGACTGACCTGCTAATGCTGACGGAAGAATTACTGTCATTATCATGCCCTAGCTCGTCACCCAGCTGATAAGGGGTGAGAAAGTTCCCCCCTTGCTTTTTATCTTGGGGTGAGTTGCTCCTCACACTGCCTCCATTGTGACCATTAACACTGTTAGCACTAGGGCTTCTCGGGAGACGGGGTGAACCTCGGATGTTCACTGAAGACTGGCGTTGGAGAGATACAATGGAGGGATTAATTTGACAAGGTTTTGTCAGCATTTGCTAACTACTATTTGATTTGGATGAATATGATACTGTTCTTATTTTACAATAATATGCATATGCTTCCTTCATATAAACAAAACAAATATTAACAAAATCTTTAAAACTGATACGATACTTTTTGTTCCCTCTGAAACAATCCAGCTTCTCATATGTCATAAATTTATTACAGTATCAAAGAGTTTTTAGAAAAAAAAAATTCATCAAATAGTTCAGAAATACTTGTATTTATCAGATACAGTGAAAACTTGCTATAACAAGGTAATTTCGCCGGTCCCAGCTCTTTTATTTTGTTTTTTTACCCTGATATAAGGAGATTCCCGATATAGGAAGGTAACTTCTATGATCCCAAGGACCTCGTTATAACAAGTTTCCACTGTACATATATCTTCAAGTCATGTATAATTTTTTTGTTTGTTCCATTACAGAATTTAATTGTCATTTTCTTAGGAGAGCAGTTTGTGCAATTCTTACCAATGATTGAGAGTCTGAATCCCACGAGCGTGTATCATGATCAACGAAGCTACCTCTGAACGCTCTCTGCATATCAACGTTAGGTGATCCTTGTGGCGTGGCTGCAGTATGGGTAATGATGGGAGGACTCAATGGACCATCGGTAGCTGGCCCTGTTATTGCTAGTTTGCCAACTGTAGGAAAGGTAAAGTAATAAGTTTCAGGAAAAATGATAACAATAATAAGATTAATAATCTCTGCATTTCAACGTTAGGTGATCCTTGGGGCGTGGATGCTGTATGGGTAATGATGGGAGGACTCAATGCACCGTCAGTAGCTGGCCTGTTTTTGCTAGTTTACCACCTGTAGGGAGAGTGAAGTACTTTGTCTCAGGAATAATAGTAACAATAATTAGATCAATAATCTCTGCATATCAACGTTAGGTGATCCTTGGGGCGTGGCTGCTGTATGGGTCATGATGGGTGGACTCAATGGACCATCGGTAGCTGGTCCTGTTATTGCTAGTTTACCACCTGTAGTAAGGGTAAAGTCATTTGTTTAAGGAATACAATTTATTTTTTAAGTAAAGGAATGAAATATTTCAGATAATATCTAACTCACTGGCCCATATTCTAAACCCAATTGTTAGTTTGTAGGAGTTGAAGTTAGTGCAGTGCTATTGTGCAATCCTTTTGTCTAATGCATCAGGGAAAAAAAAGGATATGAAAATAGCACTGGACAAACTTCAAATCATACAAACTCAGTCTTCAGTTTAGAATACGGGCCTATGAGTTGTAATGCTTGAAGAATAATTTATATTCATGATTTAAGTTATGATAGGGAATTAAAGGGGAAAAGTGTTAGAGAGTGGGGAGGGGGTTCCTCCAAACAAATATACAAGTGTAAGCTAGTGGGAGCTTTGGGGTGTTTTTGTTTGTATGCAAAAAAATAAGTAGTTACATCTTTGAGTAAGCAGTTCTTTAATATATTACATGCTCAATTGAGTTTCTCCTACAAATCTCTTAGTACTTACTACCTTGGAATATAATATATTAAGCAAATGCTTAAACAAAGTAATTACTTCTTCATGCATACTACCCATTATCTTTATTTTTATTTAATTTCGATGAGGTTGTGTGATATGTCAGAAAAATGATTTGTCTGAAACTGTGCAATTCATTCTTTCTTTTAGAAGATTAGGCCTACTCTGATAAAACCATAAGATAATGAATGAATACTAATCTGTAGATCCTAATGAAATAAAAGAAGTAAATTTACCATTATCTTTATCTGATGCAACTGATAAGACGTCATCCTTGATTTCATCCATGTTCTTCTCCTCCTTCTCGTTCTCTTCATTCTCCTCTTCCTCGTCCTCATCTTTATCCAAGTTTGCTTCTTTCTGCTCAGGCTACAGAAGGAGAACAAGAAAAATGAGTGAAATCAACATAATTCAGTTCAATCTGGAACTGGGTGTAGATCTAAGCAGGGGCAAAAATCAGGAATGTGATATATCTACATGCAAGCCCTTAGGCTCCTTGTCAAAAGGTATTATTATTTTGCATTTCACCAAGTCGTTCTTAAGTTATGAACAACTTTACGAACAATTGATGATCAGTTTTTGCTTGTAATTAGTTCAGCACCCAAGAACATGTTCCAGTCGTTCGTAAAGTCATTCCTAACTTTACGAACGACTTGGTGAATCACCATCCTGGACTGGGGGAGGAGGTACATGTACACTAGTGTTTTCCACAAAGACTTCATAAGATTAACTGTTCTTTATTATTCAACATCTCTTTGAGACACTGCATTTGCAAAATGCATTGCAGGCCCATAAGAAAATATTGCATTTTTCACAAGGGGGCAGACATTGTTCCATAGCCTGCACGGAGACCTCTCCTATTTGTTTGTAGAGGAAGCCGGTTACTATTTAATTCTTTAAGCTTTTTTTCCCATTTTCTTAGAAATATGTTGAGTAATTACTCTATCAAACATAGGATTACAACAACCTTGAAATGTTATATTTTAATAGAAATGGGGAAAAAAACCCTGTAAGAGCTCATTAAAGTTCACTTCAAACAAATAAAATTCCCTTGATAGAAATTCATTTCCGCTTAGTAATCTCTCTAAATGTCAAGCTTCTCAAGTACATGTACAAGAAAAACAGAATGACAATCAACAGTCATATGTAGCACCATACATTTCCCCAGAAATGTCTAAAAACACACACAAACACATCAACTTTATGAAATATGTTCTTTGCACTAGAGGAAGATGCACCAAAGGAAAGATGGAAAGATTGTGATAATAAGAACGAGAGATGGTACTGTATATACAAAGACCGTATACAATTGAGAATGAAATCTTGATTACTGTTGCATTTGGCGATAGATAAGGAGACAGAATTGAAGAAAGAGAAAGAGAGAGAAAGAGAGAGAGAAAGAGAGAGAAAGAGATAGAGAGAGAGAAAGAGAGAGATAGAGAGAGAGAAAGAGAGAAAGAGAGAGAAAGAGAGAGAGAGAGAGAGAAAGAGAAAGAGAGAGAGAGAGAGAGAGAGCAAGGACAGACATGATAGAGACTAAAAGCAGGAGAGGGTAGACAGAAAGAACAATACAGAGAAAGGTAAGGAGAAAGGGGACTGGAAGCAGCAGGGGAGAAATAAAGACAAAGATTTTAATTTTAAAAAAGAGTGAAAATTACAGGGATTAGAATACAATCAAGCAGTAACCAAAAAGATATGAAATAATAATACAAATAAAGCAAGGAAATTATACATGAGGAGAATAAGAAATAAAGGGAGAAAGAGAGAAATGGGACAAAAACACAAGAAAACAAAGAGTACAATAATAAAAAGTGCAATCCTATGGTTAGTGCGGTGATTCAATGTGCAATTACGATTTGCGAAACGTGAACTGGTTTCCCACCAATAATGGACTACATAACCCAGATAGCTTTTGTAAAACAATTTCAAAATTGAGAGAGGAAAAGTTAATAAAGACTAACTTGATAAATCAGGATACAGCCCGAGCATAAAAAAGAGAGTCATTTTAACAGATCCCTATATTTTTAATGAGTTGCCTGTCAAAGATAACTAATATTCGGTTCTTGAGTGGGGAAAGATAATGGAAGTACTAATTATTTTTTGTGACTCTCTCCGTATCCTAATATTTTCTGGAGTGATTTCATGATGATACATTTGTAACAAAAGAGAGGAATGAAGCAGAGCATAGCAAGTTGGGTGTTGGGTTGCCATAACGAATAATTTATTCATTATGGCAAGTAATTGACTAGAACAATCAGAGCTTGAAAAATAAAAAGTGGAAATGCAATTGGTGCCAATTTGCTGAAGAAAAGTTATTCATTTGGAACATTAAGTAATGCTTGGCACAGCAAACCTACGAATCCCAATCCTATGTTTACTCTCAAGAAAGATGACTGATTAAGTGCATTGATCTTTGGCTGTCTATTTGAGACCTCATCTGTGTATTAAACGTGTGAATTCCAACAGATGATGTAGGCTTTATGTAAACCATCAATATGATCTAAATCAATATCATCATACGGAGCTGCCAATTTCAAGAATGCACTAGAATCAGGGTCAATGTTTATCTTAATCTAGTGGCTACTTCTACTGACAGGCTTTCATCTTCATATTGGTTATTGATTACATGTCATTTAAAGGACACAGGTAAATTTTCTGATTCAGATGGTCAAGTGAAATATTAGATGTACAGTCTGTGTCAAATAAAATGGTACAAGTGGAAAACAATTTTTTATAGTATGAAGATTAATCACAACCTGTTATTGCTTGGTATTTTCATAAAGCAGGAAAAACAGACTTTCTTCTGCAATTTTTTTCATCACATTTGGTGCTGTAATTTTTGAGATATGACTAGTTTTCTACAATCAAGAAAAATCAATTTTTTGCACGACGTCCCATGCCTTTGTGTAGGTTTCGCATAATGGCTATGAATTCAGCGCTCCAGAACAACAGAAGTGCGTGATTTCGATTTGTTCCTCGTTACACAAAATTTAGCATAACTTTTGTTTTACGAAAGCAAATTATACAGAACAAAGTGCATCAGCAAGGAAAATCTTTTGGCTTTAGTTTGGTACCACATACATAAATTATTTGAAAAGATTTCAGACCTAAATTATTTTTTCCCCGGACTGTACCATTTTTTTTTTTAAATACTGACTGTATATAACAATGTACCAATGTCCAAAAAAATGCATAATGCCAAAGTACTATTGATGTCAAAGCATTAAAAATCTTATAAGTCTGGTCTGTATGATAGTATTTATTGTGATAAATATACAAGTCTTGGATTTTTTATAAAGCACATATCTCTTTGGCTCTTCAATATAACAATGTGATAAAAAGGTTTAAAAGGATTGGTATTTCTGCAATTAATTACTTCATAATCAGAATTTAATGTTTCCAGAAATAATCATTTCTTAGTTTTCCATATCTGCAAATTATTTCTCAAAACATACAATATACAAACATACACAGGTAGATAATGGATAAAGATAGTGGAAATAACACAAAGTTGATGAGAAGGAAAAAGAAAAATATCGAGATTTGTGATTAAAATCACACATACAATAAGACAGATAAATTCCTTGAAACAATTAAACAATTACAAATGAAACAAGATCTCACCAATACACAATGGGAGTTGTTTTTTGGGGGCAAGTTATAATCAAATTACGAACAGCAAAACAAAGACAGGGAAGAGCAAAAAACTCACATTCTAATGAACAACTTATATGCATCAACTAAAAACATTCTTTACACATTCAAAAAATTTGAAACTGTGCCTATGTGCACCATGTCTTAGAAACAAATACACTGTACATGAAACAAGCAAATAAATACAAAACTTGTATTCATGATTTCATAAATACATTTCATAAACATTTGCAGAAATGAAAAGCAATTATGCTTGGTGTCTTAAAGCTTCCACAGAAGTGAAAAGCTCATGTCTTAAAAACATCCATTACACATTCAGAGAATAATGAAAAGGTTACATGCACCGTGTCTTAAAGCCTCCATTACAAGTCCACAGAGGTTTGTCGGCCATCTTGCTTTACATTCTCATTTCATGAATTGACATTTTGCCCAGCTGCGCCAAACCCTGGTCTCTTTCACACATCCATTATGCATACACTAAGGCATGATGAAGATGGCGTTATCATACTCTCACAACACAAATTCATGAATATAAAACCCCTAGATACCGTGCATATGGGATGGTTTCGTTACCATGGAAATGACATTTCAAATGACAGAGTGTTACACAAGACCAAACAAGAAAGGAAGTGTATGGTTAGTTTTCTTCTTTTTTTCCTTCAACTAACATTTTGTTTTCTTTCTGTTGACAAATGAATGGTTGCCAATGCATATATGGCCATGCGTTTTGAGTTGGGCCCTTAAAAAGGTGGAGTTGTGACATCTGCTCCTAAAATATGATGTTGTTTATAGATTTACTCAACAACTATACAGCCCTTATTGCTGGTTTTGGTCTTAAATTAAAGCTCTGATGTAGGACAACAAAATACTTGTATCAAAACATGAAAAAGAATTCATAATTTTCTGTTAATTAACTGGTAATAAACAAATATCTGGGGTGGAGGAGGAGCCGCGCAGGAGGAGCCGCGCAGCAAATTTGGCAAATGTGCTGTAATGAGTTAAATCAAGTTCACAGAAGAGTGTTTTTGGATTGAAATGAATACACCCTACTGAAATAATCAATTTAGCTTGATTTTGATAGTTTATTATATTAGTCCAGGAATTTTAATTATCTTGATTACAGTAATTGGCCATGCCTCTTGAGATTGTCCTACAAAAAGGTTTAGTTTTCACAACTACTCCTCAAAAGTGATTTTGTTTATATTTACTCAATCATTGTCAATGAATAATTAATAAATTGATTTTAAGTGCATTTTTGAACTCCTCAGACATTCAGCTTGAAGAAAATGTATACTTTTATGGGGTAAATATAGATTCTGAAAAAGTTAGAGCCACTTTCAGTGAAATGCGCGCGATTAGCACAAATTTTGAGTGTGTCACACAACATGGGCCCAACTTTAAACGCATGGCCATATGTTTCTTTTACAGTTTTCAAATAAATGGTGTACCTAAAGCACATGGTGAGAGCATGTACCTGGATGCACTTCCCAATTTCAAATCAATAGATAGCTAAGGCACATTAAGATTCTGATCACTCTTTGGTTCAAATTCACAAAGGTAGTTTTACATAAACCATGGATTATCGCCCGCTGATTAACACGCATTCTATGAAAAAACTGTGGACAATGTTAGCCCTGCCGGACGGGCTCTACAATGTATGTATAACGCATTCATGAGTTTGAGCCTTTGAAATAAAGTACGGATGTATTAAAAAGTATGTGCAGATGAATAGTACATATTTTGATAAATTGAAAGAATGCCATATGTAATGTGAATCATACAAAATCGAAAATATAAAACCAAACACAAGCTCCCAGGAAACATGAAAGAGTGACATTATTTGAAAACATTTTAAGTTAAACGTCTATTGCCAGTGTAAGCTTTCATGAAACATGAAGTATACTCACCGAAAGTGAATCAAGTGACAAAGCAGAAGTTATATTGCATGATGAGATGAATTGGGGGCGTGACCAAGATGATCAGGGGGTTGGGCCAGGTTGGGGGCGTGGCCAACAACATTTGGGCGGGGCACCAGATGGTCATGTGACAAGGGAGAATTGTTTGCCATGAAAGATTGGAAAAAAAATCAATGGTGGAAAATGTGTTAATTGCAAAAAGAGAAACACCAGGGACACATAACATTAAATTTTAGGATTGCAACTTCTTTGGGAATTTACATTAATTATATTGCCAAAGTCTGAACATTAAAGAAGAGGATTGGACATCAATAAAATTCATGTTACTCAGCCAAACACAATTTAATAACAAGTAAAATCTAATAAGTAAAATTTGTTATTAAAAAGCACTGGGGGATAAAAGTAAATCACATCAAACATACATGTACATGTTTAGAGCGTTTTCTGTTACTGGACCTAAGTCCTGGAACTCCATACCCCAGGCATTAAAGAATTGTCTAACTCTCATGTTCTTCAAGAAACATCCAAAAACCGACCTTTTCTAATATCTATATAATATCCTTAATGTAATTCACTGTATCAGATGTTTGTTATTCTTTGTTTACGCACTTTGTATCTAATGAAAAGGGGCATTATAAACTCCGTATATTATTATTATTATTATGCTCCATTCAAGACTGAAACTTTTTTGTTATTTTTATTGTAATTTAAATATTTATTCATGATTCATGATTCCAAATAAGGAAAAACAAATTTTAAAAAAGTGAGCAAAAATATTGTTAGTGTGCACAGATTCGTTTGTGATACGACACTTGCTCCAATGACAATTGCTCCAGGCTTTTTTCGTCTAAGATATGGGGTTAGGATTGCAATAGCAGGGTTCCCACAGAAATTTGAAAACAGAATTCCATGACTTTTCCATGACTTTTCCATGACTAAATTGTTGCTTTCCATGACTTCAGACACGTTATGATGGCCTCCACCTCCCCTCACAGCCATCCCAGGGTTCCCACAGCAATTTGAAAACAGAATTCCATGACTTTCCCATGACTTTTCACAAATTTTCAAAATTCCCTGACTTTTCCCTGACTTTCCATGACCACAAATTTTTCCAGGATTTTCCAGGATCTTCCATGACTGTGGGAACCCTGCAATAGGGTTTTATGTTACATTTTTTAGCTTAGGATTAGCTTTAGGGTAGGGAATAGTGTTAAGTCCAACGTCAAAATTAGTTAATCCAAAGGTGTACTGTAAACGTGGAAATATTCGCGGTACATTAATTTTCACGTATTTCGCGCGAAGATCAGCAGGCGCGAATTAAAAAACCTGCGAATATATGAGAATGATTTTGTATGCATGTATCGCGTGCTTACTAACATGCAGCACAAATTCAAGAACCTACGAACATTCTTTGAGGCCGCTCAGCGCGAAAAATTAATCACGCGAAAATATCAGCGAATACAGTATTGGATTTACAGCAGAGCAGTTGTCGCAGAAGCAAATGTCATGGAATCAATTTGTTATATGTCATCCATTTTTAGCATGGTGTATTTACTCCTTTCTCAAGGAAAATGTCATGAAATGGAGCCCATGTAACCATCGTGGGTGTGACGTGGAGTGCAACTTCGGATTAAAATCCCAATAACCTGTCCCACATTTGAAGCAAATCTCACCGACAGCACTCCAACCTAAAAAACCCTCATCCCCAGATAATACCAGCTAATCCCGCCACAAAGTGCAAGAGAAATAAAAGCTAAAACCCTGAGAATTGAGCCCAACGGTGGTTATGGTTGCCATGGTTACGTACCTCTGCGGAGAATCCCTCGACGAGAATGGCAACGAGAAGATTGAAGAGGACGTAGTTACCGAACGTCATGAGAGCGATGAAGTAAAGGGCGGCCCAGGGAGAGGTGCGGGACATGCCGTTATACAGGACTACATTCCAGTCTTCTTGTGTTAGGATCTGATATGGGGGTGGGAGAAGAATTTAAAAAAAAAATCATTTTGAGGGCTACTTTTCATTCAATCTCTTTTCTTAAACAAACTTCTGCATTACATCTTTTCATTTACAGGGGCTTTTTGAACAAGTTTAGGATTCAAATTGCCCTCACTGTTACTAAGAAAGTTTATTTCCGAGGGATGCTGTTTCTGTGAAGCTTTCTACTGCAACAACATTATACAATGTATGTCATCATTTACAGGGACTGACTTAATCATAGTTCAGGATGCAAATTGCCTTCTGTACTAATGGAAGATATAATTTAAAAATGGTGGGCTAATGACATTGTTTGGGATTGTTTTTATCTGTGAAAGACACAAATAATGTTAATATATTTAAATGTTTCTAGATACCTTTGTATAAGTGGCTCTTTTAAATGGATAGTGATTACTTTTCTCACAAATTGCAAGTCACAAAATTATGGCAATTATAAAACTAAATTTAAAAATATTTGAGATTATATTGAATTATAAAAGAATAAAAAAGTTCCTGTTTACCTGAAACACTGTCACGATGGCCCAGAGAAGTGAATCAAAATTCTTCCTGTCACAGACCTGCTCTCCATCGATATAGTCACAGAATTTACACCCAAATATGTGCATTCCAAGTATACTGCAACAAGAGGATAAAAAGAGAACTTGTTAACCAATCAAATTATGTATATCCATTTGTTAATCACAGTAGTGTAGTGAATTTTGTTCTCTGTAATACATCAACCCCAATCCTTAAGTCAGAGAATTACAGCCAAATATGTACATTCCAATAATACTGCAACAACATGGACAATAAACAACTTGTCAACCAATCAAATTATGTAGACCATTTGTAAAACATAGTGATCCCATAGTCACATAATTTACAGCAAAATATGTGCATTCCAAGTATATATTACCTTAACAAGATATAAATGATAATTCAAACATAATTTGAACATAATTTGGTTGTCAACCGACTAAATTATGTAGACCCTTTTATAAATGTTATTCTTCTGATACCAAAGTCACAGAATTTACACCCCAAATAATGTCAATCCAATTATACTGCAAGAATATAGACAGGACAGAAACGGCTTGTCAACCAACAGAATTGTGTAAACCATTTGTTAAACTTTTTGCCTGCTACAGTAAACTTTATCACATTTGTGTACATGTACATAATATAATTGCCAATCGTATTTATTCATTTATTTTTTATTTATAATACTCAACATCACACATATCAATTTTGACTCGATAGGCGCTGCTGCACTAGCTCCGGCTATTTTAAATAGCGCGCTATTTGTGATCTGATGAACTAGCCCGATCAAAGGTGAGCTGGCTTTGCGGTCAAAGAGCTCGCCAATTTGGCTGAAATCCCAGCCCGAGTCATCCTACGTTTTTTCAAAAAAAACTCGAGCTGGTTTGCGGTTTTGGTACGAAATAGCGCGCTATTTTGCGCGGTCCTGCACTAGCTTGAGATAAATACGAAATTGTGCACCTGTGCGTGTATACGCTAGCGGTAGTTACCAGTTGCGCAATACACATCGGACTTGTTTGCTCAAGGTCAGGTCAAATCGTTAATGCGAAATTTTAAAATAGTTTGAGCTAATGCAGGACCGGATTCTTTTTTTAGAGTTTTTTCCCGATCTAGCAATTAGCGCGCTATTTTTTAGCTGGAGCTAGTGCAGCAGCGCCTGGTGTTACTTTCTTGTTTTTATTGATGACTGAGCCCTGAACGTTTAGCTGTGCTAAAATGGATTTCTTTATCATTCTAAGTAGACTATGTTTAATTGTTTTTTGCAATCTGTTTTTGTAATGTTGTGAACTGTTCTTTGAATTTATCTTGTTATTTGTGCAATAGTATCACTTATGATGTACCCAAGACATTTATCGGTTTTTGACCGTTTGTCCTTGGGTTTTTAATATACATTGCATGATCAATCAATAAAATCCTTATATACAAGTATATAACAATGCATTTTCTCTTAAATGCAGGTGCTCAAAGAAATTGGAAAAAAAAGTGGTGCTGCTTCTATCTTGAATTTGAAGTATTTTCAGTTTTATAATTCACAGAAGACTATTCTATATCCTTTCAAAAAGCTAAAGATAGAAATCCACTTTTTGGTTCTCAAAATTGATATGTTGAACATAAATCTTTTCATAAATAAATCAATTCCTATCTAGTAATCCTCTGCAATAACTATATTCTATGTTTGCAAGCAGCTATATACAATGTAACAAAGGATATTACCATAATAAAACTGACAAAAACTAGTTCTTAATTTGATATTTGTACATTTCAATAATACTTTGAGCATCTAAAATTGTAGCTACAAAAACACTATTGTTTTTTTTTTTTTTTTTTTTTTTTACGGAACTCACATTTATACATCATATGCTATCTATACATGAATACTTAATAGTAATATACACTGCTCACTCTACACAAAACAGTAATAAAGAAACTGTTTTCTGAAAAGCTGTCTCGCTGTCTCATATTAGGGGTTATCCCGAACTACATGTATGTTTCCAAGAATGTCCATAATGTGTTTTCTTTTCCTCCACAATAAAAATGGGACTCTCTATCCCTCTATTTTCTTCCATAAAGTCTCCAATGGCCTAATTATGTCATCCTTGTGTTTATGAGATTTTCCAATAGAGAGAAACAACGCACTTATATAAATATGACAATTGAAACTTAATAATTGGGCTAACGGAAGACAGTAATAAGAACCTACAATAAAAATAAAAAAAACCTTGCCGAATACACCTCATGAAACTATTATACATTCTAATTATCTGTATGAATTTTGTAAAACATTATCTAAATGATTTATATTCTTTGTCATGTATGTTTTATTATATTTTTGATAATCTTTCTTTCACCATTGTAAAAGAACAATCAACTTACAAGTACCAGGTTAGCTGTTCTTTTTTAAATTAAATACCTCTATTCTATTGAAGATATTCTTTTAAAGTCAAAAAGTATTTCCTGATCCCCTTTATTCAATAAATATAATTATTTTACAAATCATCCTCAATATGTACATTCATTATATAAGATGCCATTATTATTTTCATGTGTGTCACAAAAATGTAAACTTTTAACTTTTTTTTCATGCTGCGAGGAGTAGGTTTTGACTAGCATTGTGCTATTTCCATTTACAGCCCTTATTATGTGTTTTATTTCTGTCACATTTTGAAGTTAAAAATAAAAATAAATAATTTCATCAATCAATATCAAACTGTTTGCAAACCAATAAACATTCTTCTATGCATTACAATTGTATTTGTGTCCTCAAATAAGTGTTCTTCTATTTCTTTCTCTTCTAATCAATTTTCTTCCAGGTAAAACTGACAGTTTCAGCAAGAGTGATTATAATTTCAAATATCTGTTGGGCATGTTCGAAAAACAAAAATGGAGGACACTGCTTCAAACATAATTGTCTTTTATGTGTCCAACGACACCTCTTTTTTGTTATCACATGCATGTCTCGAGGGAAGGGTTCTATAAGTTTAGACGTCTAACGGAATTCAATAATAGAATCAGGGAAACCAATTCTTTGGTTTGAGTTTAGCCTCGGGATAGCAGGTTGACTGACTAACATTGATCAGTTGAGGTGTAGCTAGGTTTTCAATCAATGGGAGGATACAGATCCCTTGGAGCAAAGGGAGAAGTTGTGATTTTGTTAAAAGTTAACCCATTAACCACCTAAACTTGTGTTTTCTGTATTATACTGATGAGAATGAGACCATTCAGGCATCATTGACTTAAGAAGTAATTCACAGTTATATTTATTTGTTTCAGCACTTGGAATTAAAAAAAGATACAGGGCTCTAATCGCAAGATCTGTTTCTAAAAGGTCCCAAACCTCTCAATAAGAAATGTGTGTTTGCTGTTATTGTTGTTTATTTTTTCCAACAGACATGTATTTATATCTAAGATTTATAGAGAGAAGGAGGGGGTTGCAATGGGCTTTTTTGTTTTTGTTTGGGAGCATATTCAATAGTGTTTATTTGAAAAGTCATAATCACATCAAAAGTTTAATTGCAAGTTCTTATATCAGAACATCTACTACAAAAGTTATTCTCAATTTTGTTCTACAAATGAATGCGGCGTGCAGATGGATTATCTTAACTTATTATCATAAAGTTTTTGAAAATGATTTTAATCTGAGTGAATAAAAACTTTTAAACTGAGGTTAATTAGTCCTTAACATACAGTTGCGGGGACAACAAGCACTCCATAGAATGGATACCTTATCTATGAAGTGCTTGAAGGAATAGAAGCTAGCATTCAATACTAATGTGATATACACTAGAAACCAATCTTCCTCATTCAACACATGCAATGTAGAACAAACATGGAGAGAGGACCCTTATTTGATTTTGCTTGGAGTTCTCAGTATAGAGCTATGACGTCTTGTGGCAGTTTAAAATAACATCCCAAGCCATTAAGCACTGTCAACTATAGAACAGCATTCAACTCATCGGAAGTTTTCAGTAACTACTTTTTTATAACCTTGGAATTTGAACTGAAATTTCACTCTGTCAACTGTCCGAATAAAGCTAAAAGCTCAATTCATTTTACGCATAATTGTTAAGATGCTATTTCCTATTATATCGAATTACTCTAGCTTTTTTTCATAAATATTTTGGGAAAACAGGAACATTATGGAAATAAACTAAACAGTTTATTAGATATGAATTTGACTTAAATAACAATACATGTACTAGTTTTTCATCAAATCAGTGGCGGATCCAAGTGGGGGCGTAGGAGACGCGCGCCCCCCTATAATTTGAAAACCACTCGTTGACCGTACATGTTAAAATCAGAAAATTTTCAGCATTGCCCCCCCCCCCCCCCCCGCCCTATCCTGAAATCCTGGATCCACCACTGCAAATAAAATAGCAAAATCTGACATAAATTGATATTTTGGAGGAATTATTGTCAAGTTCTTAAGTGCATGACAATGAATGCCCTAGTTTATGATTACATACAGGAAATTGCTTCAAACCATTTTGAATGTCAAATGTAACTTAAAACTTCAAGGATTCTTGACCAATCCTCTGTTTTCTACTTCATTTCCCTTATTTGACAAAGAATTATGCTTGTTCTTATTTCTATTGGTAAAATTTCTTCCAGCGATATTTAGTCTTGATCTCCAGAATAGGTTCAAGATCATTTTTTAGACATATTTTTTTATACTTTAAAATCTTTTCTGACGATTTCCAAAGAAAGAGACAACTATTACCCCAGCAATGACCCCAAGCAGATGTTTACCTCGGCATTGAAATTCAAAACTGTTTACCAAAGAAGTTCTTATTTTTTTGGTTAATGAAGCTCTCAATCTCAGCCATTAGCATCGACTTTCTTATCATTTGCAAAGATGAAAGAAGAAATGACAAACATGGCTTTGAATTACATATATTTTGGGAGCAAAATTAGCCGAGAGTGTACTCTTGGGGGTTGACAACCATTTAGGATAGAGCACGAGGGATCTAAAGCCAAAAATCTTTACTGATTGTTTGCCTCATTTCAAGCAAATCCCAGATAAAATCCCACAAATTGCATGCTCAGTTTTCAGAGGTAATTGGGTGCATGTGTAATGTTCCTACACGTACTCTGCAATAGGGACAATGCTTCAAAGGAAAGAGAGAGAGAAGGAAAAAGAAAGGATAAGATACAGGCCTAAATAAAGAAGCGAAATGGAGACGCAGAGAGAGGAGGAAGATCAGAATTGATAAATGTGAAAAACTTGAATATATTAAACATATTAAGAGTAAATAAAAGCCAGAAACAAAGAAATAAATCAATGATACGAAAAACAAGTTTCCAGGAAATTTGAAATAAGAACAAACTTAAAATTTTGAGGGAAATGATCATTCCTCTAGGGTTCTGGGAGTGTTTTCCCCCCTTTTCATTACCCACTTTTTGAGGAACTTCAATATATGGCAATATCATAAGTGCAATACCTGACTGGTAGTAGTCTTATTACAAACCAGGTAAATGTTTGGTTAAACAATGCCTCATTTAATTTGCATCCTGCCCCTAAAATGTCACTGACTTCCACGTCCTCGTACTGACATCATTCATAAACAATGATCACTTTCTACAAATTAAAATTAATAAACCCTAAAAATGCATTTATATTGCTTTTTAGTTGATATGGAATAGAGGTGGCATTTTTGTCTTGCATTGCACTGTAAATCCACTTCTTGGCTGTGAATTTGAATTTTTAAGATCAATGAATAATATTCAATATCAACCTTTAAAGGAAACCGAACCCCAAGGAAATCATCACTTTTATAGGAAAGAGCATAATGAGAGGAGCAATTTAAAAAAAAGTTTCATCAAAATCGGTTACAAAACTAATGGAGAGTTGTTCACAAAATCGGCCATTTTGAAGCCAATGTTGCCAATTTGAGGATACCCATAGAAGTTACAACGAGACTTTTCAAACTTCCATAACTTTCTTATTTTATAACCGATTTTGATGAAACTTTTTTAAATTGCTCCTCTCATTATGCTCTTTCCTATAAAAGTGATTATTTTCTTGGGGTTCGGTTTCCTTTAATTCACTTTGAGGCTCAATGACTAAATGCAAAATTTATTTTCTTATGTGGTATCTAATTGTGTTCAAGGGTATTTATTGAAAATATACTATGTTACACAATAATGTGTGGTGATGAATTTCATACCATAAGTCATATTTCTTTTTCTTCCTTATATCTTCCTTATATACCATACTTTTTCAAAAAATATATGATATGAAATAATTGAAATAAAAGTTGCATTTCATCAACACAAAGCTTCAAAAACACAATATAAAATACACAGCCACAGCTCTTTCCTTTCTTAAATACAACATTTTCATAAAAAAAAACTGTTAATGCACGGCCTACGAGCAGCGAAATTAAAATTCCTTTTGGAGGTAAAATTAACCTATTTCCAAAGCAAATTCGCAGCATTAACGCCCCTCCACATCGAGCCCACAAAGCCCATTAATGCAGCGAGAGATACTGCTTATGGAACCGTTGCTAGGCAAATACATTTACTCCCAGTAGAGGGACTATCATGAACGTCATAGTTTATCTCATGCTCGGTATCAGCATCCATTTTCATGTCAGTTAATGTCACTTCCAAATAGAAGGCATATGAAGTTCACAGACACAATATATCTTTGCTGCAAAATATACGACTGCAGTTGATATATTTATTGCTGAAATGCAGATGTTCGTAATAAAACACACATGGGGTATTTCTTTTTCTTTGTCAAATACAATCATATTTACAACCACTCAGAGACATTTTCTATTGTTTTTAAAACCAAAATTTTATACCAGCATTTTATACATGTACCATCATCTTTTCACAATGACATACTGATTATGTTTTACTATGTCATAAATTTTAATTTTTATGTGTTCATTTTCTTTTATTGGCAAACTATTGATCATGTATCTAGGCAGTAAATTAGGGTATGAATAATTGTTTAGCAAATGTAAAGGGAAATTTCCACCACATGATATGTTTCACATAATCATATCTGAACATTCACAATAAAGCTTAGTTGATCAAGACATAACTTGAACTGTCTGAGGTATTGGCGTCAGAGTTTACATAGATTATTTTTACTTTTTTTTTTTTTTTTTTTTTTTTTTTTTTTTTTTTTTTTTTTTGGGGGGGGGGGTGAGTTTATTTTTTTCCCTTTCTTTCAGTGACCCAACTGCAGATATCTGTTGCCATTATAGCATAAGATCAGCTTAAACCAACTACAGGTACATGTATAGCTATATGTTCCATATCATTGCCTTTTGCATAAATAAATTTCACAACTTGTGAAGTTACAATTATCACCACCATGCAGGCAATGGTCTGCTGTTAACCAGTTGGAACCAAAGTGTGCTCATACTAATCACTGTGATATTATTCATGAACAGATTAATACAATGTAACAGAAATAGAATGACATTTTCAAGTGATTTTTGCTCTTTCTTCTAATGCATACTATCCATAGCAATCTAAATTATCCGATAATGCATAAAAAAAATCTCTAGAATAAGATGCTTAATGCTACAGATTAGAGAAGCATCCTAGAGGCATTGGGGTGCTTACCTGAAAATGAATATAAAGAGAGCTAGCAGAGAGAAGAAGGTGGCCACGTTGTCCATCGTCCGTAGCATGACCAAAAGCTGCCTCCTGAGGGCGGGCATGAAGCGGACTAACTTGAGGATACGGAGCAGACGGAAGGTTCTTAGAACAGAGAGACCCCCACTGCCATCTTGTAGAACCTCTACCACACTGTACAGAGGGAGAAATAGATAAATAGATTAACATGGAGAGAGAGAAGATAAAGCAAGACAGAGAGAGAGAGAGACAGAGAGACAGAGAGACAGAGAGAGAGAGACAGACAGACAGACAGACAGACAGACAGACAGAGAGACAGACAGACAGAGACAGACAGACAGAGAGATAGACAGAGAGCGAGATGGAAAGATAATATTAGTGATAGAGAAAGAGGCATAGGAGACAGAGTAAAAAAAAACACAGAAAAAGGCAGAGAGACAGATAGAGAAAGAGAGAGGAAGGACAGACAGAGACAGACAGACAGAGAGATAGACAGAGAGCGAGATGGAAAAGATAATATTAGTGATAGAGAAAGAGGCATAGGAGACAGTCAAAAAAAAAAACACAGAAAGGCAGAGAGACAGATAGAGAAAGAGAGAAGAAGGACAAAAAGAAATATACATAGAGAGAATGGGAAAAAAGGAAGAACAATAGACATATAGAAAACGGACAGACACAGAGAGAGAAGCAAATAGACAAATATTTTTTTAAAGGGGGTTACAAGAACAAGAGAAATAGTCAAGATACATCAAGAGAGAGTAAGGGGGAAGGAGAAAAATGATAGAAACAATTTTGAATTTTTCATGCTTTACTAATGAAGATTTTGCCATCATTCAATTTCTCTTAAATTTTGTACAAAGTTATATCTATAAACAAAACAGAGTAATGATTAATGAATATATAAGGGATCATGATAATCATAATTTAACAAATCTAATGATATTTTTAAAATTTTATTGTGAGTAGTTCAGGACTTGAAGTGATGCTTATTGCTATACAGGGTGTATCAGAAAAAAGGAAACCCAAGTTTGATCATCAATAATTTCAAAAATATTATGATGGTGATTATAAAGTTTATATCACTGGAAAGTGGAACTCATTACCATTTTAATGATACCTCTCTCAGCTCACAAATGTCAAGCATCACTGAACCCCATTGTTTTGAAAATGTCGAGCAAAATTGTGAGTGGTTCACTTTCACGCTCATTGAGATTGGTTGTTCAATGTGCCTAAAAAGGTAACCCAAGTTTGATCATCAATAATTTCAAAAACATTACAGTGGTGATTATGAAGTTTATATCACTGAAAAGTACAACTCATTATCACTTTAATGATACCTCTTTCAGTTCACCAATGTCACGCATCACTGCACCCGATCGTTCTGAAAATATCCTGCAAATTTGTGTGATATTGGTGAGCTGAGAGATGTATCATTTGAATGGTAACTTTCCAGTGATATAAATTTCATAATCACAACTGAAATATTTTTGAAATTATTGATAATCAAACTTGGATTTCCTTTTTTTGAATAAACCCGGTACAGGGCTGCTGGTCTGCAATATCAACTTTGAATTAAGTAATCTGGTTTTCATTGTTTGTTCCCCTTACCTGACTATGACAATAAGGCCATCAAAGACGTTGAAACCGTTGCTAACATACCCCACCGGTCCGTACGCAATTATCTTCAGAATCATCTCCAAGGCAAACAGACTGGTGAATATCAAGTTACTGATTTCAATGGCCTCAGTAAGCTCATAAGGCTGTGTAGAGAGAGTGGTAAGAGAAGGGATAGGGATATTAGTGGTGTGTATAAAGTGGTATACATGCATTCAGTAATGAGTTTTTTGGCTTATTGCCATTGTACAAAATCATTCACATCTATTAAAACATTCATAGAGAAAGGCTCTTGATTAACATCGATAAATGTAAATGTTATGTTTTTTTTTAATAGACTTCTACATGTGCAAGTTCTTAGCAAAAAGGGACAAAAAAAAACTTGAGATAATTAAATGAAAAACAATGCTGGGCAATCGGCATTGGTCGGATATTCTTAATCCTACAATTATATTGTCATACCTTTAGCCCAGTTGTTAGAATGATGTGATAATTTGTTCCTAATGACTACGGGAATAGGGTATTACCTTATTAAACCCATGGCAATGAGATTATTCAGTACCCAACTTGTTTGGCATTCGCAGAACTCATTTAATGGTTGTTTATTTTAATGTGAGATAACATAATATATACAATATATAAGGGTACACCATGGACACAATAATGAACCCATCTCATAAAGATGTCCTTCTATATGCATATGTTTCACAAAAAGAGGAAATCTCAAGAAGAAATACCACTGGGCTTACACTTGAAGAAAATGATGACATGACATTGTAGAATGAGCAAATATTGTCTTTCTTCATTTGGCATGGACCATATAAAAACATTGTTGTCTCGGATGTATACCATCAATCACAGAGAAACAATTCTGTCTTCCTAGACAATAACTGTCTATGTATGATGAATGCGCCATTACACGACAACCCATAAATCATTACATTCCATGTAAACAAACTATTGATTTATATCTTTTGATAGTCCTAGGCATTAGCCAACATTACATTTATATAAACATCCCGGTATTTCAGCAAAGGGAATGAACACTTTTATATACCATTTCACCCACCAAGAATGGAACTTTGCCAGCATTAAGTATTATTAAAATAATCATGATCGTTGTTATCTTAAATTCAAATATGTTCCCAAACATAGCTGAATACATTATATGAACAGTGGTGATGTGATGCTATAACTATAAACTTCCATGTAGGCCTGCATACACAAAGCATTGCACCACACAAGATTATGGTAGGAGTTTTTTTTTATACTTGATTAAGTAAAGTTAGCTCATACAGTGTACAGTTGGATGGAATACAGTGGCCGCTAAGCTGAGTAGGGGGATTGAAGTTTGCTACGCAGCACCAAGTAAGAAATTTTTCACAAAACATTTTTAAAACAAGATTTGTGAAACTGTAGAAGAAGAAGTATCCTTAAAAATGATCTGAAACTTTCACTTTTGACTTATTTCCATATGTCACGACAAGAACATGCAAAAATGTAAATGTTGCATCTAGGGAATGTCACAAAGTTCTTCCCTTGACTGAAAATAAATACATAACCCAACAGACTTTTGCAAGAGTTTTTTCTTTCATTTTTTGATGTAATGGAGTGTCTTTAGCATAATGGGACTGGGAATGCATCAGTTATCAGTCTTTTGGGATGTGACATTATCAACGCAAAGACGTCACTGGTCTGGTGATACAAGACCTATGTCTACATTTTAAACCTCAGAGAGAAAAGAGGGACACAGGATTAGGGAGACTGAGAGAGAGAGAGAAGGGGGGGGGGTGTGAGGGAAAAAAGGGAGAGGGATGAGACATAAAGCAAAGATGTCACTGGGCTGATGAAACAAGATATTTTACATTTTAAACCAGAGAGAAAAAAGGGAGGACACAATAGGATGCAGGATGATGGAGAGGGAGTGGAAGATGGGGAGGGAAAGAGAAGGAAAGAGAAGGAGAGAGGGGGAGGAGGGAGGAAGGGAGGGAGGGAGAGGTATGTGACATTATCAAAGCAAAGATGTTACTGATCTGCAGATATAGGATTTTTGTAAACATTTTTAAACCACTGAGTAAAACGAGAGAGGGTTGAGGAGAGAGAGATTGGCTAGGGAGAGAGAGAGTGACAGAAAGTGAGAGATAAAATGAAAGAGATAGAGAGACGGATATTTGCACATTTACCTCTTTCATTTGCTTTTAATTGTTTTTGCATGAAGATCATCTTCCCTTTTATTTTTTATTTTTTTATACTTGAAAAAAAAAATGATTCGGTGATTCACTGAGAAAAACGAGAGAGGGTTGAGGAGAGAGAGATTGGCTAGGGAGAGAGAGAGTGACAGAAAGTGAGAGATAAAATGTAAGAGATAGAGAGATGGATATTTGCACATTTACCTCTTTCATTTGCTTTAAAACGTTTTTGCATAAAGATCATCTTCCCTTTTATTTTTTATTTTTTTATACTTGAAAAAAAAAAAAATGATTCGGTGTCCTCTATTTCCTGCATTTTGTATCAGTACTTCCTTTTCCTTTTCTGGTAACCTTTGTCTTTTCAGCAGAATTTGGGTTTTTTTACAATTCTTACACAAGTCTACTCTCTTCTTCTTTTACATGTATTACATTTTACTGTGGGGTTTTTATGTTTACATGACCATTTTCAAGAAGCTCTTTTTTTCTCTCTCTCTTTCTCTCTTTCTCTCTCTCTCTCTCTCTCTCTCTCATCTCTCATCTCCATCCTATCCCCATTCCACTCTTTAGAATCTCATATTTTACATGCTCTGTGATATCATATTCCCTAAAGTTTTCCCCTTTCCCCCCACAAAACATCAAAGCCAAGCAGACAGCCTATTACGACCATTTCTTCATCTCGGGTAGATATGAACATGTTTTGTAATACTAATGATTCAGATATGCCTTAACCCTCTTTGTGATATTCTTAGAAAAGGTGAGTGAAAATTATGTAGCCATATGGCTACAAAGCACAAAGAGTGTTAAGATGCACAGAAACAAAATCCTTATTACTTTTCAATTAAAACATATCATTTTCTAGATACAAAATCTACGGACCTGATGAGTGACACGGCAATTGCTCTTGCAACAATTGCTCTGTGCTTTCTTACGACTAATATATAGGGTTAAGGTTAACGTTCCAATAGGTTTTTATGTTAGGTTTTTGGGTAGGGTATCTGATGGGATCGTCAAAAGAATATGGGGGAAGTCGAAGCCAAATCTGACATTCAATTACAAGCTTAAAAACACCAGTAATATATAGATCAACAAAATTAATTTTTCATTTTTTTGTATTTTCTGAAACTTTTGAGCTTTCCCATGATAACATATGCAGAAAAAGAAAAAATGCTTCTCCCGCCCGTTTCTCTTGGGGTTGTTTTCGCGACTCTTTAGCGGTTTTAGTTACAAATATAATCAGGGGCCATGACCACTTTCCCCTGGGACTGAAAAGGGTTTTCCCCTTTCACAGTCTTTGTGGCTCTAAGCCTCGGCATTATCTCCCTATTGACAGCCCAAAGGACACTAGTCATTATCCTTTTACATTGATTTATTGCAATTCTGTCGCTCAACAGTCAATAAGCCCAGTTTACATACGCACCGTCTATCCACAAGATTACACCTGATGTTGTTGCGTATATGAACGGGTGTCAACAATACAGTACTCGTGTTCCTCCCATCTTAGGCTCAATTAGCAGCTATTTTACAGATGGAAGACCCATTCACATAAGAATACTGCATCATTGTGGTATTAACATATTTTGTAGCATACGTGAATGGGACTTACTAGAAACCGCTTACCGATATGCTTCAGGAATATTGCAGTATTTGGTACATGAACTAGGCTAATGTGCATTGGCATTGTTATAGGCCTAATCCCCTATGTCACAAATGGATGCTTATCAGTACTGCACAACAAAGTTTTGATGTGCATGTACCATACAACGTAATGTTCCAGCATAGACTTCAATCAAGTCTATAAGCTTCATGAAAAGTATGAGACAGTATTTCATTATCACTTTTTTAGTACAGCAATCGTGGTTCATTGGATAATGCAGACACAAGATACAGGGATCAAATCTCCACAAGGGTTTGCCTCTCCCAACCCAGGTGAAGCAAAAAGGGAAGAATATGTACCCTAAGGTTTGAGCAATAATAGAATTGTAGCTGGAGTATTGTTATTAATATTTTGCATCTTTTATAAGTGGGGAAAAGGCCAATAAAAATATAATCCTAATTTTCTACAGGTATCTGAATAGTAGTCCTAATGCTCACCACCAAAATCATGGCCCCAGCGATGACACATGAAATGTGAGCTAAAAGCAATGTTTGTTATAACATTGTTGATCCCCTACCAGCCAACTGTTAATCAGTTTTGGAATAGGATGGTCTTACTCTAATCCCCAGGGATTAGCTAGCTTTCCCTAATACTGTGTTTACACTGTGACTCGGCTCTCATGTCAAATCCTCAGGAAGGGTTCAACACTGCAAAGAGTGTGATACTGTTTATACAGAATAAAAAAAGGCGAGTTCAATACAGCTCGCAGATCCAAAAGTAAAGGGACGTCTTTAATGTGTGTGATGATGTACAGCCGAATTCTGCAACTGACATCAAGGTCGATTCTGGCGGAGTAAAAAAGGCACGTCAAACTTGGTTCGCGGATCACACTGATCCTGCTGTTTACACGACATAAAATTGCCATGTCGAATCCCCAAGCCGAGTCTCAGTGTAAACATGGTATAAGTCCAGGGCAGCACCTCTCCGCACCAGCTGGAATGACGTCAAGGAACAGTGTCAGACAGCATCGAGGCTTATGGCCTGGTTGGGTGGAGGGAGGGGGTGGTGTGTCGGAGTATTTGCATGAAATAGTGAGTATGGCAAGTGATCAACTCAAAATGAGATTCAGCATATTTGAATTCATCTTCTCCTTTTTTTTCCCAGCTCACTACATTATATCATATACAACACCGGTCCAGTGTTAGACACAGGACTTTGCTCTGGGGTTAAACCAGGCCCTTTCAAGTCCATGGTTGAATTTCCAATTCAATTCCAGTTTACATCCTTGACATGTTTCACTAAACAAGTCAGATAGAAATATAAGGGGGAAAAATCTGTAAGTCCTGAGACAGCAGTTAGACCAATCAAACATATATAGCATCATGTGGAAGCTTTTAGACTGATTGCAGTATGTATAAATAGAAGCATTCCGTATCCAACATACATAATGCAATGGATCGGAGTAAAGTGATGAAACATGAATACTCAAGTCTTCTGATTAATACTACAGAAAAAATGGTGTCCATTTCAGGAAATGAAAAGAGATAAATTCACTGAATGCTTAGAATCGCAAAACTTTCTATAATTATCAATATTTCAATTTTTTTTTTCGAAAGACAGAAATTTCCTCTAAATGGTTACAAATTGGTAAAATAAAGCAGTTAATCACACTTGCAATAAAACGAACTAAACACTTTTAATAACCATAATATGCTTCTTTTTTTAGTGAAGGAAGGAGAAACAAAAACACAAACAAAATAGGAAAGAATAATAAAACCTGACTGCAGTACAAGATAGCTTACAGCACATGCAAGTACTTTCTAGTATGTGATCTTTCATTCTTCCTGCCAGCCTCAAAGTGAAAAACGATCTTAATGAAAGACCTTCCCATTCTGTGCCGAGTTTTCTCTTCTGAATTTCTTGGTCTACCAACCGTGAAATTGTACGAAGATGAAACGCTCCTCCCCGCTGCTCACATGATTAATGTACGCATGTTAATGCCCTTCCTGACAGCATTAGTCTTCCTTATGGAACATAGGTCAAAGGGTCGCATAGGCATGTCCTACTTTTTCTTATCTTCACCCGACTGTGAGAGATTTTGGCAAGTTATGAATTTTTAATTTCCATTTTCACTCCAAAATGTAAGTTTTAAATTTTCTTCAATATAACAACTTTATTATAATAATAATAATAGTTACATTTATATAGCGCTTAATACATATATCCACATTGGCGTTTCTAAGCGCGTATAGTGTTAACTAATTATTACCCGGCTTAGCTAGGCTACCCCAAAAGGCGCTCACAGCATTCAAGGAATTGCTTCCAACCAGTTCCCATTCACCTCACATCACTTGAAATTTACTTTTTGCATTGACAAATTTTGACGATGCTTTTATGCTTTTATCTTGAGGGTAGTTGTCCTAGAACCAAAAATTTAAACAGAGGATGTTGTCTCAAAGAACCTTCGATGATGCTTGGTGTCGATCCTTTTCCAAACTCTTTACCTCTTTTGCCAAAACCTGGGTTAGGGTTCGAGTTCATTTCTTTTTCTTTTTCATTTTCAATGAGAGTTAAAAGACTTAATAACATGAAGATATAATACTGGGGTTAAAGTAAGAAAGAGTTATTCTCAAAACAGTTTGTAGTTAGTTTTGATGATGTTTTGATAATGATGACATACATTATCTTATGGTGATTGCCAGCAATAGAATTAGTATTTGTTCTATAAGAAGCTAGTGTAAATTGACAATACCCCCTATTCTTCATTCTCTACCTGGAGTGATAATGTAGCCTGTACACATGGAACTGTTGACCAAACGCCCTAAGATACCTCTAAACATATTCCTCATCTCCCCACTCCAATTCCTTGTTTCTATTTGCTGAAGTGAATGCAATGTGGGCGAGACTGCTAACATCATGGTGAACACACAGTACAGCAAACATAGTAGGTGGGACTAGGCACTAGCTTAGTTGCTGTCCAATGCCAAATATGTAACAAGCTATGCATAAACCTATATGAAGATCCAGCTACTATCCCTCATTGATCACATTTTGTCCATACTCCTAGCCAAGTAGCAGTTTTTGTTTTTTTTTTTTTTTTTTTTTTTTTACAAAGCTAAGCATAAACCTAAAAACTTACTGTCCCTCCTACATTAATTTTGTCCATACTCCATTTAGTATATTCAGGATGCACCCCGCATTACCGAAAAATCACATGTGCATGTTAATTCCTTGAGTGGCATCTTGTATTCACCGCGAAACCATAATGTACAAATATTTAGAGGCTATGGTTAAGTGGTTGAGTGACTGTCACTGGAATATGAATTACCAGTATATGGTTTGAATCCCTCCAAACAGCATGTTTAGCACGACAATGATCTATATTTGCCTCACTCGACCCAGGTGACAGGAATGGGTTCCAGACTTGAAGGACTACATTTAATGCTTGAGCACTTTGGTCATGTGATATTTTTTATTCTAACTCCGATAATATTCTTTACAAATCATGTACGGAAGGATATATATTTTTTAATTTAGAGATCTTGAATATCTCCTGCTTTTATAAAAAGGCAAGTATCATGGGTAGCATTCAGCATATCTTCTCCAGAGACACAAAAGATGATTAACTTTTCAGTGACATGTGCATGTCATCCACCTACTGCTTCTTACTAGAAGATGTACTACTATAGTGATTTACAAGGCCAACAATTCAGGAAAGGGGTAATTTGATTTCATATCTGCCTACCACTATCCCTTTTTTTTTTCTCTTTAAGGGTGTGTTCAATGTCCAGTTTCAAATTTATACGGCAACATGAATCATGATGCAAAACGCAATTACAAAACACAAACACAAACGCGATCAGCGGTGCACCGTTCAGTGTCAAAATTTAAAGCTGATTATATTTCCATCCTCTTTAAATTCCCCGCTCTCAAAAAACAAACATCTTCTCCTATTTTCACTTGCACCGGAAGCTTCCACTGCGAGAGCACATTTAAACACGTTTGAAAACTCAATCCTGTTCGGTATTGAATTTCGTTGCAATCGCGATGCGCAAGGTCGTCAAATTGAAGCTGATTGTGTTTCAAAACGCATCTTTTTTGGCTTTTAAATTTTCCTCTGAATCGAGTTTTGAAACACGTTTATTTTTACGACCGGGAATGGGGGACAATGAACACACACTTTGTTTCTCTTTATATCAGCATTTTGTTATTGCGTTTTATATCATCATTCATGTTAGCGTATGAATTTGAAACTGGACATTGAACACACTCTAACACACTTCACCCCATCCCACCCTCCAATGTAGCCAGACTACCAGGCCAGGTGTGTGTAATACGTGCAGGTATGCAGACAAGCACACATCAATCAATGATCTGTCTTGTCTCAAGTGCGCTAGTAAAACCAATGTCATATTATGCTTGGACTGCACAGACCATGGGATTAAGATGTGTTATGGAATCATGTCCCTACCCCTAATAATGTCTGAAGATAATAGTTCTTTAAGTAGCTTTGTAAATTTAACTGGCAGGTAAGAATGCAAGGAGAATAGAAAAGGAACTGCAGCTTGGAAATAATTTAACCCATTCGCGCCATTGTCCCACATTTTGTGGTATGGGTCAATAACCTTATTTCAGAGCTCTAAAAAATACACCAGGTATATCAGTAGAAAGAGAAAAAAATTCTGCATACATTGTGCCCATTGTTGTTGCATGACCATACTGCATTTGATGCCACGAATTTTTTTAATAAGAATAATTTTTAAAATCCCTAAATTGGCAACACATTGGGAAGTTAAAGATCACTGTTTTCAGCAAAATTGGCAATTAATTTTTTTTGTAGAAGTTCCTTACCATGTGTGTTGGTTTCAAGGACATCACATTCATTTAGAAGTATGTACTATTAAAATAAAAATATTTCTGTTGCCAATTTGAGGAATAAAATGTGATCAATTTAGCCCTCAAATAATCTCTGTCCTGAATAGTTTTATTATTCTCATATGTCTGACCTCAAGAACCAATTGAATGGATATAATAGCAGGCACCATAGACAACTTTTTGATAATTTTCAGCACATGAAAGCCTCATAATTCCAAAAGGTGATTAGGTAATGAAGAAATCTACATTACATTCAATAATATTGTTATCTCAATGATAGTGTTTGTATTAAATATTCCAATTGAAGTAGTAGGCAGATCCTAGATCTAGATATTAATACTATTTTCAATATTATTTAGTGTGAGCTAATAGTATTCTGACTCTCATCATGCAATCTGCATTATGTGATGCATCACATCAAAATGAGAGACAAGTCGCCAGAAAAGAGTCAAAGATATTGGCAAATTAATCCCTTTTCTATTACATTCACTATATCTTTCTTGCTCAATTATTTATAGAGCACACATGAAACATTGAAGATTCAGAAAATCAAAAAAATACTTTCCCCAAAATTAGACATTTATTATTATTTTACCGATTTCCTTAACCTTTTGCTGAATTTGCTCTGCGACTTGTCTCTCATTTTGATGTGATGCATCATATATCCTCTCAAAAGGCAATACCATTCCTGAACACAGAATTTTTGATTCTATAAATTATGCTGAGAGACAAAAGGACTATAGCTCATATAATTTCATTTACAGTTAATACCCTACTAGCTCTAAACATACAATGCTATCCATAGGCACACAGTATGTATGACCCAGGATCTGATGAAGATGTAGACTTGTCCTTATGACTAGCTCTCTGCATGTGGTCATAGCAAAATGGGTTACTGTTATTGTTTCAACTTCTTATTACATGGAGTACATGTCCCCTTCAATAGCTCACTACCTCTTCATAAGCCGGCTGACAGGTGTACGGAAGTAGGACACCTTGATATGTCATGTTGGTCTTCACATCATGCCAGAGGCTGTCTGTCTTTATAAACAGTAGCCCCCTCGCCAGGCCATAGCAGGTTCGAATGACCCAATGGCTATTGGTATACCGAGTCAATCTCATTTGATATCACCCCCCTCCCTTAGATATCATACTCTGGCAAAGGTAATACCCCCTAGTGGTTTAACCTCCATTGGTGTTGGGTCAATCATTACTTTAATAGCTGCTTGGCCAGTATCCCCCCAACCCCAATTCAGAACACAGGCAGTTCAAAGTTATTAGGTTATTAGATCACTAGTCAGACCGAAATCTTATTTGATATTAAACCCCCTCCCCAATAGATCTCATGCTGGAGCAAGGTATTCCTCCCAACAGCGATGACAATTTCTTAGGTGTTTAATCTCCATTGGTGGTGGGTCAATCATTACTTTAATAGCTGCTTGGCCAGTATCCCCCCAACCCCAATTCAGAACACAGGCAGTTCAAAGTTATTAGGTTATTAGATCACTAGTCAGACCGAAATCTTATTTGATATTAAACCCCCTCCCCAATAGATCTCATGCTGGAGCAAGACTATTACTTCCAACAGCGATGACAATTTCTTAGGTGTTTAATCTCCATTGGTGGTGGGTCAATCATTACTTAGCTGCTTGGCCAGCTGGTGGCTTACTAGATGTCCAGTTTGGCAAAAGGAATTTCTGACCTGTAACTCACATCGCACTAATCTGACCCCCTGTCACTGTCACTCTATGCACTGCATTCTGGCTTTAGGAGTAAATTGTACTTGATAGCCTCTGTTCATTGTACAGTTTAGTTCAAGTTTAATGGCACTTGAACTGTACTTGAAAGAGAGAATTGGCCTTCTTTTCCCACCTCCAGAATTTCTGTGTAATCTAGCAATTGAAGAGATATAGGTAAGTATAGCGCAGTGTAGTAAATCAGAATGTTATTGTGAACATATTATTTACTAACAAGCTATACTTACCTATAGCTTCCCTCCCTTCCTCCCCTGTGTTCGTCGCCCTTCCTTGGTTTCTCACGTGAACGAAAGAGGAAGTAGACGTGTGTGGAGAGGCGTTATATAGTCCCTGCGCAGTGACGGGTTTCCCCGTCTGCTTTCAGGGCAGTTAGACTCTTTTCGAGTCGTTTTGTTTGCCGGTGGCTATTCTACTTTGGGCAACGAATAGCAATTTGAAGAGATATAGGTAAGTATAGCTTGTTAGTAAATAATATGTTCACAATTGAACATTCTGATTCATAGTGTGCCA
>CALNVZ010003430.1:28595295-28731900 GCA_940671915.1 Paracentrotus lividus | reverse complement strand
GTATTTACTACACTGCGCTTATACTTACCTATATCTCTTCAAATTGCTATTCGTTGCCCAAAGTAGAATAGCCACCGGCAAACAAAACGACTCGAAAAGAGTCTAACTGCCCTGAAAGCAGACGGGGAAACCCGTCACTGCGCAGGGACTATATAACGCCTTCCACACACCGTCTACTTCCTCTTTCGTTGCCGCGCTTCAAAGTAAAAGAATATGATATCGGCTAAAGATATTAAAGACAAACCTACACCCCAAAATATCGCCAAAGAATATGCCGGGACCAAAAGAGAGTAGTTCGGCGATCCTAATGCCAGAGAAATCTACTCCGCCTCCCTCCTGAAGAGGCGAGCTCGAGGGAATAAACCCTCAAAAAAACGATCAATCGGCCCACGGATAAGGGTGGTAGGGCAAAAAAGAAACGCCCCAATAATCCCCCTTTGACGAAGCAAACCAGCACGGTGAGGACTGAACCCTCGAAAAATCCGGCTGGGAACCCATCACCGAACCCTTCGACCTCCATGATGTCGGGGTATCGGGTCGGATAAGTCCCTGAGAGGGCAGTGTTAACTCCTCAACCTCACAAAAAAGACGGTGTCCACGAGGATGCGAGTGTGACCTCTAAAAACGTCGAAGACCCACCAATTTACTACGCTCCCCTGACCCAGCTCAGGCGGGCGACTGGATTATCAAAAGCCCTTCAGGCTATCATGCCTCCTCCCATACCCAACCCCCATCTACCCACCCCGACCCAGAATCCCTTGGATCTCGTCCCAAACTATCAAGTCAACAAAAGACTAGGGAATATTTATCATCTCGCCATCACCATGGCCAGGGAGGCGGCGGGAACGAAGGTCCGCCTCCCCCCAGGAGACGGGTTGCATTTCAATAGTTGGGATTCAGACTCCGAGTACGGCTATCACAACCCAGTACGTAACCAAGCCGTAACTTCCCGGGCGAGAAATTGGAGAGACTTCTCTTCATCTTCAGTTTCCAGTGAAACACCATCCTTACAGGCCGCACGAGTGCTAGATCGCCTATGATTTGGCCAAGCGCAGCGGCTTAACGGACCAATCGCAAAATTACCGCTCACGTGACCAGCCGCGAGATGGCGCACTTGCGGGGATTTCCACGGCATCTGACGACCGACATCGGGCAGCGAGAATTCTCTCTAAATATTGCCCACAACTGCGGGCGGACGAAGAAGATGATCACCGAGACTGACGTTAAGCAGCAGTCTATTTTAGAATGAAATCATCACTTGGAGATCGAGAAGATTCTCTGCCGGGAATAAAGATGACGGACCGTATAAGTCTTGCTCCACAAACTAGATAATCGCCGCTCTGGATTAAAACCGGCGAAGTAGAGGTGACAAGGGATTACAGGATCGGCGTCTCAGGACTTTGATAATTATCTGTGCTCCCCACGGTCCCAGACGTATGCCTTTCGCGTTGGCGATGCAAGGGCGAAGAAATCCAGATACAACACCTGCGCAGCCGCACTTTTATCAGCACCGACAGGGATTTGTCGGCGATCGACATCTCTGCCGCCAATGGGTATGCGTCTCGCAATTTATCAGGGCTGTATGATCACTCTTCAAGCCCGTATTAAACGGTTCTCGACCTTGACGGAGGCAGACGCGCCCAAATTTCTTTCCGCGTATGTGATAATTGGGGGAAAGTGTGCAACTTTCAACCGATAGTAGATATTCGGCAGATTGACTATTTGAACTGAACTCTGCGTTTGCTTAGATATTATATGAGCTGTTCCTTAGACTCTCTCTCTCTCTATGTGAAATAAAATAGCGAGGCAGCGTATCCCAAGCTCCTAGCTTACGACTATCATTGAATACAACAGTTTATAGAAGGGATTTTAAGGCGAACTTGTTGACTTGCTCTTAACATTCGAACTTCATCGAGAAAGCGGGAGAAGCTACGCAACAATGTTTGGCCTAGAACTACCATTGTTTTGAAGGAAAGTATATTTTGAATTCAACCATAGTTTTGACATCACTGAAGCTTAATTGACTTGATATTTCAGTGAGATGTTGCTCTCTCTCTCTCGACTTCTAATAATACAACAATATTCTCCTGTTAAACCCCCGTCGGACTCGCTAAAATACATATTATACATAAATATAGTCCTAAGTTTCCCCGGCAATAACTCTAGCCTCCTCAGGCCTATAAGCATACTAGATTCTCGATCAAGTTCTATCGAACTTCTAGAAATTTTTTGTGGATCTTCAGACATATCCAACAGACAGTCTCCTCTCTTTGTCCTCCTTGGAGCCGAGCTCAAAACCAAGATGTACTTCACTTTCGTTGCGTAGATACAGAAGATGAGGGGGCGCAACCCTTTTCTTTTTCTCCCTAGCTTTCTTGCTGTCTTGTGCTCGCTTTTCTAAGGATTAAATGCACTAAAACTAAAAAAACACTTGATTGGCGTGCGTTAAGTGTGCGTATCTCGGCGCACATAACCGTCAGAGGTCACAAAGCCCCTTAATCTGCTTAAAAACGCACCGTGGATACTGCGCCCTCCCGTTGGATAAGAGTGAGGGGGCGTGGACGTCGTAGGCCCCTATGATTTCCTAATAGTCACTCAAGCCTCTTGTTTCAGAGGCGGCAGGCGCGGAACAAAGAAAAGCACATAATTTTGAAAACATTTCGGGGGTCCAAGTGTCACGGGGATCAACAAAGCGGCCGTATTGACAATCAATTTACAACTAGTTTCTAACCCTCTCATTATCGTTTACGTGTGGCCCATCCCTGTTCCGCGCGGTTAAGTTCTCGGGATGGTGAGGTGTTAGACTCTCCTTAGGGTCCTCGCGTTTCTTTCATCCAGAACGTCTACGTGGAGAAAGATATCTCAAACGGGGACTCAAGTTTTGTTTTGCTCGACACCACACCTCTTTCCTGAAGAGTGCGATCGTACAAACCCAATCTTTACGTCTCTCATGAGATATATCTTGATTCCAATTTCCCATTTCGCTTGCGTTCAGCACCGCCCTCTCCCAAGAGTTTTGGATCCCATAATAATTAATATATCCGGCTAAGTTTAGCATTCTTAGAACAGAAATACCAATCTTCTACTCATTAATATATCAATATAGAGAGTGAATAATAATGGTAAAAATAGTTTCAAGTTCAGGAGAATCAACATCAATTATAAATCAACCTTCCATCCTGGTCTTCCAGGTTGTTTTTAATCGTGCTAGGTGAGAAATAACATGTCAATTATTTCGACCATTTGCATGCCGCATGTGTTATCAGCATGTAAGGAGATGCGGCGTGTCCGGCATGGTTTTCTCAATATCCTAAGAGAGTTAAATTTCCTCATATTGACTGTTTCATCCTCTAATACTTCGACCATCCTTCAAATAGGATCGCTATACTTCTAAGAGACCTTCCTTGTCCCCCCCAATACAAGAATTCTCCCCACGAATGGCAATACGACTCGCTAAAAGTAACAAAGGTAGATGAACTTTGCTCTAAGGAATATAGGTGTGTGTTCTACGGTAAATGCTAGATATCGACATGGACCCAGCATAGGCCCACGGTGCAGAGAGCTGGCGGATATTACTTTGTTGCTTGAGAAAGTTTCGAAGTGGTGATGACTGAATAACTTATTTTGGTTTTTACCAATTTTCCAATGGGTGCTCGTCCCAACTCCCTTCGGGCTAGAAACCCAGCTCCAGATGGGAGAACGTTTAGTCTTCTCCCACGCGCTCTCCTATCAAGCTCTAGCGTGCGCCCCGCAGAAAGACCCTCACAAGAGAGATCCAGCATTACGTGGAATTACAATCTTTCTGTTACCGTATGAGCATAGCCTGGCTCCTTTCTCGGCCCCAGATATCTATAAATCTCCACTCGTGTATGTTTTTTCAATCAATGGAATATAAGATTAATGTATGTCAAAAGTATGCCGAGGCATGCTCTGTGGTGTGCCTTCATGATGGTAGACTAACGAATAAAAGAAATCTGAATAAAGTCGCACAGCCAATAACTTACACCACAACTCACTAGAGTAATATTTACAAAAGGGGCCAGAGAAAAACCGATATAATATATACACAACTAGCACTTTTGGTCCTCACGCCGCATTCAAACCTCGACAGAGGTTGGAGAGAAATCCGAGCCGATAGACAAGCTACGAAGAAGATAAGCGAGGCTTTGCGTATCAAACCACCTCTTGATTTCTATCTTCATCACTTGCTCGCGAGGCCCGTTAATAGCTCTCCTCCTGAGATGGTTTCTCAAAAACTCGCGTGCTCTGGATAAGACCTCCTCCACACAATTGCGAGCAAATACGATGCGAGCGAGTAAGACCCCATCACTATCACAGACTGAGCAATTTCTTGCGAGAACACTTCTCCAAAACCAAGCGTCCACTGCGCAACAGAAAGCGAACATCATCACAAAACTTCCAGACCACTACAAAAAGAAAAAAAAAAAAGAAGCTATCGAGGTCTCCAAAATTATATAGTCTCATCAGTATATATTACACTTATGTCAGTTTGGGTGCTTTATTTTTTTCCCAATCCTTATCTTTTATATCAGGGGAAGAAGACCCAAAAGCCCATTCCAACCCTCACTCTTTGATGACAACAGACGCGTCAAAGCTCGGCTGGGGGCTCACATGAAACCTCGAAGCCTCGGGCCAGAGGAATCGAGAAGATCAAGTGCCCAACACATCAACGTTTCTCGAGTGATGAAGACAGTTCAACTAGCAATGGGCAGCTTCCTTACCCCACATTGCAATATCCATTGTGTTCCATTAATATAGATATCACATCGATACAACAACACTTAGTGTGTAGTATCGTAATACATGTGATTACGAGGTGGAAGGAACAAATATTTTCTTCTGCGAACTTGGTGTGCAAGAGAGAGATAGTCCATTATCATCGTGGACAGTTCCTTTCGTCGGCGTTCCTAGGATTTCTAGAGTCTGTTCCCTATATCCCTTCTAGTGTATTTAGAGCTCGCTTCACTATTCTCCCCGTGGTCAAAGGACAACTACCTTGCCAGACTTACCTTTGTTCGCCTTTTCTTTATCCTATTTTAGTGTGATACATTTTGTGTGAAAATACCCCCCAGCCCTGAGAAACTTAGTAGCAGCGAGATCTCTAGGCAGCTAAAGTTTCGTGAGACTACGAGGGGAGCAGCCTACACGAGGTGGGCAAAACTATCTCAGCATATCTCATTGTCGGGAGACAGGACCTGCAGATTAGGACCTTGCTTCGCGGGTTCAAAGTTTGCCGTGCAACAAACACTTCGCAAGTAAATCCATATTTTCTCTGACTGAATTACATCTCAGTAGACATGCCTCCCTCAGTCCCTCGCACAGGACTCTCTAATTGACTTATGGTTATTCGTTTGTGTAAAAGTAATGGTGTGTATTCTTGCTTCGACGCTTCCCGCCCATTTCCATCATAGCGCAATTCGGAGAAGGTGTGGACGGTGACGGACGAGGCGCTCACCTCCTTCTTTCAATTGCACCATTGGTTCGGTTCGCGTAGTTGAATCCCTGTGCCCCAACCCATAGTTTCAGCGATGCGTGAATAACACGCCACTTCCTGGCTCTATTGGCAGGGACTCCAATAAAGATTAACTGCAACCATTAACCCCCTACTGTACGTGCGCTCTTAGATTCCTTCAATGGAATCAACCGAGCGGGACAGAAACTATTATTTACCATTTGTCCAGGTGCAGAGGAGCTAGTTGGGCTCTTTATTATATCATCCTTCTCACTTCGTAGGCGCGCACCAACGTCGGAACCGTGGTGCATCTTTCGAAGACAGTAATACTGAGGCAGGCCTTTAAGTCGGAGAGTATACATGTGCAAGTGCAGATATATAAATATATTGAGTCATTATCATTCAGGTGCGCCCAAATTCCTTATCCTATCGATCCCCACAGGAACGATCACACCGTTATAATTCGCAGACTTCAGTGAAACAGTGGAATTTAAACCAAGTTTCTGTGTAAAATGTTCGATACAATTTTTAAAGTATACTTAAAATGTGAAGGATACATGCTTTGTATAACTTCCCTGATAAATGGCTTTTCTATAGATGTAGAACTGTTTTTATCAATTATGGTAATTTCTCTCATATGTTACATCCTTTTACTCTCTCTCTCTCTCTCGCTCTCTCTCTTCCCGTCTCTCCTTGTCTCCTCCCATACTTCTACCACTGTTCGCCCTTCTACTACTAGTATCTCTCTTTCTCTTCCTTTCTCTCTTCATTTATCTTCCCCCCTTCCTGTTTTTAATAATAATTCCACAATTTTGTAGAGCGCAGAAATCATAGGCATAGTTGCATGTCTTTAGCCTACCCTCTATCAATACCCCATCCCAATAAATTTTACATCCCATGGCATATCGTTTCTGTTTGCTTTTAGCACACCAACTCTGTGCATCATACATTAGCTTCGCTATGAACTTGTTGTGAACTTTGCGGTTAGTGTAATGATGTATGATCTAACAATGGTCACCAAAGCGTGTCATAATGATCCCTTGTAGGAGGAAGATATTGATTAGTATAATTAGATTACCTAACGACCTGGACGATTGCTAACCCGCGTAATGATCATGCCCTTGTGTATGGTATACGTCCTACTTTCGTAGCTCAATAGATATTTCTGGTCATTATTCTAAGATATCCCACAGGCTTTTATGATATTTTGGTCTTGCAGTCTTTTCTTTAATAATCAGATCGATGTGATGTAATCACTATTTTTCTATCCTTTTATAGCTGTTCGTCATCCATCTTTTTATTGTTTTGTTTACTTCATCATCATGACAATTTCATCATGAATTCTCTTTCCCTGGTAAATTATCAGTGCCATATCCCAAAGGTTTGCTCCCAGACTTTCCCTCTCCATTGAGAATTGGCGTCTCATAATCTGATTCTTATTCATATGTCTTTAATTTTTCCATCTGTTTTATCTATCTGTCACTTGCTTGCTTCAGCTGTGACCCCTTTATATTTCTAAGAACTTCTCACTGTAATACATCATTCGTATTTGAGCTTTGGGGCTTGCATTTCATCATTATACCAACTTCACCTATTGTTCAACTTTGCACTGTGTTTGAATTGCAAGCAACCATATATTCTATATTTTGCTCTATGTTTATATCTCCCTATCTCTACCTTTCTTGTACTTTCTCTGATTTCCTTTATCTTGCTGAATGCCTATATCTGTCACTTTCTGTTTCTTAATCATCCTCATTCTTTTCATTTGTTTTGTTATACACTCCTCCTTTGTCCCGTCCTTCCTTCCCCTTATTCCTGTCTCTCCTCTGCTCTCTCTCTCTCTTTCTCTGTCTGTCTGTCTGTCTCTCTTAAACACATCTTTCTTCCTCTCCTCGATCTCTCCCCTTCTTTCCAAACAATAACCAAGCATGAACTCATCTAAATTCCAACACACATATTCAGTATCTAATGCATTCTATTTTCAGAGTATATTGTGTGTCTTATCATTCATCTAGAAACTATTTGGCAGTTGCCGAGGGTCAAGGATCGCATTGGTTACAGCAATTAAAATCTTTGATGGGGTGAAACATGTGCCATGGATGAACCAAAATACCAGGGCTGTTAATCACATCCCCATCTCTAATGGTGATGTACGAGATGGATGATGTCAGCTTCACTCAGCAATTGAGCGTTTGGGAGAGGGGTCCTTTTGGGGCCTCTCATTACTTCAGCGGTTATTAATTTTGAAATGTATCATCATTTGGAATATGAATGTGTCCTTGATGTTGGAACAATATTCTAATCAATTGGGATGTCCTTGGCAATAAAGGCAAGCCCTGTACTACATGTATGTGACTAATTGGTATTAGGAGTGTCAGGATCAATACTTGCTATCTATAGGTTCCCTAAACCCCCTTTTATTAGGTTTAAGCCTATTTTAGAGCTTGCATTCAAAACAAAATCTGGCTGTATAATTACCGGCAGAACTAATTGCAGTGCTAATGAATACCAAACATGTTTTTACAATAGATATGTCTAAATTGGCCTATTTTTTCCTGTTTGATAAATCAATAACTGTATAGGTTGGTCTTTATCAGAGCCCTTTATTACAGCGTTTGACAAACTGGGTTACAAGGCATGTTTCCTTTTCCTAATTTGCTTGCCTAACATGGCAACACATGATATGTTCCAACCTTCTCCAGCCAGGTTCATCAAACTCTGTGGTAAAGAACTCTTAATAAGATATTCCCATATAACCATCTGTCTTTACCCAGGATTAGTAATATCATTAAGGTGAATAACTCGGTTACAACATGGCATGTTTTCTTTTGTATTGTGCTTGCTTCACAAAGAAACGCATGCCATGTGTTGTCAACTCTCGAGCCGGGTTGGGCAAAATCTGTGATAATAAGCTATCTTTTAATAAGGTATTCTTCATATAATCGTTTCTCTCAACCCAGGGCTAGTAACATCATTACAGTTTCTCACCTATACATGGAACTCAATGCCCATACTGAGTGTGTTGATGATGAGAATGCAGATGAGGATACCCCTGATGAAGTACTTATCCTCTACAATCTCCTGGACCTTCTCCGTCAGCACACTCAAGCATCCAAACCTGGCCTTAATAAGGCATTTCCCTAAAATCATCTCTCTCAACCCAGGATTATTAAAATCATCATTCTCACCTGTCCATGGAACTCAATGCCCATACTGAGTGTGTTGATAAGAATGCAGACCAGGATACCTCTCATGAAGTACTTGCTCTCCACGATCTCCTGGACCTTCTCAGTCAAAATACTCAAGCATCCAAACCTGCGGCGACGCTTCCCCATCTTATATCTCTGCACCTCGGCCTTGCTCTCCGCATCCGAGTCGGAATCGGTGTCTTCACTCGTGGAAGAGGTGGAGGAATCGCTCCATTCGTACTCCTCTGAGCGGTGTTCAGAGGTGCAGACATGGGAGCAGGAGTGGGACTTGGAATGGGAGTTCTTGGACGAGAAGCAAGGGGAGTGGGTGGGGCAGGGGGTGTGGACCGGACATGGGGAATGAACGGGGCAGGAGGAATGCATGGTGAGGCAAGGGGAGGGCGGGGACAGGTGGGAGTTCTGGCCTCCCGGCTGGGTGAGGGGTGGGGCAGAGAGGCGCTGGGCCAGGGGAGGGTGGGACGGCGCCAAGGAATCTATAGAGAAAGATAACAATGTTGAATTACATAAATTACATGGTTATGACATTTCAAAGTGCAAAAACTAGCATGACATTTTTAAAATTCTTATGATATTGATTTAATTATAAGTTGGAACAATTGTTAGATACTTACTTGCAAGAAATGAAACCACTTACATTTTGAGAAATATAACTTGAATACAGGACCAATGTTTTAAGATTGTTTTCAGTCAAACAAAATAATAAATATGCGACTTCATTTTTGCATGTCATTTTAAGATTATATATTTTCTGATGCAATATCTCGACATCTATTATATCAAAGCAGGGCTACCAGAAAAGTTAATACTACAGTGAGAGAATTAATTAAACTCTATCAAAATTGCACCTTTTCCATTGTCTGTTTTGATGGGAGGCAGTTTGCTGTATCTGCTCATGTGGTTTCCTCCGCAGAGCTCTGTCCACTTTTCCTGGAACCTTCCCGGTGACGCATTCCCTGGCGTGGTGGGTGTACTGCTATCTTTATCAGAGTTCATCTTGGCGAAGGCTACAGCCTGGTTAAGATCTTTGGAGTTTGTTGTTGGGTAGTTAATAGACGATGCTCTGTGAATGGACAATGTGGTGGTCATGTGATACGGGGAAGACAACGGACCTTGACAGAGTGGTGACGGTTCCAGTTTAGAGATCTTCTCTGTACAGTAGTTCATTGACTGAAGCGATGCAGCGCTTCCATTGCTGGACGGTATTGCCAGTTTATGTTTCCGCGAGGGCGACGAGCTAACGTCACTATCCTCTGGACTCGCTCTAGGAGCTTGGGAACCGACGTTCCCGAAGTGGTAATGATGATGATGGTGTAGGTGATGGTGTAGGTGTACGCTTCTAGTTCTTTTCTTTTTGCGTCGTAATGATATTGCTGGCATAACTTTGCTCTTCCGCTTACTGTGCATTCGTTTCCGCCACCGCCGGAACTTCCGGTTGATGTGACGGAATATATGTCCAATGTACTTTAGGATTTCGTCGTAGCAGCTCCCTGGCTCGCCGTTACTAGCGAGCGTGCTACTCGATCGAAATCTTTTTCGCTGCTCTTCCATGAGTTTGCTTTCCCTCTGTTTGGTCTCAGAAAACTGAGTTGCTATGACGACTAAACACAAGTTTATCAAGAAGAAGGCACCAATCTGTTTAGTTTGTAGAAATTTGAATAAATATTTGTTACTTCAAGATCATAATAAGAAAATACCGGTAATAAATAAAAGATAAAAACATAAAATACTGATTTAAGATTCTATTTTGTAACGACTCTTCCTACTTTTTCGAGTATGAATTATACCAAGGACTATTATATTTTTTTTGCAATTCACAACAAGCCAATAATTTATAGAATAAGAATTTGCATCCTATCTATTCCTTAATAAGAAAAATGGTCCAAACCAATTAATAAAATCGTTTTCTTCTGTCAATATTTGAAGCATATGCTATACCTTTCAATGCAAAATATGTTAAATATCATCACAAAAAATGTTAGTCTGTGCCAAGACTGCTAGATAATGTGGATCTATCAAATATAAACGGGTACTTTTCCTTCTAAAATGGAATTCAATCAACTCAAAGCATGTAATTTTTTTAATTAAACAAAAGACTCATCTAAATTTTTCATCATTTAAAAGTTATATCTTTTTGAAATAATAAGGGAAGGGGCAAAACGAATTAGTATTAAAATAAGACTCTTAAAACTAGAAACCATCAAATAAATCTGAGTCTGTTGGTTAATATATGCAGATAGCAATCTGACGAGGGGCGAGCTCTAGCATTAGAACGTCAGTGAGAGGAACCTCGGATTGACGTAGATATCCGGCCCTACCAGTGTGGTGATAGGCTAGTAAACTCAGACAGAGTGTCAATCTCAACGACAATCTACCTCACAAAACTGTCAAGACATGCCAGGCTTTTATTGCTACCATGGTCAGGGATAATATTGGCACGTGGTGGAACATGTCCCTCTTTGTAATGATTTAAATCTACAGCAGGGTTTGCATAGCATGTGGCAGTGTCGCCTGAGATTTGGTCCCACTTAGCAGGAAATTGTCCCAATCTCTTGTCACTTTATCGTATTACCAGATGCACTTTTGAGGTCGTCTTGTACGAATGTTCGTAGGATTTTAGGATTGGAATGGTTTCCCTGATTTCCAGGGTATTTGCAGGTAATAATCATTTAGGAAATTTATTGTTATCTGCTGTAGTTATTTCTAGAAATATTGTTATACAAATACACAAGATTCAGAGGAAAAATAATTCTCAGATAAATAAGTTCTCAAAATAAATTGTTTTAAATGATATGGTAAATGAATGAACAGCAATCAAGCTATTAGTATGCATTAGTACGCCAAAGAGATATTTTATGTAAATAACAAATGATAGGTCAGAGAGAATATGCATTTCTACACAAGCATATGTGACCTGTCAACTCATAACCACCAATAAGTCATCAGAATTTACTTTTTCAGTTTTATATATTTTCTGAAATCAGAGTGTCCAATATTTCCATTCTAATCTGTTGTATTTTACTATAAATGTACAACCAAGTTAAATATCAGATTGGAGTAAGAGCCTTCAATTATATCCAATACAAAATACAAAATTTTATCTCAAGCCATTTTTGTTTTCTTCTTTTTTTGTATAGTTATTGGTGGTAATGAGCAGTTGGATCAAACATACACATACATGTATATTATACACAAAAAGATGCAACACAACACAGCATGCATATTAGGGCATGCCATCTATCACTAAAACACACAAAATGAGGATTATATAAATTATTTTCAAAATTCAAAGATGAAAATTTGGTTGACTTTGATAAGATTCAAACCTCACCGCCCTTTCAACATGAAATAAAAGAGTTTCAGGTGGCTAATAAAATATTTAGTCTTATGAGACATGAATGATGAATTTAAAACCAAATGCACATGATACATGAATTGCTGAGAATAATTGTGACACAGATTTATGAAAAACAGGTATGTTTTAATGACAGCTGCAAACTGGACAATGAATTCTATAATTTGAGTCTAACATTGAAACTTCATAATCAAAACTATTTTTATTCAAGTTGGTGTGCCTTTTAAACAAAGATTAAATTTCATATCTTCATGAACTAACACTTTTAGATTATGGTTTATTCCAAATAATCATTAACAGCACATGTTTGACATTGCCTAATTTTTTCCTCTTCATGTTAAAACCTGCAAATTTCTGAAAGAGATTACCTTGTGCTTCTTGCTACTCAGAGCATTAGTAATGTACCATTATGATTTCTGCCAAACCTTGGCTTCTTAGAAGTAAGCCAAGAGGCATATGGCACATGAGTGCTCAGATTCTCAAAGTGCACTTTTTTCCTCGGGTGTTCTTTTTGTTCCTTGGACACAATATATGGTTACTCAAAATCCATATACTTTTTTTCACATAACCATATCTATTTTGTATGTCTCGACACTATAATTAATGGAAGAATATTATTTATTACACTTATACTTTGTTAACTTTACCTTATCAATATATGCCCTATACAGTGCGTCCCAAATAAAAGTAAACCCAACTTTGAGAGCGTTGTATTAGAGTTGTACGACTTTTTTGTCATTAATTTTTATATCATGACAAAGAGTAACTCATATTCTATCCAGTGATACCAAATCATACCTGTTATGTCATGGATGACTGAGCACTCAAGCTCTAAAAAACTTTGGTCAAAAACAAATGTCCTAAGTTTTATCAGAAGCAACCCTGGCTTTCTGATTATTCATTCTTTGTGTGAGGTCAGCCTTCCTAAGTCCATTCATAAGGGATAACAGATTTCCTAGACTAGTGAAATGCAAGGGCTGCTTTTACCCAAAATTGGTACTGGGAAATGTTTACACTTGTTTTGTTTTTTTTTTAAGCCCAAGTGCTCAGTCATCCTTAAAAACATAGGATAAGTTTGGTATCATTGAATAGAAAATGACTTACTCTTTATTATGAAATAAATATCAAGGTCAAACACCCTATAAAATTTAAATATGAGGCTGTCAAAGTTGGGTTTGTTTTTTTTTTCCTGGGACACACTGTACAGTGACTTCCCATCTACCCAAGATAACTATTACATGTACATATACATGTAAATGTTAAAGTGAAATTATTGTTCTGGTCATCAGATTGAAATGTAGAATATACTGTCTAAAAGTTCTTCAGAAAGGTTGATAACAGTTTACCTACGCATTATTGTGTGCTTTGAGGTCTTGGATTTGCCGAAATGATAAGAAATTTATCTTGATTTTGCTTTACACAGAAATGCATGTATGGGATAACACAAAATGTTTGCCCCGAACATTTCAGCTGTTTGGGTATGTTCTGTGTCATATTATGACTATTAGGTCTATTGAAGAGCAATCCTTTACAGTAGAGCTTTTTTACTTTGATATTCTTCCTTCATTAAAATAACAGGAAAGCTCTCACTACAATATATTCCCTTTAAGAAGGACCACAAGCCAGGCTTCTATCAGATGTTTGGCACCCTTTTAATCATAGATCTGATTTATCATCTGTGAATTTTAAATGGTAATTACTATTGAAAGAGGAAAAAAATCTACTTGCATTTTGAGATTGCATTTGACTTTTATCACTACCATGGCAGAAAGGTTACAACCATAAAACCAAGAAGCACATAAAAATGGAGCATATCAAATATCATTTAACGATGCAAGTACATGCAACCTACTTGATACAAATGGACACACAAGACATGAAAAACAAAGATGATTACACAAACAAAAACAAATAAAACATGTTTAAAGACAAAACAACACATTTACGCCAACAAGAACAAAGTTTACAAAACAAACGGACAATTTTCAATATATCGACATAAATTAGATGATGGATGAATAATCTTTAACACAGAGACAATGCAACCATGACTGAGAAAGATGACATGGAGAAGCAAACTATGAATAGATAGAGTGAGAGACAATAAATCGTCTGTTGAGAACCAGAAGGGCGCTATTACAGAAAGACGTTCCAGTGAGAATCAGAAGGGCGCTATTACCATTGACTTTGTACAGCAATAGCGCCCTTATGGCTCTCAATGGAACATCCTTAAGATGCAATAACGCCCTTCTGGCTCTAAACAGATGATATAACAATATAGCCCTGAGGAAATACGATGTAAACAAGCTAGTAATAGTGTTCAAGGAAGTAAGCTGAGGCAAGGGTGCGCTTAAGGACGATTCCATGACATTTGCTTCGGCAACAATTGCTCTGCTGTCAATCCCGAATAAAATCAAACGACTAACTTCAACCATGGACTTACTTTATCTCGTCGTAGTAGTAAAACTAATATAAAACCTTATCGCAACCTTAACCCTTACCCTTCATTACGAGGTTAAATGCTACATAAATCCTATAAATTGTTACGCAGCTGGCATAAGAGTAGAAGAGTTAACGACATCAGTAGCTGATAGCATGCAATTTGTACATTATGTGCGCTGCAGCTACGTCCTTTTGCTTGGCAGTTCTGCATACATGCTTCTGCGTAAACAGCGCGTACCAATGTACTTTGTACACAGAGCATGCAGACTCCGGCCTACACCCTTCTGCTGTGCACATAGATTAAACTGAAAGGCATAAGCTGAGCGACTCAAGATTCCGCAATCATGTCAGACATGCAAGATAAAATAATCAGATTACCTCAGCCCTGATCTTAACCTTAGAGGTTTACCTAACCCTAACACTAACCTTAAACCGAACAAAACCCAATCACAACTCTGACCCTAACCTTACATATTCAATGAAGTACAGCCCTGAGCAATTGCCGCTGTAGCAAATGTCGCGTCACCATTGGGAAGAACTGCCCATCTACCAAAACATGGCACACAACTACACCATCTACACCTCCAAGTCACAGGGAAGCTGTATACACGATCACAAATCATCATACTTACAACAATAAGAATCACAAAATAGGCCCAATTCCAAAAACTATGGACATCTTGAATTTGGTACATGATATCTGTCCATCCTTCAAGAGTGATCACCTGGGGGAGGGGGTAATGAAGGGGGGCGGGATGGGTGGAGATACAAAGAGTGAAGGGTAACAAAATGAACCAGACCGTTAAGATCAGCTGTGGTATGGAGGGTAAGCTCTTGTCGCGGTCTGTGATGAGGCCAACCTTAGGAAAAGAACTCAAAGAATTAATACAAGCTTGGCAGGACAGGGTTTTGACTGAAGAAACACCAATCTGCTTCGGACCAGCTTGTATTGAACCTTTTTATTCTTGAAGTGGGATTAAATGCCTAACTAGACCTGACAAACTGGATGTGTTAGGTCTCGGGACCTCTTCTTGCTGAAAAAGAAAATGAAATAAAAAATGGTTGAAAGGGTTAAGGATTAAACAGTGGTACCTACGAGGTTACAAAAAACAAAAAAAATGTCATATTTCAGGGTATAAATTAGTTTTTGAGGAAGAGGGATGTTAGTAATATGTAATGCATAATATAACCTTGTGTTAATATTCAAAAAGCAAGCAGCAAAATATGGTGATGCAAGCACAAAGTCATGCAGACATTCATTTGCAAAATAATACACATGCTTCATGATTATATACAAAATGCAATATAATGCATGACAGAGTGCAATACACTTGGTTAATTAATGGTTGGTAAGACTCGCTGGATACATGGACAGCAAGCAATTTTGGCAAACAAATTATATGGACGTGATTAAATGCATGGTAGTGGAGCTGGCTGAGTTACATGGTGGATTATTGTGGTTTGAGTTTGGTTTGTAACATGATGCCTCTTATAATGGTGTCAGCGGTGGGATCGAGTATATACTTACAATGATCAAAAACACATAATAGATCCATATCCAGGGAGAATAGACATCCTGCAAAAGATACTGGATATCCACCCAGCCCTCTAAAGTGATCACCTACAGAGTGCATAGGAGTAGGAGGAGTAGGAGGACGACACAGATAGAGAGAAACAGAGAGCCCAAGGTCAAAGGTCAGAAGTCATACATTATCAGAGTGGGCTCAGAAAGAGAAAAAACTGTTAAAAAGGGTTTCATTCATCGTGAAAGATACCTAGGTAAAGGATAGAGAGGGGTGTACAGGAGAGGGGAGATTCAGTCAGGTGCAAAGGATTCTGGGAAGGATTTAGAAAATAGGTGCTGCTGTATAATAAGTGGTTATGTAATACGTAGTGTGCTTCACTGTACAGGGTCTCCTTTAAATTGCAGTGATAGAAAGCAATACTAATTAAATATATCACACATCTCGGGTATACATGTGTGCTATTTCATTCCAGTTACAGTGAAAAGCAGGCCCACAAATTGCTACCAACTAATACTTGATATATATTTTACTGTTATATTTGTATACAGTTAATGTATTACTTAATAATACAAACAAAGACCTTTTTTACATATAAGCTGATTTAAATTAGCATTCCTGTAAATAAGGAATAGACATTGCTCAGCCAATTGATATAAGCCAGGCTGCAGTATTTGCAACTCATAGGCCATGCTTTGGACACTGACAGAATAAATCGGTTGGGACACGGTGTTGGTTATTCTTTCGGCTCAGCGTTACAGCTGACATGCTGCTGGCTCAAGCTTATGAAGACGTGATGAATGCTAGGATATAAACATAAGATTAAGAGGGGATTTGTGGGACCAACACACTCCACTCTCCCACTAGATCACGAGAAAGTGAAATCACATTCAATAATCTAGACAATGACACAAGATGTGATTCTTTTTTAAACTCCTTGTTATTGCTAATATGATTTTGGTTTCTCTAATTCAAGTAAGATGTGTTATTTTCCTGTAATCCATGATACATTTATACGGTTTATTCCCGAATTAGATACTCTACTTACAATAAAACAAAAAATGGCATTGATTGAACAACATAAATGATCAATTTTATTGTTAAATGATCCTCTTGTCACCAAGTGTGTTAATAATGAAATAATTTACTTTGAATTTCATGTATATTTCACATGAAAATGTCTGGAAATCACCTAAAACTTAACATTCATGTACATCATATAGTCATAAAAACCTTTGATAATCACTTTGAATATCACTCACATTTCATGCAAAAAATACACACCCACACATACATGTGCTTCAGAAAAAGCAGAAATTTTATTGGTTCTTAAAACTTTTGATTATGACGGGAATGTACAAAAAAAGGAGAAAGTAAAAAAAGAAGCACAACCTATCCTCCACAAACCAGCAACCATATCCAATCTTAGGAGATATAGCCAGGCCGGAAAGAAGACGCATCTATGAATAAAAACAATATTTATCCACTTTCCCGTAATCTGAAATTTAAAGCTTTAGCAAGAGAAAGAAAAACAATTCTTTTTAGACTCAAAATAGCTTTTTTATACAGAAACATCACTTAATGACATACTGTCACAACAAACACAAATATTCATTCCCATGTATTCGCAGAATTCACACAAACATTTATCCACCTTCTTCTAATTACACATCACATTTGAACATCAAACACAAATCAACTTGAGAGTAGGACATTTTGTGTGTTCAGTTCGCCCTGGTCCAAAAATGGAATTTAGCGACCCACCTTCTAAACTTAAATACACATCTGAGACAGCATTTCCCCGACCAGACGTTCCTTTACTATGGAAAGAGATTCTGAAGGTGCTTCTGCACTAGCTCGAGCTTGAGAAATAGTGCACTGTCAGGTAGATCGAGGTAGATCAAGGGATAAGCACTCCACCAGCTTGAACTGAAGCTCGAGATTTAGGTCTATGGATCATGATGGGAAAGGACTTAGATTTTGGGCTAGTCCACCACCACTCAATTTAATGCACTATTTTTAACCAAAACCACAAAACAAGCTTATGTTTGTACTAAATGACTTGGGCAAAGATTTCACCCAATTTAGCAAAATATTTTGGTAGAGAGAAAAGACCTGTTATTTTTTGACCGGGCTAATTCACTGGATCACATATAGTACACTATCTGGCAAGCTTGAGCTAGTGCAGCAACGCTATGGGAAGGGAATCTGAGTTAATAAAAAGAACGCTTTATTCTTCAGGACGGTTAAAGCCAGACTTGCATCTGTTTCCCCCTAGGGGAGATGTGTTCTGTTTCTGTCTAGCATCTGAGGGGGTGGTGCAGTGATGAGGATTTGTCTGCATGGCAACCCTTCTATTCATCTCATAATGTTCACATTCCCATAATTTACTTAGTAGGTTTTGATTTTAGAAAAAGTCCTATTCCGTTGTGTCCTATTTGGTGTTCAATAAAAAGCATGAACAAGTCTCTGTGCACCATATTACACTTGTACACTTTTAAATTTATATAAGTAAACATGTTTAATCTCCCAATTTTATTTAGCCACATATAGATAAAAGTTGTAAATGTTGTACATAGTTTTTCATGAGCACATATTTTAATGCTGGTTGAAATTTTTAAAAAATAGACATGTCATTTTAATGTCCAAAGAATAAAGTCTTAATTCAACAATTGCATCTCTGCACCTTATCATGTACTTACTTACAATGGGTTGACGAGAGTGGATCATACAACTCTCCAATTTGCCTTCTTTAATTTTTCGAAATTCTGTTTTGATCTACTGTATTCGCTGTAATTTTCGCGCAATTAATTTTTCGCGCTTATAGGTCGTAAAACATATTTGCGGTTCTTAAATTCGCGCTGAATTTATGTATGAATGCAATTAACCCCATTCAAAGCATGCATAAGAAATCATGCTCATATATTTGCGTGTTTTTAAATTCGCGCCGTACAATCTTTGCGCGAAATCCACGAAAATAAATGTACCGCAAATATTTCCACGTTTACAGTATTGGTTATCCCTGTATTTCTAAAGGGCCTTTACTCTTGTTGAGAGTGTCTCCTTTATTATTATGTAGTGGTTGAATTCATTTAAAACCCCTCTACCCTTAACCCTCATCTCTACCACAACTCACTTCTGAAATGTGGTTGAATTGATTACAATCCTTCACTTTAATAGCCTCTTACTCTCTATAGGTTTCCTATATTTGTGTGTTGATCGTAGTCCCCACCACAGAGCTGTTCAATTCATTTCCATGCTTAAATCCAAGTTACGATGAGAAGATTACCACCAGAGCAACAAAACAGGTTTAGTATATGCCATGGCCAATGTATAAATCTAGTTACATTTATTTTGTAAATGTGACATGGGTATAATGCAAGCTGTCCTCTCCCTGAGTATTTCCACATCACACAATTGCGGTGAATATCTCATTTTAGGGATGTTTTGCTTCTTTTATTTGAAAAGAAATTAATAATTTGACTTTTCGATATACGAATTAGCAAATTTTTGTTAATTTTCGCAATGTTCATTCATACTATACATTCAATATAATAATATCAATGATGAAGGGGATTTAAGGAAGGAAAGGCCAATTCAAAATGACTATTGAAAAATAGTGGATGTTTTTTCATAAAATCATTCATAAAGTTTCAAATTACTTTGCAATGATTGAAACATGTTGTTTTGTGTACCTACATGTATTTGCTATGGATATCAATTGCGTTTGATATTATTCATGTACATGTATATGGAATAGTTTGAACCTTGAATCATACACATAAAACAGTATGATCATTCATCTTAAAGACCGTGGACGGAGTGAGTACAACCTTACATCGATTGAAAGCTAATTAGGCGCATAACATGAATACACACAAATAAATTCAATTTCCATAACAGTATTCATAAAAAGATGATCGAACCTCAACCAGGCCATCCCTCCCAAATACTCGAAAAGTTACCCCTATTTTGAAGTCGCTGGTGATGACGTCAAAGAATGTTAAGGGAATGCTACGGCCAGGCATGATTGGGTTTCGCCTTTAGAAAACACGTTTGTATTGCTATGTCAGAACACATAGAACCCATGTGTGCTAGAATTCTTTTGTTATGAAATGAAAGGGTAAATCATTCAGCATTTAGCATGTAGCATTCCGTTAACATTTTTTGACGTCATCACCAGCGACTTCAAAATAGGGGTAACTTTTCGAGTATTTGGGAGGGATGGCCTGGTTGAGGTTCGATCATCTTTTTAAATGAAATACTTTCTAGATGGACAATAAAAACGCTTAAATTGGGTAATTGGTTGTATTATGTAAAATTATTAGCTTTCGTTTTATATGTAATTTGGGTTTTCATTTCTCGGTCCGGTCTGGGGCTTTAAGACGAATCTACAGTGCGTCCCAAAAAGAACTATACACTTTTGACAAGGCTACCAAATTAAGAATATATACATGTAATTCTTGGGGGAAAGGTTTAGAAGTATATAAAGCTCATATCCTCAACTATCATTATGACACAAAAAATTCTGAAAATAACGCATTCTTCAGGGAGCAATGCCCACTTTTATGAAGGACACAAAAAATAGCCTGCGCAGGAATTCGTTATTCATTTACCACTTGTAAATGGTGTGCCAAGAAGGATTCAAAGAACTAATTGAATGAATCAGGTAGCAGAGTAATTTTAAGATATATCAAAAATCAGAAATAAACAATCAATATTATGCAAAATGTAGTTTTTCACCGTTTTGTTTTCATATCATTGGTTTTTGCTCTGACTTCAGTTTATTTTTGTCTTTGATAGCCGATTTATTCCATTATTACTTGAATCCGTCTTGGCACGCCATACACAAGGGATAAATGGATAGCGAATTCCTGCACAGGCTGTTTTTTGTGTCCTTCATGAAAGTGGACATTGCTCACTGAAGAATGCATTATTTTCGGATTTTTTAATTGCCATAATGATAGTTGAGGATATGAGCTTTATACACATCTCAACTTTTCCCGGAAGAATCATATATTTTTAATTTGGTAGCTTTGTCAAAAGTATATAGTTCTTTTTGGGACGCACTGTAGATAAAGTACTCTTTTCCTACAGCCGCAAGAAAGCGCAAAACATCACAGGAGTTGGCAGCCGCCCGATGTAGGCTGCAGAATGCGGACAAGTAAAAACATGCACCATCAGCAAATTAGTATCGTTCACACGACAAGCCTTAACTCCAAGTTAACTCCAAGTTATCCTCTAGAACTTAGTCCTCGAGGATAACTCGGAGTTAACTTTGAGTTTAAGGCCCATGTGAACGAACTCGGTGTTTATGTTCTCGAGGACAAATCGGGTTTATGTTCTCGACAGATCTTAGGGTTAAGTCTCGAAACTCCAAGCAGTGGGTGGTCTCTGATGGGCATTTGAGCGTGTGGACACAATTTCAACTTGGAGTTTCTTGTTCTCGAGGATACGAGTGACCTCTTGTAGTATGGGGAAATGAATAGCGCGCGCTACCTACAAATTGTACTTAAGGTCATCAAGCTTCTCGCTTATCCTTGAGGATAACATTCCATGTGAACAAGCCGTCAGGATTTAAATTCTTAAGGATACAATCCTCGAGAACTAAAACCCTGATGGTTCCGTGTGAACATGGCTATTGTGACCATAGCTTTACCCCTTTATTTCCTAAGGTTCGAGGATCTCTCTCTATCTCTAGCCTACTGGAAGCATCTCAGAGAATTCAATTTCCTGTTCAACGGCTTCCATGCGGGACCAAAAAGTAATTCTTCAGTCCGCTGGCAGAGAATGGCATATATGTTGTCATGTTGTGATATGTGCTAGTCCATTTATGAAACCAATGCTCTCTTGTTTCCTCAAGTGGTTTCTTTCTGTTTTATCCTTAAGTTGATTGTTCCAAGTAATATTTTAACTCCTCATAAACGAAAGATTTTTGTATTTGTTTCCATGATTTTTAAAGCAAACAAACAAAAAAATAGGGAAGCCATGAAAAACTGCACAAGACTGAATTGATTTCAATGTAATTGTAATTTGAAATTAGTCTATTTCCCAACAACTGTTCAAGCTTTGTACACATCATGTTTTTCTTCTTTAGGAAACTGGTTTATCATTTCTCAACTCAAACTTTCAAGGATTCCCTCAGTTTGATACAAGACTTTATAAATAAATAAATGACCACATTCTCTTGTGTCTGTTTTCTTGAAATGCAATTTTGAATTACTTTTATTTTTAAACAGTTCCGTTACAAAAGATAAAATCTCCATTGGAAATACTATCTTTAGGCTTAGTTTAAACCCAAATCAAATCAAAGCAGCTTAATTTTAATGTGAATTATATTGCACTTTGCCACAACATATCACATTCATTTACTCTATGCATCTCCTTTCCTCTCTCTCCCGGGACGTTAATAATGTTCCGCCGATGCACATACGCACAGATTTCATCCATGCTTCTACACGAATGTCCCTCATTATGCAGGCAAGCGGGGAGAGAGAAGCTAACCCCCGCCGTTATCAAATTACGGTGCGATGCCTGCATAATACCATGTACTTATCGGTCTAGACTCCACTTACATACATGCATGTTGAGTACTCTTTATTAGGAAGGTTTTTAGGTGAGTTCTGGAAGAACTTGGCGCACTTGGGGTTTCCTGGTGCCCTCTGGTAATGTCTGAAGGTTAGCGGTTTCAAGGAATCGTCTAGATGTTTGTCTATGATGATAGCAATATGATACATGTAGTTGAATGAATCTATCATATTGTGTTTCATAATAACATGTTTTGCTGTATTAGAATTCCCCATTTCTTACACTTTATGTATAATAATGATTATTAACGGTTTCAAGGAACCGTCTACATGTTTCTCTATGATGATAGCAATATCATACATGTAGTTAAATGTTTCTATCTTATTGTGCTTCATAATAATGTGTTTTGCTGTATTAGAATTCCTCATTTCTTACACTTGATGTATAATTATGATATGTTTTTGTTAATCCTAAATCTGTTTGGCAATGTCTAAAGGTTAACGGTCTCAAGGAATCGTCTACATATTTGCCTATGATGATAGCAATATCATACATGTAGTTAAATGAATCTGTCATATTGTGTTTCATAATTATATGTTTTGCCGGATTAGAGTTAGGGATTTCTTATAATTTATGTGTAATTATGATATTATGTTTTCAATTTTCTTAATCGTGATCACCAAATATGTCAATATTCATATTGTGAATAACAGCGCCGTAAAGTTAGAAGTTAGAAACATGATAATTAAACGTATCTTTATCTCATTGTGCTCCATAATGATGTGTTTTGCCGGATTAGAATTCCTGATTTCTTACAGGGCCTTCTGTGCGTGTAATAATGATACCATGATTTCATTTTTCTGAATTATGTTTACCAAATGTATCAATGTTATAAATGACAGAGCTGTAAAAACTAACAACAACAACCAATAGAGACATGAAATTTCACAAATACTAATTTCATCTACTTGCATTCTGAGAGTGTTGTTTTGTTGTTAATTCCATTTATCAATAAAAATAAGATTTATACCTACGTCATTACTGCTATTAAAAAAATTATTACTCAACGGAATCATTACCTATCCTTAGTAATAAAAAAGAGCCAGGGCTATTATTGTTATTGTCAATTACAATGATTTTTATAAAAACCACCTGTTGTAGATAATAAGTAAAATCAATCATGCCTAATAATTCCTCAGTATGTTCATGATCGTGAGCAATTGTCTCACATTTGACTTGAATACGTTTGAACCAAGTAGCAACCTCAATCAAACCTAGTTTTGCATGACCTCAACTTTTTTATAGGCTGTAGGCCTAATTCAAAATCATTCTATCACATTGTCTGTTTAGGGGAAAAGGTTAAATTTGTCATAAAACACTAGAGAAATGGATTATATTTCATTAAATCAACTAAGGAACCATTTGCTTTAAATAGGAGTTTATTTCAAATCATACTATAATTGTGGTAATCAGTATTAATATTAACCATTCAGCACCTAGAGACTGCGTGAAAAGTGTCGGTTTACTCACTAGCGGAAAGGGATATGCTGTGTTTTAATCAGATTTTTGTCAATAAGAATTGCTCTTCAAACCTAATCTTTTGAGCAGAATCGGACAGCACACATCCAATGTGTAATCCACAACAAGTATGGGCATGTTTCATCACATATTTTTGATACTATCTTGCCTGTAGCGTGCTTGAGACAGGGGCGGTTTTGGGCGGTTTAGTGAGTATTAAGTTGAGGGGCGGTCTCAGGCGGTTTAGGTACTAAAGGGTTAATGGACTTGTGTATTCATCAACATAAACCCTAGACATGTGCAATTTCGCAATGTTAAAAAACAAGTCGATATAAATGGAATCTGCATTCGCTCTGGATATTGTGAACATTCTCTGCATGCCAGGAGCACGTATGTATCATGTATCATTCACGTCATGAATGTCTTCATTAGGTATTCCGCGAGAGTGCATGCTCTTTCAATGCTAACATCCAATTCTACCATGCAGGCGACAGCAGCAGGGACCCGCACTGCTCAAATACAACTTAATAGCCGAGAGCCAGAGCATCATATGCTGCTCTTAGTTTGCTTTGATCTATTCCCTCTGGTTCTCCCTTATCCCTAAAGATGTTTTTATCCTACACTTCAAAGATGCCTTCCACCTTCATCCTCCTCCCCCTCATGACCTAGCTCTGACTTTCATCTATTTTTGTCTTAATTTTTTTTCCATTTTGATTATCTTCTGTACTTCCACCTTACTCTACATCCTCTTCCCCCTCATAACCTAGCTCCGACTTTCATCTATTTTTTCTTTGTTGTTGTTTGTTTTTTTTCAATTTTGATTTTCTTCCTTACTTTCCCCTTACTCTACATCCAACTCACCTGATGACCTACCTCCGACTTTCATCTATTTTTTTCTTTCTTTTTTCATTTTGATTTGCTTCCTTAATTCCACCTTACCCATCGATAGGTACAGGTACACCATCGCCCCCTGATTATGCATGAGTGACCTAGGCATTGTCCGAAAAATCGGCGCAACGTACCGTGCTGACCCGGTAAGATTGCATCGAGAAAGGTCAGGGCAAGTGCTGGTGGAACTGAGCTGAAGATAGAGGTTATTTATCAGATTTTTTTTTTTTTTTTCTTTCTCTCTCTCTCCATTGACATTGTCAATTCAGCAGGAGGAAAATAATTATTATCTGTTTAATAATTTTTCTGGTTTTGCATTTATGCAGATGACACTGGAATATTTTTCAAATATATAATAATAAAAATAAAGGAAAAAAGAAATCTATATAGACTTCTATATATATAATTATGAGAGAAATGTCAAATTTGCATTGGCGATAATAGTCAAATATGACTGATTGCCATTAAACCTAACGAAAGAAGAAGAAGAAGAAGTATATCTTCCTTGCCTGATGACCTAGCTCTGACTTTCACCTATTTTATTTTTATTTGTTTGAATCATCTTTCTTACTTCATCTCATATTCCTCAGCTTCTGGTAATTATAGTTCAATCCTTTAGACTTATATATTACTAGTTTAAATCATACCCTCACTTTCACCTACTCTTTTTTTCTGATTCATTTGAATAATCTTCCTTTCTCAAACCTATATTCCTCTTCTCTTATTTGAAGTTTAATCCTTTTGATTTGCATGTGTATATATAATTAGTCAAACCACACACTCACTTTCACCTACTTATCATTTTGTTTTTCTTGTCTTTTTGAGTGATCTTCATTATACTCACTCCCATTTTCCTCCTCTTCTTCTTATTTTTAGTCTAATCCTTTAGACTTATATAGTTGCTTACATTAGTACACATTCAAAGCTTGAGATATCAAACAATGATTGATTTAGGAGCAAAACAATATTCTAATTTATATGGGGGAGTATATATCGTCCACTTAAAAATATACAAATGAAAATAATATATCTCTAAAGCTGAAGAATTATACATTTCTATGTGTGGGAGGGGATTAGTATCCCTCGCAAATGGGTACATCAAAGGTAGAAATATATCATGCAAATATCTTTTACGATCCATATCATTGCTATCAACACTGAAATTAACCTAAAGTAACCCATACTCTATAAGCATTTCATGGTATTTTAATCTGTCTTTATTATGATACAGAGAGGGAATTTGAATCCCTTCTCATGTGCTTAGACATGCATATTGTAAACAGACTTGACTTTTAATTGGATACCATACACAGTACGTGCAATCTTTTACGTGCCTAGTATGGCTGAAGAAGATATATTGGCTGAGCGAGTGATGAGCATTAAAAACCATTATGAGCCAACATGGATCTATTTCTTCTCTTGGCAACAGACTTTGTATTCTTCAATCAATATTATCTGTGTTGAGGTATCATCTATCGTATGTGATGGTGATGGTGATGAGCGTTATGACCATTAAAGAACATCATTGATACTTTTCTTTCATCTCTAATAAACCTCCCAGCATGTTGAGGTATATACATGTATAAGAGAATGTATAAAGTTTCTGGCTAGCTCCAGGCATATGCGAACAATCTTCATGCTATTTAATGTGTCAAAATGTTCAGGTTTCGAGAATTAATGTTTTGAATGTTTTCAAGGAATTATTATTGCATAATATATGAACAATATATTCTATCATGATGCTGCCGTTTAAAGTTTATAGATCTACTACATAACTTTAATTGATACCAAAACTATCAAGAAGAAATTTTACAGGATTTTATTTGATTTTCGACAATTGAATTGTGTATTTAATGTTCCCTACTCTGTTTTGTAGCCACTTCATTAAAATCATCTTGCTACAGAGTTCCCATACCACATCCATACTCACACAATAATTTACTAGTAGTATTCAAACACTTTGACAAACCGCACAACATCATTTGATAAATGCATACCATACACTATAAGTCTTAACTGGGGGAAAAAATCCATGTTAGAGATAACAACAACTAAATATAACATATCCACAGCCCCCCCCCCCCACCTCTCTCTCTCTCTGTCATACACACACACATGCACACACGCATAATTTCAGATAAAACTTTTAAAAAATCGACCATAAATCAATTATCTGACTTTTCTCATCCCTGAATTCCTTATAAAGAGATGGAAAGAATGTTAAAATATTAGAGTGGAAAAAGAACCCAAAGTAGAAGTGAGCCTCAGCACAGACAATGTACCTGTTGAGCAAAACTTGTTACCATTCATTGACAATGTAGAAACATTTAAACATTATAAAAGAAAATGTAAAGCAAATATAATGGCAAAATATATAACATCATTAGAACATCATTTTTTACTAAAAATTCATTAAGCACATATTGTGTCAAATACATCTTAATAAAAAAAAAATTGCTTCTCGGTTATGATCTAAAATGATATATAATAATTTGTTTTCAGGTCAACTAAAAACCTAAAAATCTTGAATTTTATAGTCTCCAGAACTTTGCACTTGAGATATTTTAAAGTATTAATAGAAAAAATTATATTTCCCTCTCCAAATCGTACTTTGTCCCCTATCATAAGGATTTGAGTTTCCAACATGAAAAATTTGCATGAGCATCATAATCTCATTAAAACAATACAGGATGCCTTCGGTCATTAGTTAATTCAACTTTCCCTGACCCCTTTTTCTTTTCATTTGTTGATTGTCTAAATATGTAAATATGTTTACACTGAGTATAATATTTTGCTAAATAAATAACAATATTATAATATGTATTGCCTCTTTAAGAAGACAAAAAATAAAGGAAAAAAAGAGACATCTTACCTGGAATATAGCGATCCATGCGTAGAGTATATTGTCGAACGATATCGAATTTAAAAATGGGTTTTCGTCACTAATGGCACATTTTGTATAGTACTGATTCCAATTGATGCAGTTGGATGAGTTCATTACATAACTGTTGTCCCCATAGGGTAATGCTGATCCATTGCATATCATTCCATCAAAGGAATATAGAGGCTTGCTCTCTGTACATTGTCTCATACCCTTATCGGAGGGGAGGCTACAGACGTAATCCGTCCACGGCTCATCTTCGGTGAAAAAGTCCGTGAGATTGGGATACCTGTGGATAAATATAAATTGTTTTTGAAATTATCATAATGAAAATCTTGAACAAATCTCGATTCCAGTAGAATCCCATTTTCTCTGCCCACTTTTTTCAAATAATGATAGTCATCACGATTATAATAAAGAATATAAGTTTTATTCATGATAAAGGACATTCAATAAGTAATGCAAGTAACTGGGCTCCTTGTCCCTATGTAAATTACATTAATGGAAAATACATGTACTTGGCTATTATAATTATTGAATTGGTAAAGATATGATCAAATCTATCATTATTCAAATAGGGGTATTCGTTTACTGTCATGGTTACTCACGTTACCTGTGGAATTGCACCAAGTCATTTTTTCCTGATGGTACCAATAGTTTAATCTAGCTTTCATCATAAGGTGGACAAGCAAATATAGATTTCCTTTTTCCTGACAGGTATGAAACTACTACACCAGGGAGCAGAGAGGCAAATTCACAATGATATTTTGCCGAATGTCATTGGCCCTGTTGACCTGGGAGGGCATTTCATCAAAGGACTTGTCGGACGTTTTATCCGACAAACTGTTATAAGCTACTGAAATGCTTGCATCTGATTGGCTGAGAACAAATTTATTGGATAAAATGTCCAACAAGTCTTTTGATGAAATGCCCTCCAGGTTTCAATTTTATTGGTCAGCATGTGTCTAGTTTCTTATTTCCATTTCCATATTGCAATACTTTGTCCTCTTTACATATAGTTCGATTACTTCCAACTAAAAATAAGTCCACAAACATTTAAAAAAAAAAAAAAAAAAGAATTAGAAATTGAGCTTCCCGTGGCATGGGAAATAGCGTTGTTTAAATAATTAATTTAATACTTTACATGCCATTCACAATTGATTGACCCTAACCCACCTCCTAACTTTCAAAGGTGTCATGTTACATAAATGCATGTTTATTGCATGTTTGACATACATATAATTTGATCTAGTCTTCCAGAAGCAAAAGGCCATTACTCTGTATTAAAGTGTACACATTAACACCCTTCTGAAACTCAACAAAAGATATTACCTTTCTACATTAAAAGCTTTCGCCAAGGTCATTACTTGATTTGTATAGTCAGATTCAATTTGCATCATTTGTATTTACGTATTTCTGACGTCAAACGATTTGACACCATGCTAAATAGCTGTCGGCTGGTAATTACCTGGCAACTAATGCATACTAGCTATACACCTGTGAATTGATTTATTTGTAGGAACATGTATTGAAATGTTCTGTTTTCATTAATAATAATAATAATAGTTTTTTATATGGTGCTTAGTTAGAAACTGACGAAAGGGCTCTCCATTATTACATGTATTACCCCGGTCATGGGATTTTATCCCGGATGACCAGTAAAACATATGACTTTATATGTTCCTTTATACTTCTAATATTACAATCATATATTTATTTGCTTTTTGCATACATTTAATTTTAATTGCGAAATTGTTTGTCCTCAGAAATTTGGCATGTATCATGAAGTTGAAATTGAAAAAGATAGATAGAATTCTCACAACTGTCTTACATCTACATGTACATGTTCAGTAACGAGCATTAAGGACATTGAATTTTTATGTTCAGTAAAATTCGAGGTGAAAAGAGGAATGTAACATGAAATCAAGGACTTCCATTAATGCATGACGTCTCATCAAAAATGAAAATATTACGTCAAAGCATACGTGTACATAAGTGGGAATATCAAGGGTTTGATAAATTTTTATTATGACATGTATCAATAGGGGAATAGCAGCTGTACATGAGCATTATTCCACAAGTAGTGCTATCAGCTTTCTACCTTTATACCAGTATAAGACTCCCTACTGAGTTGAGCACGTTAACATGACGTTTCTATCAGTCTAACCCAGTGGTCAAGCCAGGCGTGAAAAATTGCCCCCCTCGTAGTATAAGACTCCCTACTGATCTAAGCATGTAACTTGACATGCCTCCCTGTCTAACCCAATGTTTAGGCTAGAGGTGAAACTTTGCCAACTCTAATTATAAGCCAGGGTTGAAATTCCCCCCCCCCCCACCATCAGTACAAGATTTCCTAATGCTGATCTGAACATGTTAACATAATATTAGAGCATAGACCGCAGAGCAATTGTCGCTGGAGAAAATGTCAGAGACCCCCTGATACTGGTCAAAATGACTTCACAAGCTTCTTTTTTCCCTCCTACTTAAACATGTCAATGGTTTGATATTCTTTTTATCATGAAAAGCCCCCTCAATGTTGGACTTACCCATCCCCTACAGTAGCCTTCTGGTCTTGAAAGCATCTGTTCCTTAAAAGACCCTTCCACAGTTGTAATAGTGTTTTATGTTAGGTTAAAGTTTAGGCACAGAGTTAAGGCCAGGCTGAACTTAGCTACTCAATTACTAGGGAATCACCACAGAGCAATTGCCCGAAGAAATTGTAATACAGACCCCCTGAAAATGGTCCCAATAATTGTACACGCTTCTTTTCCACTCCTACTGACACGTATGTCAATGTTTTGATATTCTTTTTATCATGAAAAGCCCCCTCAATGTTTGACTCACCCATCCCCTACAGTGGCGTTCAGGTCTAGAAAGCATCTGTTCCTTAGGAGACCCTTCCACAGTTGTACCCCGATGATGCCAAATATGAAGAAGACGAAGAAACAGAGCATGAGAACGTTCCCCAGCATGGGCAGTGTATCTAGAAGTAACATGACTAAAATGCGCAGACCTGAAATAAAGAATAAAGGAGAGAAAGGAGAGTGTAATTGAAAGTTAATGCCATTATTATCACAGAATGATCAAGATACTGTAAAACCGGAAACATTCGCAAAATGGAGCCGACAGTAATTTTCACAGAATGAAAATTTAGCAAATTGCTGACCATCAACTTACTTATACAATGTACAATATTGTAATAGCATTCAATGCCTGAATTGTGTAGACATACACTTTGGCGGGCATTTTACTTTTGCAGATCTTGCCTCCTCACAAAATTAGCAAAACTATCATGCACGCAAAATTTGCTAGTTTTACAGTAAGTATTTTAGAGAGTTCTATACCTAAGAAAACAATTGTTTATAAGATAAAAGACAACTTCAGCTTTTTAGCCAATCCATTACAATGTAGGATACTGATAAGGGATGAAAAGTGCATAGGAGACAGACTATCAAGTATCTTGATATTTCCAAAGTCACTTAATTAAGTACCAATACTAATCAAATACTACTAAATGTAAAGTCTTGATTGATAATGTCTGGAACAGACATTATCAATCAAGAAAGGTCAGAAAGGAAATGGTAAATCCAAGATTTAGAACCAGAAGATTTTGAATACATGTATCACAGTTAGCTCTTTATCCTTAAAACTATTAATTTCATGAAGTTACATATAATTAATAAGAATACCAAAGGCATGCATGAACAGCATTATATGGCAAAGGGGCAAGTAAACATATAAACTTTAAAATACTATCTCACAGTTAAAAATGACTTCTTCTTTTCAAGTATTTTCTCTCTGTTTGATTGTTTGTTCTGTTTGATTGTGTCATTATATCTGTTTACATTTGAAAGATCGTAATTTAACCTGTTGGGGACGAGCTGATTTGGCTTTAACACACATTTCCCATAGACCTCAGCCCGAATATATTCGGGCTTAGTCCTCAACGGATTAAGTTTAAGTTTCTTAAAGGAATGAAAATCTGAATCAGACAAGCAGTTCTAACTACAATTACAGTTCAATTAATCTATCTTGAAATCCTCTATCAGGCATTGTCTGAGCTGAGGATTATATAAAACGATCTTTAGTATTCCATCCTTGAATCTGGTTCACCACTTGACTTGTCAGATGGTGTGTTTATAAGGTGTACGTGGGGTGATATCACAGGGGTTAGAGTGGCCACTTTGGAGCATTTGACTTGGTCGTAAAGGTCTTGATCATCCCCAAGGGTGGGGGAGAGACAGAGACTCAAGTGTGTGAGTGAGGCAGAAAGATACCTATGGATATCAATAGCCGAGTTCACATGAATACTGTAATTTCGCTGATGCGTATCGGTGAGCATTTTATCATAACTTACATCCATATACGCCATACACTAAGGTGATAACACCATAATAGTGTGGTATTTCCACATGAATGGGTGTCCTATGTGCCCTATTTTTTTTTTGGAAAGCAAAATTGCTGCAAAATAAGCATAAATTAGAAGAAACTTCACAATCAAATACTGCATCATTGACACTTGTTCACTGAGTTTTAAAAGGCATCATCTAATCCAAAATATGGTTTATCAAGCATATATTTTTGTCCTAGATATTAACATTGGAAGATTTTACTCAATACTCCGATTTATTCAACTGTCAAGCTTTCTATTTGGCAAAAAAAAGTAGTTAAGATGTTAAAAAATAATTCACATAGATCAATAAGGTGGGCAAATTTTAGATGCAATATGTGAAGATTGAAACTAGGTTGTTTTTTCAGTTTATCCTTTTTATGTTTTGGTTTTTCTTCTCTTTTTTTTTCTCCTTTTCTGCAAAACAAGGAAATTCAAGAATAATACTTTCATATCTACAGTAGATCCCATGCAATCTAAAGAAATTTCTTCAAGAAAGTTTGTTCCATTTTTTTAAAACTCATATTATTCTCTGCGGGGGTGGTGGGAGGAGGATTAGCTAGTCCTTCACGATGTATCCTTCACTCATGTATCGATTTCGGCTTAAAACATCAACCTCCAGGCTGCAAGACCACAACTATACACCATATAACACATTGGCACCTCTCCCCTACATTAAACCATCATTAGAGCATTATGAGAATCCTGTTAAGAAATAACTGGGGACTATGATTTTGAGTCCTATCTGAAGGTCTTATTGAGGATCTATCCTATCTGAAGGTCTTATAGAGGATAAGGCCCTAAAAGCATGGCCATCAGTTCAAACCTTGGACCTCCCAGTTACCAAACCACAGCTCTACCGCCTTGCAATATAACACATTGGCACCTCTCCCCTACATTAAACCATCATTAGAGCATTATGAAAGAGCCATATACCCTCTCAAGAAATGACTGGAGGAACAATGATTTTGAGTCCTATCTAAAGGTCTTAATGAGGATAAGACCCTAAAAGCATGGCCATCAGTTCAAACCTTGGAGCTCACAGTTACCAAACCACTGCTCTTCCAACTACGCCATTCAAGGCAACACATTGGCACCTCTCCCCTACATAAAACCATCATTAGAGCATTATGAAAATGCCAAATATCCTATCAAACGAGGACTAGAGGAAATATGATTTTTGAGTCATATCTAAAGGTCTTAAAGAAGATGCCTACAGTTCAAACCTTGGACTTCCCAGTTACCAAACCACAGCTCTACCAACTATGCCATATAACACATTGGCACCTCTCCCCTACATTAAACCATCATTAGAACATTATGAAAGAGCTCAGCATCCTGTCTATAAAGGAGTTAGAATCAGCTAGGTAGAAGGCAGGTGAAAGCATATCATTAGCAATGCTCATTACATCGTCTGACTGCCTCACCATTCCAGGGCAATATTCATTTTAGGCAGTTCTGCACTAGCTCGAGCTTAAGAAATAGCGCGGTAAATGGTGCATCAGGAAAAAAAATAAAATAAATTGGTGCTGCACTAGGTCTAGCTTAAGCTAGCTAAAGGTTTGCATTAACGACCTGACCTGGAGATTGAACAAACAAGCCAGTATTGCGCACTGGTAACTTCTGCTTGCGATTACGTGCACAGGTGCATGATGGCCGGGATTCGGCTTATTTCAAGTTAGTGCAGCAACGCACAATTTAGCACACTATTACGTACCGAAACCGCAAAACTAGCTCAAGCTTGTTTTGAAAGCCCAAGATGACTCGGGATACGATTTCATCTAATTTAGCGCGCTATTTGAGAGAAAAAGCCTGATCTCCTTTGATTGGGCTAAGTCATTGGCCCGATCAAAGGAGATTGGGCTAATTCACTGGGACACATATGACGCGCTATCAAATTAACTTGAGCTGGTGCGGCACCGCCTGCTGAGCCGGAGCAAAAGTGCTCGTCTTGTTTTCTGCTCTCGTGAACCATTGTGCGATTATGGCTACCGGGAATGGGATTGGTGCGCTGACGTGCTAAATATCTTACCTGCCCCATGCTTAATAGCTTGTAAGCACCTGCTTCACATTTCAGGCTCATTATATTCAAAAACTAGATATGGAACATATTTGTGTTTATATCACACATTTAAAATTCTCCTCGCTTGCTCATTATATCCAAGAGCAGATGGAGAGGGTGTATTTTTTTGTATATCACACATAATTATCCTCCCCAGTTCATTATATTGAATATACTCATTTGCTGTGTTCATAAGCAGATACAGAACTCTTTTCATATATCACACATCTATCCTTCTCTCATGCCATTATTCAAAACGAGATTACATTGATAATACCCAAAAATGAATATAGCCATAGGGCTTATATTTACTATCACATATTTATGATTCTCCTCACTTGTTCATTGTATTCAAAACTGGATCGAGCATGATCAATAAATCATATATCATATATTTATGATTTATCCTCTCTTGCTCACTATATTTAAAATTCAAGTCCTGATGTTTAACAGGATGCCATGCTTATCTGTACAGTTAACCAGAAATCACTATGCTTTATAACACTCAAGATTCTATTTAAACCCATTTCGATAATAAACAGAAGGCAAAATAATAGTCACAAAACAAGTAAAACTAATTTTAAGAATATGTTATCATGACTCAAAATAAAAATCCCATCAAAGACATTTGAATCATCCCATTCTTAAACATCAAGACCTACGTGAAACATAAGACTACGTGGGATAGCACTGGATGGGCATTAGACAAATTAGTTGTAGACTACGTGGCAATTTATATAGCTTTAATAACCTTCTGGCACTCAGAAGCCTAAACGATTACCAATTATCATTTCGCATGTCATGTACAGTGCAGTGACATACGAGAGTCATGTAATTTTCTGAATTCCAAGTATTTCCAGATAAATCAGCAACTGTCATGTACATAACCTAAGCGTATCGCCTATTGAAATGCATCAACATTACAATATACTCTTACAAAATCGGATCATCGTTTCCATAGGCAATACCATGAGATATTGACAATGCCCTTTAGCGGATTTTGTGTCAATGTTTGTGACCACTGGAAAGAATATGGTTCACGGCTTTTGAATTGAGCAAATTTAAATTCACCAAGGTGTAGGTAGATTTCCTGTCATAATATAAAATGTCATTGCCTTGCGCTTTTTTTCTAATCTTGATACTGAAAAATAGTTCCTATCAAGATGTGACATTTGAGGGGCTATACGCAATCTAATCTATTCATTATAATGAAGGAAATTACATATCAATCACACTTCCATCTCTATATATTTATAGAATATTGAATCTTCTTGTGATAATGAATATATCCTAAGCCAAAATACAAGGTGAAGTACACTATTAGGGACAAAACAAGGATAAAAAACATTATTAGGGACAAAAGAAGGTCAAGTATATCATTAGGGATAAATCTTCTTTTCTGCATGTTCAAATATTCTTTGAAAGATTTCTCCACACATTTTTATTTGATATTCTCATGAAAAATTATTTGTCTCTACTCATAATTGCCAGTTGTGTGTTGTAACTGTTGTACAAGTAGCTCTGTCATAGATAAAGTCATATCTGAACCTCATTATGTATTTTTCCAATTGTCAAAATGAGTGGAATCTCCATTGTACTTTGAGAAAAACAATTCAATCAAGAATAAACCAAACATAAGGACCATCAAACAAAAATAATTGACATTTACATGAGGTTGTTTCCATCTAACCAAACTATTTCTAGACGCGCCAGTAATAAAACTGCAGTCACGTCCCAAACCAAAACGGAAGCACTACTGTCATCTATCGCAGCATCCACAATTACACTGATAAAATGGGAGAGATTTAATAGACGAGCTTGCGAATAAAGAATGTAACTTACTTGGTATCCTATTTATAGCCCTAAGAGGCCGAAGCACTCGTATCGTCCTGATCGCTGATAAGCTCACGTTCTCGAGATTCAGGCTGTACTCCAGAACTCTGTTTCCAGGAGAAGATGATTGGAGAAAAGAGAGAATTTAAAGAAGGATTTTAAATATCGTTCTTTGGGAAAACAGCCCTGTGATGTGTCAAGGATGCAGACTCCATACAGAAATTAAAGTCAGTGTTAGAAACATGCTTATTCATCTACAAATCAAAAGACTTACATGTATTTCTTGTTGTTGTAATCATAGTCTTATTACTGAAAGCATACCCTTTGCATATAACTCTGTTATTATCTATATTTCTAAGACTTGGACGTGATGTGATAAATGCTTAAAATGATTATACATGATTATCATTAATTCATCATTTTATTCCCTCTACCTTTTTGGTTTAAAAGTGAGTTGACATCAACCATAAGATATGTATGAAAAAACAGACAGTTTACAGAGGTGTCACAAATTTAAAGTTTAAAACATGTTACCCTCTGTTACCATTTTAAATGCAAAACATGCAAAGTACTTAGAGTTAAACACCATTGGACACAAGTTAGTTAAATGTATAAGGATCTTTTCCAATTGTCTTACAATGATAACAGAGATGAAAACGAGCTTGTTGACATGTCATCAAACAAAAAAACATGTGAAATCATTATACATCACAGTGATTGCTCTTGTGATTTACCTGATTTTCATTGCTATTTAACTCTGAATACATACAAATTTTCAATAAAATATTTCACACTCAATTACAGGTAACTAGTAATACATGTACATCTATGTAAATTTTACACACTTTAAAAGGCTTTTGGATTTCCTTCTTTTTAAAAAAAAAATAATTCCTCATGCAAATTTTTTTTTTAAACTGATTTATACAACTTGTAAAGAAAAATTGACTGAACCCCTCTTTATTCATACAGCACCCTAACATCTACGTAAACAGCCCCAAAACATATCAAATTCTGATTCTATATACCCATGGGAATAACGGGGTAAAAAAGTAGAAAGCTTTCTCTCGTTGCCAGTCGCTTCATAAAAGCTGATGGCATTAGAGATTCGATGTCACCCCAAATCATTGAACATAGTGCACAACTCCCTTTCAAAAGACTGCCAAATTTGATCAGATTACTTCGGTGACGATGCGCTGGGACCAGCGGGGAGAGTGGAGGTAGATTACGTTGCCGTGGCAACTCGACAGTGTACATCTGATCACGTCTAGATGAAAGCCAGCCGAGTTGGGTTCTGGCCCGTCAAACCTGGTTATTTCATTCGCCTCACATTACATGTACATCATTGATGGATGTTGGAAATAATGAGGGTGGATTGGGAATAATTGATTCAATTTTTTATGGTCATTTCCACCAATATGATATAGCTCTCCTGTCTGCATGTCTGACTATAATCTTCAAGCAGGCATGCATACTGCAAGCCAAGTTTTCATTAATCCTCTTTGCATATTATCTCTGTACATTATTAAAAGACATTCCTCTTATTCATCTAAAGGTATAGCATTTTTGGCCACCTTTTGACTTTATCAAAAAATTTCAAATGTATGGTTCACATACCCTTTTCACTAGCTTTATTTTATAATATTCATATTTCTCTTAATATGCTGTGCATAAGTGTTTAAACACCCTTTAAATTTTACCTCATAATCTAGTTTTGTTTTCACTAAATACTCATGACATGAGTAGAGATATCTTTTATTGATCTTTAATCTTTAATCTGTATAGTTTTCTGAATCTTGCTTTAACCAACTCTAAACATTTACACATATAATCAAAAGCCATATGATGATTCAAATAGCAAACCTCTCATTCTTCCATATGGAAAATTTCTTCGTCCTCTCAAATACGATGCACTTTCCTCCTTACATACACCAGCTGACATTTACAATCACTACCTTTCAATATCGGTTGACGTGATTTTTAGCGCAAGCTAAAACACATTTAGCAGATCAGGTGTAAACATCGGGTAGTCTCCCGTGTACGTTTAATAAACAAGTTGGAGTGTTAACAGATATTAGGCAAAGAAAATTACATCTTACCTGCTCAAATATAGGAACCTAAGATGTAAATTTTTGGATGATTTAAGAAATATTATTTTTATAATTGTATCCCTCGAGGCAAGTAAGAGAATCATTTGTACTTTGCACAGCTTTGAATGCTTCTGAATGTCAAATCCTTTTACTCTGGTTTTCAATTCCCAGCTGATAATTCTTTTCTTTATGACAGAAAGCATTTAATCTATTTATCTAAAACAATAACATTGGTTTAGCATCAAATAAAATATTTTTTATAATAAATCTTTACAATAAAAGACATCTTGTCAGAAAACCATTAAACCTATCCAAACACATGCACTGCTAAATATCAACTCCAAAGGTCTCGCAAATAAATAGACCAATGGGGCAATGTCGTGTTTTGTTCAGCCTAATATCTGTTTTGTATCTTTCTCTTCCTTTGACAAGTACACTTACCCTGTAATGTACAGAGTTATGATCCATTGCAAAACGATAGTAACCAATTAAAATCCTTGTTGCCTGGACTTCTTTTATAAAAGTCTTGCTTAGAACCAATGAGAGTGCTTGTTTCAAATCTACCATGGATCATAATTCTTTATGTTACTGGGCCCAGGACAGATCACTGACAGAACCCATAACTAGTGGTGCTATAGTAACCAATCAGGGTCCTTGTTGCATAGACTTCTTGCATAACAGTCTCAATGTGAACCAATCAAAATGCTTGTTTCAATTTGGAATTGATCATAATACTTTATGTTACAGGGTCCAGGGTAGATTACTGACAGAACCCATAAGCAGTGCTGATGTTGATCTCAGCATTCCTATCATAACTGAGAAGTATATTTCATAATCTAGTTATGGGCTCTGTCACTCTTGATGTTTTCCACACCAGCAATGGCTGTAAAAAGCGGTGATAATAAACATAGTTTTTCCTAAGTACATGTACAAGATTATGTATAAAAAATTCTGAAACCAAAACATGTTTGGCTTTTTTAACTGCCCCATGGTCACCATAAACTCACAAACTAAACAGCATTTTGTAATATAGCCTGGTTGTATGGTATTAATCATAGATTCATCTAATCATCAACATTTTCAAATAATGCCATTATATGGGTATTTGACTTCACATAAATCAGAATAATTTGCTAGCACTATTATTACATTCAAATAGGAATAATATGAAATTAAACACCCATTTTACCTCAAAACCAATTATTAGGCAAGTTAATATTTGGCATGAATCAATTATCATGCCTCTAAATACAAGCGTGTAATGTGAGCACATAAAACTTAGCAGGGATAGTCTAGTACAACTTTTTTTTAATTATTATTTTAATTTAACACTGTCAACTATCTTTACAGAGCAATATCATTAGAATCATTCAAATAAATACATCAAAGTGAATACTTTCATCTCAAAACACATTATGTTCTATTCCTTTGCACTAATTCAAATACATTACCACAAATTAAAAGCCCTGAATATCAAAAAATCGATAATGATGAGGATTAAATTCAGAAATATCTCATAAACAAATACATTTGACTCTTTGGCCATTGCTATTTTAAGTTTACTAAACTTTGTAATTGGTTTGACAGAATGGCCTGTTATGAAAACGGACATGCAAAACTATAAGGTATGCATGAAGTCACAACATCTAAAACAAACATGCATTCACAATACATACATGTAGAAGAAGAAACATGCATTAACGGAGGTATCTCACTTCGCGGAGTCGGGATTGAGACAGATTTGGGATTACTTTAAGATGATTTTGAGATTCCAGAGACTCATGAGACGTCGCAGGGACTCAAGATACGTCCCGGAGACGTCTCCACGACAAGTTTCGAAACCATCTCAAAACTGTCTCAAAACCGTCTCGAAGTAGTCCCAAATCTGTCTTGAAGTAGTCCCAAATCCGTTTTGAAGTAGTCCCAAATCTGTCTCAAAGTAGTCCCAAATCTGTCTCAAACCCGTCCCCGCAAAGTAAGATACTAACTTAATTCACAACATCCACAATGAACATGCACTCACAGCATCTACAACGAACATGCATTCACAAAAGAACACAGTAAACATATTCTATTCACAAATTGAAAAATCAACACAATCACTTTGGAAAGAGCAAGAGGATATTATAATCACTGTTTAAAACCATGGTCTCATGTTTTTAACATTTATCTAGAACTATGTTTTCAATTACTATAGTTACTGCCTTTTTAAAATGTTCTTTTATGGAACTCTTTGAATGCAGTCGAAGTGAAAGCCCTGGGCTACAGTAAATTTCGAGATGCAGTTTTATTAAGATTTTCTAGATAATCTGAAATTGTAAAGAGAATCGATCATCAATTACAATTAGGTTGTCAGATAAACAAAGTTTGAGTTAATTACCCAAAGCTATTGGAACTGAAAGTGTGATCTTAGTGTTAATTGCTTTCTGATGTTTGTGTAAAAGGGTTAGGGTTAGGTGAAGTTGGTAAGCCATCGAACATGCTGCCTGGCAAACAAAACACACAATTGCAATTTGCTTACAATTAAATTTCAAACAGATTCACTGAATTAAATCCTAGAGTATATTTACAGAGAAAATTGCCTCTCATCTATCTATTTTTTCTTTATCTTGAAAATAAGTAAAGGAGAAAATACCCTAATTTAATACATTTTAGATACCTGATTGGCTTTATAGTGATGCGTTGTCAAATATAAGAGACCAGGAATTTTCACAGCCAAGACGAATGTCACATAAATTAGCAACAAGGCTTCAGGGACAGATTAACAAGCATTAGACAAACTACAGCATACAAAATGTGCATGCAACAACTATTGCAACAGCAGTTCTTGCAATGTAAATTTCCTCTAATAATTGCTTGTGATTTGAATGCGGTATAGACATTTTGCTAATAATCAGAGTGATAAGCACATTTCATGTACGAAACAAACAGTCACGAAAACAACTATTAATTCACTTCTACAGGTCACATGCTGCTCTATACTGTGGCAATCATTAAATCATTCATATGAATATAAAAGTTCTATAAGCTAAATATGACTAAATAGACTAAAGGAACAAATTATGTACATGTATGAGGTAACTGTCTTTATGAAAAAATGTGTCTTTCATGTTTTAAAAACTTGTATTTCAATGTGCAGAGAATTTTGTTTATGTTGTTCATTTCTGTTTAAAATATATTTTGAAGTGCATATGAGGAGTACTTTGAATTTATTATATGAAAGCGATATATATGGTGGTGGTGGTTGTGGTGATGATGATGATGATGATGATGATGATGATGATGATGATGATGATGATGATGATGATGATAATGGTGGTGGTGGTGGTTGTGGTGGTGTTGATGGTGTTGATGATGATGACAACGATGATGATGATGATGATGATGATGGTGGTGGTGGTTGTGGTGGCGTTGATGATGATGATGGTGATGATGATGATGATGATGATGATGGTGATGATGATGATGATGATGGTGATGATGATGATGATGATGGTGATGATGATCATCATCATCATTAAAATTATGATGGTGGTGGTGGTGGTGGTTGTGGTGGCAATGATGATGACGGTGATGATGATGATGATGATGATGATGATGATGATGATAATGATGATCACTACCATCATGGTCATGATCACGATGGTAATGTTGGGCATAATAACAATTTCCAATAAATTATAATCTAGTTATGACTGGAGAAAAGTCATATTATCATTCTTATTGTGAACAAATGGCTTGTCCTTGGTATAAACTACAAAATTCAATAAATTGCCTTAAAATCAAAAATACATGGTTCAAAACTTTTCTCATACATAAAAACTTGTAAACATCTGAGAGCAAAATCATTTCACCTTATTCTATTGTGAACAATGTTGCACCCTCCCCTGTTAACATAAACAACACTTTCCATTCATTCTCCCGTGCTTTTTTTTTTTCTTTTCATTTCAGTACGTCAGTAAGGAAAGATTTATTTGCCCCTTGTGGTACTCATGACATTTTAAAAAGTCGAAGTCCAAATCGATCTGAAATTCAAATTCAACCACAGATTGAGGGTTCCCAAGAATTCAGTGCAACAATGTAGGTTGGGTATATACCCAAAAGCAAGAAATGTTAATGGAATTTTATCAAATTGGGGGTTCTCTTTTCTTTGCCCTTTCTGACGTCACAAATTCAATAATGGGTAGCTTCCGAGCAAGGGACTGAAATAGATAAATAAAATAAAGTACCCCCGGTAGATGTTACTTTTCTTTTTCTTTCTTTTTTCCAGCATCACTGCACATGTTCTCTACATCTTTCTGATTTATAATTCAGGAAAAAAATTGTTTGCAAGATTGTACTTGGAATATTACAATCACTTTTTATAACAAATCTTTTAAAGGGAGACCGAACTGAGCAACACTCTCATTGACTGTGTGTTATTAATAGCTAGTCTAAAAGTATACCTTTGGAGATAACTATTAACATAACGATGTGTAAATTAACTTACAAATTGATTTGTATAACATGTTTTGTGGGGAAAAGTATGTGTTTTGTTACTTGGCAACATAATTATCATGGTGAGAATTCATTGGGTAGTGAAAAAGCGTGTTATCATTCAAATGGGCCAGAATTATAAGACTACACTATTCAGGATGTTGCATTATGGATTAGGAATCAAGGTAGAATTGAGTAGTTGAGGACTTGAGTTGGTGCTATACAGGGCTGCTAGTTCATACTGGCTTTAAAAGTTATTTCAATTTTATACTGTTTTTATCATAGTTTTTATATGCCTTTTAACCAACAACTAATGAGGAAAGCCTGTCAACAGAAACCAGTTTTTCTTTTCCTTTTTTTTTCCCCCATCAACTGGTACCATAGTTGGTGGTATAGTCTAAGTCTTATGATCTTCTTATGTGTGTGTTAATGTTTTGTCTCTTTCCTGGAAATAAAACAAAAAGATGAATTGATACAGTTTGATTATGTACATGAGAAAGTTGTGTGTGATGCATATTCAAAATTTATGGTGATATTTGTTTTCCCCTAATTTGATGGTTAGAGCATATCAGCCGAAGTTACTGTAAGACAATTCTTTTGACACATGGATCTCTTTTCAGAATTCTAGACGAGCTTTAAGGCTTGCAAGATTATATGTCCTCGTAAATTGTCTCCTGTGACATAATCAAGTATAATTTGATCTTTATTGTTTCACTTAGGTAATGCATATGATGAGGATCTGATCTCTTGAGTGAACAAGATAAGCTTTCATAGAATGAACTTTGAGAGAGGAGATAATGAGGATAAAATAAGAGATTGGTGAAATTAATACAAGTTTGTCTTTGTAGATATATGGAAAATTTGGCTTAAAACTTTGAAGAAATGGAAAGGGGAATAAAGGGGGTAATAAGTGAAGAAAATGGGATATGAAAGATATTGAGAAGGGAAATGAAAGGAAAAAAAACAAGGTAGGGCATTAAGGGGTCAAATTAAGGGAGAGGAGATAACAGAAAAAAGTGGTGGACGAAATACATATGAAAGAGAAAGAGGCAGAGAGAAAAATGGGAACCCTAAAGTGTTAATAAGTGTCATTTCTAAAGAAAAGTGTTGCATATATGTATGTAATATTTGCCATTAATAGTTTAACATGGTGTGTAATGGAAATTTCCTAATACTATGACCACTTCCTTATCCTGTTTTTGAAAGAAGAAATGATAGGTAATAAAATATCCATTAAAATTTTATTTCAATATCTAATGAAAAAGCCAACTTGCAGATATAGTGTGGCTTGTATTGAAGTCTGATATAAGAAAAGTAACTGAGCATTACAAATGAAAAAAAAATTGATATTCTTTGGAATTAAATCATCTAGACATGCCAACACATTTTTGAAACTCAGATCTCACTCAATATTTAATATCAAATTGTATTTTGTGTCAGGCTGCATTCAAGGACAATAACAATTGTATCACGTATCAAATTCCCTTAGGATAACAAAATGCAACTCACTCAATTTTGTGATTTTTGTGGGGAAAAAAGACACCCACATCTGGACGAAAATGAAGTGTATCTTGCACACTGTGAGTAATACAAATTATTCGGGGAGATGATCAAAACACTTATTTTGTAAAAATGGTTTCCGATCCCAAGCAAGTCTTCTGTCTGCATGATGACGGAAGAATTCTCACAGATTTTAGAAGAATTGCAGCTGGATTGATTTAAGCAAACCACTGAGTCATGAAAATTTGCCCCAGTATCTATCCATCCAATGTAATTTCTATCTTTGTTGCCTCAGTTTTTTTCACCGAATTATCTTTGACAGTCACTGTTTGCTGACGACTCCAATCTCTTTCATACTTTTCAAGCTGGCCAACTAGAAATTGATGCCAATGAAGTGAATAATAATATACAAAAGGTACAGGATTGGTGTGTAGTTAATAAGCTGACAATTAATTCAATGAAAACCAATTTCGTGTTGATTAGTGGTAGAAGAAGAAAAATAAATATCAATGGTAAACTGGAAATAGCTGGAAAGGAAATAAAAAGTAAGATATACAATATTGTTGTAAGGGGTCAGGCTCTACTAGCACTTGTGTTATTATCTGACTCCTTTTACCAGTCAATGTTAATATTGGTATACGAAATGTATTGTACTGTTTTTCATGCTGTTGTTGGTAAATAAATCAAATCAAATCAAACATATGCAAGGAAATATATATCAAAATATCATCATCTTTTTTTTTTTTTTCTTCTTCACCATCCTTTTCTTGCAGACATTCATTATAAACACACCACAAAAAGAAAGTTCCCCCTATTTCAGATATCAATAATTTTTGAACCAGGGGGAATTTTAAAAATTTAATTATATGTCCATGTAGGGAATTTATTTAGCAACAATGGGAACGAATTTTAGGAAAAATCATCAAGTCACGCTTCAGTGAGCATTGGTTGAATGCAAAATGTAATTTTTTGAAGTTCGCAAGCTTAGTCACTGAATTTTTTGAAGTTCGCAAGAAAAGTCACTGAACCATTTCCACGATTTTCTTGTATCTTGTGCCCACTGAGGCGTGAAACATTGGGATCAAAAGTACTCCCCAACAAGATTTGTTATATTCAATCAAAGTAAGAATTTGAATTTTAGTCCATACATGAGAAAAGGGCTTTTCCAGTCTCACGTGCTCACTGAAGCATGAATTTGTAAATAAATGTCATAGGATCATTGACACGTGCCCAAAGAATATAAATACAACCCAAAAAATGTTATTAAGATGCATTCTAGTGCATAAAATTACTACAATGACGCTTCGTAATTCTAAAATGGCCTATTTTTTGGTTGTTTGATGGGTTCATTCAACCATGAATGAATGGATATTGGTTGCATACAATTCCACAACAGGAATTCCATCAAATTTGATCAAATATACCATGGCAAAGAAGTAAAAATCGCAGTTTGGGCAATTTTTGCTGCATGCTCACTCAACCGTGAAATTTGACGCAAATTTTGTTTCCGTATATTGGGAAGCACATTTTGCATACATTCTGACGTGTAAAATGTTTAAAATCTGAAAATGGAAGTAAAGTTGCCATTTTAGGCTTGCGAACTTCAAAAAATGACATTTTTGCATTCAACCATTACTCACTGAAGCATGACTTGATGATTTTTCCTAAAATTCGTTCCCATTGTAGTTAATAAACTTATCTACATGGACATATGATTAGATTTTTTAAATTCCTCCTGGTTCAAAAATTATTGATATCTGAAATAGGGGGAACTTTCTTTTTGTGTTGTGTTTATTTTTAAGGACATGTGCTAGTTATGGATGCACCTTTTCAATTCTTTTATTATTAAATGAAATGTTTTAGATATATCCTTTTTTGTATGTTTTCCTTGATGTTACCTTACTTATATGTCAATTTAAATGTTTCTTCATTATGCGTCTGTTTAAATTTCATTAATTCAGATGTGAGATTTGATCTGTATGTATTGATGGAAGTGGAAATAAATGAATTTCAGTTAAAAAATCAAGACAAATTTTTAAAAAATCTCAATATAGGGTGTCGACCAACACATGGAAAATACATGATCAATGGAAGGGTGTGATTCATGCATGAATTAAACAAAATTGGTTTAGAAATGAATATTCAGGCCATATCTGAACACCAATTAATTTCATGTAAGAGTGGATTTCCTATTCATGGAAAAGAGTAAAAATATAATTGATGAAAAAATTTTTAAAGTGCATTTTCCATTGAATCTAAGCAAATATTGGATTCTTTATTGAGTTATGTAAGAGATTGGATATCAAATCGGTTTTGAATGTAAAGATTAAATTTAAAATAATCTATGTAACAGAGACTACCAGCAAATATAATTTATAGATCTCAACACAGTTTACATAAAGCCTTCAACATTGTAATTTATGGAGATAAAATGTTATAGAACATAAAGGGAGATAATTCATAACCATTAGAACAATTATAATGAGGCACTCTCAGTACACAAAAAATATATAACAAAGATACTCCTGATATAATATATGTCGTTAGATACTTTCACACAATAAATAAATTGTCAAACTTCAATTTTTAACACATACAATATAAACTTGTTATTTTAACATTTAAATATTATGTAGCAACTTTTCATATTGAATACATATTTGGTTACAAAGAATACATATATATTAAATTTACATTATGAAATAAATGTTAAAGCAGGCAAGATAGACTGTCAGTGGTGTTATAACTTGATGGAAAAAAAAATATAAAAATCCTATGAAATAGGGATAAATATATTTTTCCAATCATGCTCATTTGACTGAAATGTGCAGTTCAAATTTGATGTAGACTGAGAAAGGTATAACTTAAAACAATGGGCTAAGCTGTCATAAATATTTACAGAGCCACAAGCATATCAAATATGCCTTACGAGCGCCAACAAAAAATATAAATCATGTGGGTATGTCAATAATGGGTGTATATGAGACAGAGATGTAGAACTAGTGCCACAGACAAATAATCAAAACAGAGCAATGCTTTCTGACAAATTAAGAGTTGCAAGTCTCGGTAGAAGTAGAGATGATTTTTTTTTTCTTACTTTTACGACATGTTGATTTACAGTATAAGCAAAACGACGGGGCATTTGAACAGCCCCATAACTCAGAAGTTTGAAATGAAAACATAACCAAGCAGCTATTCTTGCAAGAAGAGATCTTTTTTTCAAGAGACGCAATTCTACGAGTCAGTGCAGCTAACTGGGCAATTAGTAAGTGAGATATTAGCTTGCTCATAATGGCACAATGACTATATCATAAGTTGAGAACTAAGAGGGCAATAGCATATTTCAATGCCCTGATAGCTCTTAGCAAATGATATATTATAAGATGATATTCCCCTGTTCTGAAAAACATGAAGTCCCTCGACCAATGATGAGTGAACATTCCAATTTTGATTATTTTTTTGTGAGTTAAATTTCCAAGAATTTTCTTATCCAAAATATTTTATCATGAAATAAAAATCCCTATAACACCACATATAGTCCATCTTGCTTGCAGAGGAAAAGATTATTTGAAAACATAATATATTCTTTAATTTAAAAATATATGAAATTATTGTATATATGTAGCACCAATGCAGAGTTGTAACAACAAGCCTAATACAAATCAATAAAACAAAAACAAAAGTATTAATACATGATATATAACAAGTACTATATTCTAAAGGCTCTCAATTTGAACTCAATTTGAATTCCAGAGAAAATTAAAATTCACCTTCAAAAAGTATGAGGGGAGAAATTTTACTGGTATTTTGTGATCAATTATATACACCCTGGAATTGAGAATAAGAATACACCATTTTTATTTTTCCGAAGAGGACTTCATGTTTTTCTCAAAACAGAGGGAGGTATTCAAAATAATATGCAAATGAGCGGTGTGGTGGGTGTGGGTAATTGGGTGTGGGTAATTGGGTGATAGGGAAGCAGTGGGGAAAGGTGTGATATAGGCAAAGAACTAAAAACTAAAATGGTGAGCGCAATCAGCCAAGGAATTGGGAGATTACACCCTAGTTATTTGCAATTTGCATAAATCACATTTTGCTTTGCCCGTGCAGTGCAGTCTACTGTCATTGTACTGAAGTATATTGTAAATACAGTGTATTCATTCTATAAATCTTGAGATCTAGAATTCAGTGAGTGAAATAGTAATATCTTCACACAGTCTTTGTTAGCCTTCAAAGATAATTTATGAGACTTATAAACATAATCACACATGCTGATACCTTACTACATAGCATGCATGCCTCACTTTATATCCATATACCCAAATCAAGTTTTTGATGAACAAATGAAACTATTAAAAAAACATACCCTAACAAATAAGTCCATATTTCTGTCGATAAATGTACATAAACTTTAGATTTCTCAATTTATCCTAACTTAATTTTGTCAACCACTTATTGAAGGGTACTACCATCTTTATACTTTTTTATTACAATTCTCCCAGTAATAGTTTTTTTTTAATTAATACTTTATTGTTGACAAAAAAAGATTAATAAAATCTTCCTCTGTATACTTTTTAATAATACAATCCTATTCTATAGAGCAATTCTTCCTTTGGGAACTGAATATTATGAAAGAAAGAAATTCAATGCTTGACATAAATGTATGTATACTCATGGGTACTATATAGAATGGGTTGAAAAAGAGAAAGCAGGGTAGGGGTTAAGAATTGCAGGGGAAGGGGGCTATATTAGGGTTATATACTGGTTGGTATAGGTAGGGTTGGGCAAATAATGACTTTTTTCTGAAAAGTTATGTCAAACAAGTTATTTCTATAGTCAAATTTGATGTAGAATCCAAAAATGACAATGATTTTTGTGTACGATGAAGTCTGACGTCGCTAAAGTGCAAAAAACCAAAACAGTGTATTTTGTCCATTCATCACACACTTTATAGGTATAAACCGGTTTTATTTTGTTTCTTTAGGGATTTTGATGGTTTAAAAGCTCAAATCTGACAATTTTATCATGACCAAATGTACCTAGTATGGTTATAGGTGTTAATTAGTGATTTTGATATGTGATTTTTGCTCGATATTGACTGAAACTAACTACCAAACTACACTAACAGTCAACGTAGGTAGGATTAATCATGTTGGATTAATCATGTTGGGTTCCCTGACACCCAAAAGACATATAAAAACGCAATAAAAGTGGTTTATACGTATAAAAAGTATGATAATTGGGCATAATGACGTAAGACGTCATCGTATGCAAAAATAATTGTCATTTTCAGTTTCCACGTCGAATTTTACTATAGGAACAACTTGTTTGAAAAAAAAAGTTGAGATTCGCCCAACCCTAGTATAGGTAGAAGATAACCTGAGTCAACATCTTTTAATAATCTACAAATTAACTTTTTCTTCAGCTTAAAAAATATGATAAAATCATTAAAGGAGTGATTATCAACACACACATCGTGAAAAGAAAAGCTTTTATCAAGGTTTTTTTTTTGTTGTATTTTTCCTTTATCTTCACTCACAATTTTCTACATCATTATTTTTTTTTTTATTATCCACATCAAGAAAGCATATTTCTGGTTGCATCAACACGTCATGCTGATTTTAAGAAATACACGTAACTATTTTCAATCAATAAAAAGTCAAAACTTAAAATATTAAAATAAACATCCATAAAAAGTGATAAAACTTTTTAAACAATGTGACTTAGGCTATATGAAGGAAAGGCAGATATCTAATTAAACAATGTGAGCTTTGTCAGTAGAAGTACCCAACAAATTATATAGAGTAACAACAATCCTATTAATGTATTCTTTAGATTTCTAGACCTTATCTTTATTGGTAAGTGTTCAATAAACGATATCTGAGAGCTATGCCATTTTACCCTAGCATTTTACAAAGAAAAATTAAAGATGTCAGTTTATCTCAATGAAAAACAAACACTACTTATCTGAAATTTTCAGCAGAAAAGTTCTAACAGAATTGAAATAAAGAAATGATATCTGCTACCATGCTATATTTCACCTAAAAATCACCTTTGTGAATTTGATATCTTTTTCAATCATGACAAGGTGTAGGACAAATGTACGTCCCAAAATGCAAAAATATAAACCGAAAAGCATAAATTGAAGGTGTTTTTCAAAATTTACACATATTTCCCTTCAAAAATGTTAATAAGATTTTAAAGCCGAGTATCCAGTTGTTAGTAACAAAAAAAAATATATGTAAGTTAAGACTACACTCTCACAAGAAGTTATTAAAAGCATTTAAAAACTACACATCTATGAAAATCTTAGAAAAAACATTCTGCATTTATGTTGTTGTTAATGGTATTCTCTGTCCCAATTTGTTCTTTACTGTCTTTTCTAGCCTCCGATTTTCAACAATCATAATCATTAAATATTCAGTTTTGATTTTCATAGCTTACAGTTCCTACTCCAATGACTAAATATTGTATTTCCTATATACCTATCTTCCAAATACACATTAATTCAGTCCCAAAGTATTTTTGACCTTATGAACATTTTCTAAACCTGATTTAATTAAAACAGTCCCCCAAACTTTTTTCTAGATACCTATGGCTTGTCTGTGCAGTGCTATTATAAATCATGCTTTAGCCACGTGGTGATAAACATAGAGTTATGCAAGTTTCCATCTACATTTCTTTGTATCGCCAAATGTGTAGATGATTAGAAAATATATATATGTACATTTATAGCATCTAAAACATTGATAATATAAAACTCTTTGCTATCAACTAATATAGAACACTCCTGTTATTCCTCGTGGTTGGTGTTCATCTATTGTTAACAGAAAAGAAATGCTTATTTCATCCTGATAGAAACAACAAACGTTTGTATGCTTTTTTTGTCTATTAATATTATCAACATTCTTTTATAAAAGCAACTAGTGTTTAAGGTATGATAGAAACTTCCTTTAAACAAATCTAAGTCAAATATATTCCCTAAATACTTTAAGCCTTTAATAAACACCACCCTTTCTACAGCTCTTACTTTGAAAAAAAAAGGAAGACACTTTTAAACCAAAAATCCAGGAACATATTATTTTACATGCTGTTAATTGAAAAGCTATTTTCTCACATGATCAAATTAAAATGAAAAGTTGTGGTTTAAAATGGGATTCATTCATGTAAGAAAATCATTTTTAAAATGTCTGGGGGATCTTGTTAGATAATGTATTTAAAAAAAAGATGCAATTTAGCAAGCACGTTTCACGGACACAGATCTAATTTAGAAAGATATTGTAGCAAATTTTTAAGAAATGCAAGCAAAATATTAGACGGAAGATGCAAACTGACTATAAAGTCGTTTATGTAGCATTCAGTTATCCAACGAACTATAGCACTAAAAGGAAGGAATTTGAATATTAAAGTCGAGGGCAAACAAAAACTATTAAATTAAAGATGAATCTCTTTTCATCACAAGACAAATGAGACACAGAGTGAAAAAAAAACAATGTGAAGAAAAAAAAAACGGAAAGAAAAGGGAAGTGTATTCTTACTCCAAGACGTATTCAGCAATCCTTTATTAACCAACATTCCCAAGAGTAAAACAATTCAGGAATGAAATAGAGAAAGTTGGGAAAGAGGGATGGATATATTAATTAAGATAATTATCATCGGAACAAGAATACATCAAACTTTTTTTTGTGCATGGAAACGGGATCACTCCTAACAATTCAGGGAATGTCACATGACTTCCTGATATAAATTTTTGTCCTTATTTAGATAATTACTTGATTAAGTTTTCGTACACTCTGCATTGGATTCACATTACACATAACATTTTTACTAATATTTTAATCCCCTGACAAATAAATGACCAAATAAGGAACAGAAAATGTCTCTTTTTAATGTAAGTAAGGCACCATTGGATAATTTTAATCAAAATGTACACATAAATAATATATAAATTCTGGAAAAGCTAGTCTCTGCTTTTAAATCCCCTTTATTTTTTTAATGAAGCTGTGTTTTTCAAGCAATTTGTATATTTTATTTGCTCATTATCTTATTATTGTTAAAAAATAGATCATTAAAATGTTATTTTTATACCATACATCATTTTAAAAACAAAATCCTGAAGATGAGCAATTAAAGGCAAAAATCCTAAATAAAAATAACATCATTAAGACAACTAAGAAGAAATATCTTCAACAATAACAATTCTAAAAACTTACATGCACTCCGTTGCAAATCAAAATAAAAAATAATCATAAGAAACAAGGTTCAAATGTTCAAAAGTGCAATATAATATATTTTTAACATGAATTCAGACACACAATAACAGCGTCCAATCATAAATGAGAATCACAATCAAGTCAACCACAGCACAAATAAATGCTAAATAATTGCTTCTGCAGAACAATGCCATTTCAACCAGCAATTCTTGATATCTTGAATTTCTCAAACAAATTATAAATGAGTCATTCTAAGATAAAGATAAAATAAATGCCACTACAAATGGGCTGCAAAATGACAGGTCTTCGCCTCAAGATGCTTTTAACAGCCAACTACTATCAATACCAGAACAGTAGCGAAATGATTTCAAGGTCGCTAATTAAAACCGGGTCTTCTACATTTCGTTTTCTTATTTGAGGTTATTTGTGAGCTAAAGGCATAACCCAGTGTACAATTGATCAGCATTTCCAGGCACCAAATAGTCTCTGAGAAAGTTTGATTTCCGTAGGATATTTCAAAATTATTCATATAATTGTTTCTCTATACATTTCGCTGTTTATATCATTCCATTTTGAAAGAGCAATTGTGCAATTAAGAAAAAAAAATCTTCTGATCCATAGATTCATCATTTGATTAAATGCCAATTAAAATCAAATAAACATCAAAGAAATTTTGAAATAATTGTTGGCCAATTAAATGTGTCTACCAAAGAAGGATAAGTGGCAAGTTTTCCTCTTTATTTCAACTGCACTTTTGCATTATCCCAGAACACTTGCTTAATGAGGCTACTTCCATTATCATGATAGTACAATAAAAAGCCATCTCCAGTATCATTCATACTGTTGTCATTACCGATAACATCAACATCATCAGTATCGTTCATCGTATTATCAACACTCATTCATCATTACTATAAATATCTTCATTATCATAATCATTATCATCATCATCATACCATAACCATAACTTCATGCATAAAATTATCACCATAACAATAGTCATAAGTAACATTTAACCAAAATCAAGACTAGGGGGGTGTTTCACAAAGAGTTAAGTAGACTTTAAGTCGCACTGAACTTCTATGCGTACCTTGTTTTATAACGCGCAATTCGATTGATAGACTTATCAATGACGAGCATCCCCCGAGTCCAATGAGGTGATGCGTAAAATAATGCACGAAACTAACAATTTAAGTGTGATTTTTAAGTCTACTTAACTCTTTGTGAAACACCCCCCTGGACCTGGAATACTAGTTCATCAGAAAGGATTTGGACCAGGGTGGCGAGGACCAGACCTTGGACCAATCCTACTCAATAGTTCTTCACCTGGACAAGCACAACAACCAGCCTGCAAAATGAAAACCATTCTTCATACATCACTTTCAAATCATTCATCATCCTCTATTCTTCCACACCATTACATAACACCCCCCCCCCCCCCCCCCCCCCCCCCCCCCCCGTCTCCCTCCCATCCCAACTCGGAACTCACCCTGCTATGACAATGAAGAAGTCCAATCGGTTCCAGGTCTCGCCCAGGTAGCCCTGTTTACCCGTGAAGCCCATGGCCATCACCTTGACGACCATCTCCGCGGCGAAGAAGGCAAAGATGAAGTGGTCGAATCCCTGGAGGGTCAGACATCGTGTGGAGTCGCACTCGATGTCGCTGCACGGACGATACATGCCGAGGGTGATGCAGTTGAGAATGATCACCATCATACTGATCCGTTCAAACCAAGTGTGGATAGTGAATTAAGGATGATAATATATCAGATTGGTATCATTCAAATAATAATCATAATATGTGCTGACTTTTTAATTAATATCATTGTCATTATCATTATCATTATCATTATCATCATCATTAGTATTATTATGATCATCACCTTTTATTACTTTTTTATGATTAATATCATCATTATCTTCATTTATTATTATTATTATTATTATCATTATCATCATCATCTAGGCCTACTATTACTATTATTACTACTATTATCATTATCATAATTATTATTACAATTATTATTGAGTTAATAGCTAAAACAGACTACATGTTCTTTAAGAGAACAAAGATAAAAAAGATATCAGAGTAGTGTATGATATATACATGAATATGCAACAAAAATGTTCACATCTACTTAAGACAAACAAGATAACACAGAAATCTGGGACAAATGATTTAGAATATATGATGAATGTAGATGCAAAAGGCCATAAATCCACTTTTGATCAAAATTAATTCATTGATACCATATTTCAGGTAGGTACCTGTCTTCAAATAAGTGGATTATCTAAATTTGAGAACAAATTTGACAGCTTGTACCTTTCATTATCACTTTTCTATTGAGGCATTATGAACAGATACTTATTTTCTCTGAAGTTACCAAAATGGATTTAGGGCCCTTTGCATGTATGCTCTATAAACTTGTCATACTGTATCTGACATCATTATTCTATGTCTTCCTTTCTTGATTTGTGTTTCTCTCATTCTCTCCATCTCTCTTTCACTTGTTTTTATACTCTATCTTATACACTTTTTACATCTCTCATAAACACTCACTGTTTCCCTCTCAATCTTTTCTTCATCTTCTGATCCACAAAAGCTATCTTTTCCACCAATCTCCTAGATACCCACACCCATCCCCTCTCTGCCTGTCTGTCTGAAGGGATTGTCTATCTTATCTCAAATCATCTCATGTTTTACCCATTCAAAATGTCTCCATGAATAATTTCCAAATGTCAATTTATGCGCCAGCCGGTGGCGTTGTTATGCAATTAAGAGGAAAGAAGGGGTTGCTGTTGCTAACCGTGTGTAATGGTATTTCCCTCTGAGCTATTAACTTAGGGTCTGGCAAAACAGTCAAATCCGACACTTTTATCAACAGATTTCATGTCATAGAGTAGCCTGCAGTAAAAACATCAATGTTTAGTCACAATGCATCAGCTTCAACTTCACCAAGTTCCCCCATTTTACATCTTTCTCTTTTTAATGTTAGTATTGTTAGAGAGGATAAAGCAGGCAAATATGTAATAATTTTAAAATACCATGTTACACAACAATGACATGGTACTCGATTTAAGTCAACAAGTAATTCCCCTAATACTGATATCATGTCAATGTGCAAATTATTTGAACCAACAATATAAAATCACGCTTATGACAACTTTATAGCTTGGGGACTTAACAAGTGGTAATGCCTGCGGTCTGCTACGTGCTCTGATACGCACTCTCCCAAAATTTTATCTCTTTAGTAATTTTGATTACAAGGATTATATTACTCCTTTACTATCACCACCCAATATTATATTCCTAATGACGAATTTTGCATGAAACTGGGAGAATACCATCTGTTCTTTTACTCTCAAAGGTGATTCAATTGTTTTTTGGTTTTCAAAATATTTGCTTGCCTCACAGGATTCTAAAAACCATCTGGGCATAATGAAAATGTGTACTTTCAACTAGTCCACATTTTCATCATTTTATGCCATGACAAGGCACCCATGACATTAGAAAATGAAAATGAAAATGAAAATGCTCCAAATTTTATTGTCCAGAAAGAATATTTATTTTGCCCCTTTTCTCGTGGGCCCGGCAGCCGCTGAGCAGCGCCAGAAGGACGTTGCTCTAGCCCCCTCTTGTTGAACGCCAAACAGGGAAGCAGCAACTACCATTTTTTAACGTCTTTTGGTATGATGCGGCCGGGGCTCGAACCCATGACCTCCCGATTATGAGGCGGACGCTCTATCCACTGAGCCAACACATTAGACAAAGATGTGAAATTCCATCATGAAAATTTGAGTATTAAAATTGATTTTGTGGAAAATTCTTGAGTTCTGGGCAGTACACTCAGGGTATTATTTAATATCAATTTGCAATAGAAGCAAATTATTACAAAAGATTTTTTGTTCATTCATTCAAACCTGCGCTTGGCATTAATTAACATTAATGTGCAGACCTGGGTTTAATTAACCCTTTAGCACCTAGAGACTGTGTGAAAAGTGTCAGCTTACTCCCTAACAGAAAGGGTTTTGCTGAGTTTGAATCAGGGGGCTTCAATGAGAAATACTGGTAAAACATACTTTTTTTTGCATAATCGGACAACACACAACTCATGGGTAATGCACAACAATGATTGTCATACTGGATCACATATTTTTTTATATTATCATGACTATAGCGTACATAAAACGGGTGGATTCGGGCGGTTTAGTGAGTAAGCTGAAGGGCGGTTTCGGACGGTTTAGGTGCTAAAGGGTTAAGCTTGCTCTTAACTCAGCATCGGGGCATTATAATGGCATATAATCATAGACAAAGGAAACTCAAAGAGATGAATGCATGTCTTTCCTGTGGGGCAAAAGGTTTTTTAGCTCTATCAATGTATAGGCATTATTATCCTTCTTACTTTGACAGAAGATAAACTAGTCCATGAGGCTATGGATTACTCACAGATGATCTAAACTCAAAGGGATTTGTGTTACTCGCTGAGACGCAGAAGGTTGTTAGGTCTGTACTATTGTTTGTACATTATTTTTATATTATTTTATTATTTGTTAATTGTTATATTTGATTGCAAAGCGCTATGATACATGTTTACTCACAGTAAGAGTGCTATATAAATGTTAATATTGCATTGTACAAATGTTACAACTGTATTGTATGCATTTTCCTACTTATGAACTGACGATATTTCAGTGCATGAGGCCATGTTAATATAAAACAATGCAAACTAAAAGGGATTGATCCACATCGCTCCATAACAGCTGAAAGGACATTAGCTCATGAAAAGTAAATGCATTAACATCCCTCTTGCTTCCAACAGAACTCAATGTAATCTACTAATGGGGATATGTTCAGATCTTGAATAGAAGGTCATGATGCTAAGGCAACATGGAGGACAGGGTCTTTTTAATTACAAACAAGATCGGGAGCATTAACAAAGTGCCCTCCCTGACGAGAATTACTCATGTACAAGAAGGTTGTGGCTTTCATTGTTTTCTGTCAGAAATGTCAGAAATTAGCAAATTACTGTACTGTGAATGCCTAAAGGAATTAAGTAGCATAGAACCAAAATCAAGAATTCCTTGCTAGTATGTTAAAATGATGTTCATTGGATTCTGAGATTATCAAAACAAGGTATACTAGGTTAGATGTCAGACCCATTATGTTAGAAATTAGGAAATTGCGTACTATAAATACATAAAGGGCTTAACTACCATAGAACTGAAATCAAGCCTTCCAGTGAGTAGTAAAAGGCCACTACAGTGGATTATGAGAATATCACAACAAGGTAAACTAGGTTACATGTCACGTCTTTGTACTTAACGCCGCGGTGGGAGACACGACCTGACATTTAAGACGTTGTCAAGAACCATTTTCATCTCGTGTTAATTGTTGACCAACAGAGCAGGATCGGAAGGAAAAGGGTTGGGCGAGGAAGAACAACAAGAAATGATGTTCATGGGGCAGTTCACACTGCTAGTGAAACTTTGGAAGTCTCCTTTTTTAGGTGTTGCCTGCCTAGACTTTAGATCCAGATAAGAGTTAACACATTGACTATGCTGGGAACAGGGTGGCTTTGTGTTAAGCCTGAGGAAATGTGAAAATTCAGTTATCAACTGGTGAACTCTTTGTTTTACCCCTTTTTTATATATATTTTTTTAACCGATTGTCAATAAAGGAATTGGTATCAATTTCAGGAAAATAACGGTAGAAATTGTTAATCGAACCAGGGAAACAGGAATGGATAGGTGCAAAGTTAGTATGCGAAAGTGTGATTGACTACTGAAATCTTTCTTCCACATAAAATTTAATCCCTTTTGGCTCACATCAAATTTTATCATAGGAAAAAAAAATTAATAGCAAGCTTATACGGAACACCAATCTGACTATTGTATCCACAACTTATTTTAATCAAAACAACCCAAACCTTGATTTTTAAAATCAAGGTTTTCGAATGATACATCATCCATCTAGAAACGAATAATCATAATCATAATGGCTAGCTATGCAGCTGGGTGAACTCAAATCCGTTCTAAAAGGAATTAACCACGTCTCTGCTGTCAAGGCTGGAGTCTATGGTGCAGACTATCTAAACAAATCCAAGACGTTGGAAGAAACAGGAGTAGGAGCGACAGAAAGAGAGATGGAGAGAAAGCGAAGAAGGAGGATTAAAACAGACACAAAGAGAAAGAAAAGAGAGAGAGATAGAAGAGAGAAACCCAAGAAAGAGAGACACAGAGAAAGAGAGAGAGAGAGAGAGAGAGATGGAGATGGATAGGCAAATTAAAACAGACACAAACAGAAACAGGAGAGGGAAATTGAGAGAGGAAGAATATGTAGATGGAAAGACATGCTAAAGCAAATAGAAAGAGAGAGAGAAAGTATCATGTGGCTCCACTTGATATTGACTTCTAATTCTCAAAACATCATAGAGCAACCATTTCAAATGACGTCTTCCAGTCTCTTTTCATATGGTCTTATCTAAGAAAATATTACAATTTTCCAGATATTAGCTGGACCATGAAATATGAGTGTAAGCTGCATCAGAGCACATTTTGATTTATCATTCCTGCTATCAAATGTCTTTAAATATTCCAAGAATGTGCAAAAGCAGTGGAATCCAGTTTGCAATTTACTCTGGAGTTTACTTCTGCAAGGTATATTGCAAATTGCCTAGCAGATTTTCTGGCAGACAGGTATCATGACCCGATGTTGAACTTTGAAGTCTGGTTACATTTCGCAAGAGGCTGCACCTCCAATTTTCTACTCATGTGACATATCAACGCATATATCCACCTTCTAAATTCAATCTTCTTTTTTTTCAATCACAGCGAGAATGCAAGTCCGTATATCATTCCTCTATTGAAGTTTATCACGAAATCCTGGACATATACCATCCCTCTAACTCTCTCACTTTCTCTCTCTCTCTCTCAAATGCATATTATCACTTATCTTTCTCTCCCTACAACTTGCTTTCAGTTTCAGTTTCTCTCTCTCTCTCTCTCTCTCTCTCTCTCTCTCTCTCTCATCTCCAATCTCAATACTTCTTTTTTTTATATAGTTTATTAATAAATATATCATAGAGCATTTTTACTATATTCTATTTGACACCTTTCACCACAAGGAAAGTGTATTTATATTATTCTATCTCTCTCTTTCTCTCTCTGTATATCAATTATAACTGATTTTAATAGAGTTTCTTTGATAGGGATAATGCACTATATGCATACATCAAATCCACTAATACTGACCTTTAAATTTAGGCAAAAACACTTTAATTTGATATTATGGACCAATCCCCCATACAAAGATTGACACAGTTTCTGAACAAAAAATAGCTACTGGCAAAATTTATGTTCTTTCTCAACCATCAATCCCCTAAGTAATGGGTTACTTGGCAATTTCCATTACTCTTGAGTCTGGAAGTATCTTGATTGTATTATTCACTTTTGTTTTATGTTTCCCCTACTGTTTTTTTTGTGTGGTTTTTTTTTTTCAAGAAGCTCTTATTCCCTGTTATGCAATATATACAGTTAATGTATCATGAGAACTGCAAATGCAATGAAACATGATTAGAAGTTATAGGGATTAAAGGCAGTTGACAGTGATCAACATTGCAGGTAGATTGTTAGAACGCTGATTTTGATAAGGATCATACCAATTCTATTTACATGTTATTTCAAATGAGTTTGATAAGATTGTTGTAATCAATATATATTTGCTTCTCATAATACTTGGGGCTTGTATTTCAACATTTTACATTCGAAAAGGAAGCTCCATTAGAAATAATGTAAAAAAAAAAAATTACGTCATATCCTTGTTGGCCAATACAGACTTCTTTCTGCCATTCACATAAGGAACTACTGGAATAGGCCTAGAATAAAGATATCAGGAACACTTAACCTGCCAATCCCTACAAAATAGAACAACACCGAAATTCTCTCCCTCATCTCCCTTTTTCATCCGAAAAAGATGGTTATTGCACATAACCGTCTGCGTCCATAAATGTCAAATGATAATTCCGCGCCCCAAATGTCACATTACCATACCGGGACGTGTGGGGTGACGAGGACATAGCATACAGGATGTAGGCCTCCAAATTACAAACCTGCAATCTGTAATGCATACTCAATTTGACTCAATTTCCACTGTATTCGCTTGGAAATTCATGAGCTCACTCTATTTACATAATATAGTTGTGCTGATGTCGTGATTTTTTTTGCTAAAGGTTGGGTTTTATCCATCCTGGTGGTACTGTACTCCCCCTCTGTTTAATTTGCACAGATTGTGGTTTTACGTAAGCAAAGTACATCTATGTTTACATAAACCAGTAAGGCTTGAAATTTCTATGCTCCAGTAATAAACAGAGTGGACAGATTGTGAGTCGGTGGTAGCATCATGAAATATCTTTCAAAATTGATGCTTTTAAAAGGGCCCTACTTGTTCTTTCAAATTGTGTGGTATCCAGTATCACATTGAAAAAGGAAGAAAAAGCTAATTATTCTTTTTTTAATAATAATATCTGTAATTACTTGTCCAACATTGAAAGCACCGAAGATCTATTGCTGCATGATAATCTTATCAATCTTTTAACTTAAGAAAATTCTCATAAATACAGCTGGTCGGTTTAACAAACAAAATATTATTTTTTTTTAAATACACCAACAACTTTTTCAATGAGGCTTATCATATGGTGCTACTTAAAGCTTTTGAGAATAATAACTCATCATGGAAACCTGCAAAGAACATTTGAACAATATATTGTCAAACATATATGATTTTCATACTGATATATGCCACTTGAAGTTGTAATCACTTTAAGTCTGAAACAACGAACAGACACAATCGCTGTATGTGTATGTTGTTTAACTAGTAAGGACAGATCCTTTAAAGATTTAATTTTACTGATCACACATCTCACCGTAAAATCTATTTGGCAAAATGCACGAGGCGCAGTCAAGCGCTGGAGTATTTGAAATTCATGACATGCCAAAGAGAAAGTTAAAAAAGAGCATGGGTTTGTTCACATTAAAATTTAACTATGCAAGGTTTTGATTTCGGTACGGGTCATAAGCTAAATATTCTCACTTAATTTACTTATTCATATCCTTGACTAGAATCTATTAGTTTTCTTACATTTCAATAACTAATAAAATAAAAAAATTTATACAATACCATATTTTTTGTTTTTGGTTTTTAGTTAATTTTGAGTAACGCTCTGTCCAAGTATAATTTGTTATTACAAGCAAAGGATAAAGTATTTACATTGAAAATGAAGGTGTAAATTCATGAATTTGCCATGACTCTATTTGTGAGGTACTTGTTCTTTAACAAAGAAGTATCCTTACATTATTATAATGAAATAAACCGTGAAATTTTAGGAATAAACATGGTCATGTGCGCAGTTTAAAGTAAATACATCTTTGGGAAAAGGGTCTTTCACTTGCAGGTAGAATATTAATCCATTAACGATAGGAACTGGGCACTTGCTGGATTAAACTTATGGGGATAAAAGATCTCAGTCATCTATGGGTTAATCTGAAAGGTAATGGGACTTGAACTAAGTTCAACCCCTATTCTAACCTCAATCAAATACCATCCACCTACAACATCTGTTTCATCATCTCAATCATCGCTATACAACCGTTTCCTATTCTCATCATTATCACACAGTTGCATCGATATAATCACATGGTTTTGATGACTTGGAGCTTTAACCAGATGTATTCTTGTCACGCTTGTTCAATCATAATACTATAACATGTTGTGCATTGTGACTGGTGAGCCAGAAGGGTGTATCTCACATGCTTTTGTATTCAAACACCCTCTTCGCTCTCAGCGCACTTTATCTTCTTATGGTGTACAAACTCATGTATAATAGATTCATGTCACGTAAGTGTGAGGAAAAATATGTTACCGAATTATGAATCATGGATGCAAGCACCTTCTTCTGGAGAGGACAAAAATATATAATTGATTTTTTATTCCTCCATTCATACTTTGAATTCCCAAGGTGATTTCAGTGACTTGAGTTTTTTATATGGACAGAAAAGACATGTTAGATTTCAAAATTGTTACACAATTTCTTTGGATAACCAAATCATGATCAAAAATTTGTCTTGGAATCTTTGATTAAGAATGAAGGAGTTTCTTTTTAAATAAAAACAAAACATATTGAAATGCATTTTTTCTTCTATTGTGTAAATTTGCTTTTGTTGTTTTACAAAATCGATCTAAAGAAGATGAAAAAAAAGGAGAGAGAGTGAGAAAAGACAGATATGTCTGGAAAAGAATAGAGCATGTTGATTCATCCTATTTCCAGGGTAACCCAAATCCCATATGAAATGAAATTAATTTCCATCGTTTCCCAATTTCTGTCTATGTGATTTTATACCATGGGAGGTGCACATCAATTGAAAAGTTCAAGGAATAATTTTCTATTCCACAGTTTTCCAGGAATAAGGACCAATTTCACCTAAAATACATACCCATTTTACAGAAGAGATACAATGTTCAATAATGAATTTTTTTTTAAATACAGCGAAGTGATGATTACAATTCACATCAGGGCAACTGCCCTTTCGACAATTACCCCCAGGACAACTCCCCCAAGATATAGGATTAGTGTTAGGTGTAGACTTAGGGGTAGACATGTGGCAGGGGTAGCTGTCTGGGGGTAATTGTCCAGGGGGTAGTTGACCTAGAACCATTACAAGTTTATAATGTGGAGAATGACTATAGTTTCATATTGTGTGAGGGCAATAGCATTAGAAGATATTATATTTACATCAGGATACTGATGACTTGAAAAGTACATTCATGTGCATCAAGGGGTTCATATCTTAGTTAGATTGTAATTGAGTAGTGTAAGACAGCTTTATGATTGACTCTTTGAGCTTCCAAGCTCTGTCCTCTTTTTATTTCTTTCTTCCTTCTTTCTAACTCCGTCTCTCTATCTCTCTCTCTCTCTCTCTCTCTCTCTCTCTCTCTCTCATATTTTTCCATCCTTTTTCTCTCTCACCACTTTTATATCTCACGCTTGCCCTCTATTGTCTATGGTCTCTACTTTGCCTCAGCCCACTGATTGTATCACCTTTCTCTCTCTCTCTCTCTCTTTCTCTCTCTCTCTCTCTCTCTCTCTCTTTCTTTTTTTTTCTTGGTTTCTTTCTTTACATTTTTATACTTTTTTTCTCTATGATTCTGCTTTTTGCTTCCTTTCTATATTTCGTCTTTCTCTCTCCATCTTATACCCTCTCCATCTTATACCCTCTCATTATTCTTTACATCCCCTCCCCCATTTCACATCCCTCTCTCTCTCTCTCTATATCTCTCTTTTCCCCATTTACGTTTTCTTGACTCTTTGTGTGTCTCTATTTGTGGTTAGGTCTCTTACCTGCATATTGCTCTCTCTCTCTCTCCTTTCACTCAATAAACTCTTTCTCTTTTTTTGTTCATTCCCTCTTTCTCCTTCCTCTTCTCACTTCATCCCGCTCACTTCATATAACCTCCTCTACAAGGTACGCAGGGCAAAGATCATCATCGCGGAGATACCTCAACTTTCAAATCCATCCAAATCAGCCATCAGAATTCCACAACTTGCCTCGGTCTGCTGCCGCATAATTGAATTCCTCCAAAATTGAAGAAACAGATTTGCTTCTGAAATCTCTCACTCTCTCTAGCGGTATGTCAGTGTGCTTAAACGGTTCTGTCTGTCGAATCAGATCACCAGACACTCGCTATGATTAGCATTTAGATTGCATGTATTTTCAAAGCTGCTCCCTGTTCCTACATCTTCTGCTTTTTCTGATCGTTTGTATAATGTTCAATCGTTACTCCATGTCACAAGCGTTCATAATTAAAGCAACAACCACTAATTTGCACTGCTTTCAGAATAATATATCAGACAAACTAGGAAACACCTCCAACAAATGAATGATAGTGATGCTCGAAAGCAATATTTTATGTTTAAAACCACAATTCAATCTGAATTAACAGCTAAAATGTTCATCCTTTCATGGCTATTTACAATCATATTGACTAATTAAAAATCTATTTACCCCCTTTACCGATGCACCATCATTACTACCCTTATCATCTGAATTGTCATAAACTCAATTTCAACTCCCCTACCAATCTCTTGCATGCCTTACCCTATTACTATTATCATCATTATTATCATCATCACTATTATCATAATCATCAAATTATCATCATTACCATCATAATAGATTCTTCAACCTCACTTTGAACTCCTCTTCAAACCCTCATTGCCCATGCCTTACCACACTCACCATCATCATCATCCTCCCACCATCATCATCATTGTTACCCTACCATCTGCTTTCCCTCATCTTCCATATCACCCCTGGTGGACAATTTCAACATGGATTTACTGATTCTGTCTTCGGTAATTGTAATGAAGCGAGGGAATTCACTAGGCTACATTATTTACAAGGCGGGCATATGCTTTATTACTACAGAGATTTGTTGTCACATTTAAAGATGGTTATGAGTTAAGGCCTATCAATTTAATTTAAGGTCTATGAGACAAACATATTTTGCATGCAGGGGGCCAGGAGGGTATCAATCTTTACTGTTCAACACAGAGCTAAAAACTGTTTGCACTCCTTGCAAGACAATGCCTCTGGATTATACATGTAGTTGATGCTTTGTATTCTAAGTGATGTTGCAGTTTGGAGAGAAAATTTTCAATTTGTAGTTGTACCCGGAGTTTTCATATCTAGTCCATTCCCAAAATGACTGACAAGCAAGGATACAACTAGATTTCATTTTACGAAGCAATCTTTCCAGTCCCACTTTATCCAAACTTGTGCATTCTCTTAAACTTTAAAGGAATTTTGTTATATTGGTACTTGCTTGGTTTCAATCACCTCATTACAACTGGGGGGCGTTTCATGAAAGGACTTGTCAGACGTTTAATCCGACAAACTGTTATAAGCTACTGAAATGCTTGCATCTGATTGGCTGAGAGCAAATTTGTCGGATAAAATGTCCGACAAGTCCTTTGATGAAATGCCCCCAAGTAGTGGGCTTTTGAACAAGGTTATTTGAACTACCAAAATCTTAAAGGCAGGCAATTATGGTAATATTTGCCATTATAATTATGATTCCATACAACAAAGGCACTTCACTTTAACCACAGATTTAATGATTCAGCTTCATATATCCTTGCTCTAAGAGGCCAGCAATTTGACAATATAAACTCTTGATCTTGAAAAAGTAGCATAATTTCATCTTTTGATGACCAATTAAAGTTATTCTGTACTTGTAGGTATTCAATTAAAGTGAGACAAGGTTAAAATAAAGGTGAAAGGCTTCTTTTAATTGCTTCAGTTGTTTCATGCTTAATCCTTAGACATGTGACCTTATTGATGATTAAAGACCAACAACTGCAGGATGACACTGAACTAGCTTTAGTACGGGGAATAGCAGATTGTGGTACCGAAACCGGAGGCTGTTTCACAAAGAGTTTAGTAGACTTAGACACCCTTAAATTCCCAGTTGCAGTATTTTATGCATCATCTGAATAGTCAGATCATATACTCAAGGGAGGCACGTCATTAAGTCTATCAATGAAATTGCATGATTAATATAGGATGCACTTGGAATTTAAGTGTGACTTGAAGTCTACTTTATGCATAATGAGGGTGAGCGTGAATAAGTACCTCATAAAAACTTTCACAATTTTAGGGGAATGCAGAAAGCATAATTGGAGAAACTAAAAACTTATTTCATCAATATTTTAAACAATATTGAGCTTAAGAGCTGATGTGCACAAATACTACTTTACCTTGTTGTGGCTTATAATAGGCCTACTTATATAAAGGCTCAGGAACCCAAAGGGTTGAAATCACTTGCAAATATGAAAGCATTATTCTAATTAGTTACTGATTACTCATTTGAACAAAGAGCACATGCAACAAAGATCTTGATTGGGCAATACTATTTTGCAATCGATTGCAGACCTTTGTGTTGCAGAGCCCTGATGTATTAGATGATTTAACATAAATAGCAATTGTGTATTTTACGTGCCCCATGAGTTTGAATGTATCATTGCATTGTTAAGTATCCCAAACAAAGAACATGATATGATTCACTGGCTTTTCTGAGGAAGGGACAGTTTTCATGTTTGATTCCTCTATCTTGATAAAGTAAATGATATCATCCAAAAGCTATTCCCAAGAAGGGACAGTATTTATCTTTAATTCCTATACCTTAGAAAGTGAATGATATCATCCAATTGATATTCCAAGGAAAACCCACGATCTCCTATTCAAAGAAGAAGTTTATCTAGCCTCCGGTTATATTAAGTCAGACTTGTAACCTGAAATGAATGTTCATTAACGGCCGTTATCTCCTTTAAGCCTTGGTGATGCTACAGAGATTTACTGCTAATACATCCCAGAATGACCTTTCCTTGGTACAATGGTTGTCTTTCGGGAGTGGGTAGCATCCTCTCATTTCGGAAAAGTAATGGGTTCTAAGAACACAGGATTACTTAAAGAAAGCAGCGATTCTAAGAACAAAATATAGGTCATAAATTATTTAGTAGGTCTATTACTGCTTTTAGTTTGCATTTACTAAAACAAGATACAATTTTTAAAAATAATATTGAACATTGCTTGCTAGTACCGGATCAGTAATTACTACCTACATATCCTGTTAAGAGACTTAGATTTGAAAACAATGAAAATACCCCCCCCAAAAAAAACAACAAACAAACAAAAACCAAAAAAAATGACGAGAGAGTTAGGCTTGGGATATGGCTCTGAGAAAACCTAAAAATAGCATCTTGATTTCTATGAAAGCAAAGCACTACGAATAAATAGACCTGAACATAGCAGCCTCGTTGAAACTTGAATTCAAATTTCTGATTACCTGGAGAACAGAATGCTATGAACGGACCTGAATCTAGCAGCCTAAATCAAAGCTTGAATTCCAATCCCTGATTCTCAGGAAAGCAGATGGGTACAGAATCTAAAAGTACACTTCACCTCTATACTCTGCACTACTCTATTGATTAAAGTAACCTTAGTCCCACATAGTCAGAAATACGTGGTGTAGAATTACTAGCTCACTGTATGCACAGTGCTGGTTTTTAAGATGATTGCTTTGGAGGCCGGGTATATCCTTTCCTTCTATAAATTTTTCTAAACTTTGATATTCAGGGCATTTTCTAGCTTACATTGTTTGTAGTTTACTTCTGCAGTATTTTGCGTTGTAGTTTAATTGCTAACTTTATGTATTTTCCTAGCTACATAATTTTGTGGTGTTTCTGAGAACATTTTTGTTTGCATCTTCCAACAGTATGGTCTTGCTTTGTGCTTGTAGGACCCTAAGATATATTAAAAGTGAAATGCTATTTACACTTTGAATGAGTCTGCTTGTGCTGGTGCACAGACATTTTTCTTTTCTAAAATCAACAAATGCCTAATTAGAAAGTGTGCAAGTAATATAGAATTGCATGATGCCAATTTGACAAATAATGTGGTGCTAGCTAGGGTTCAACAGTCCAGTGAACCATAGATCTTTAAATATTTACAAAATAGAAAACAAACTGCCTGAAGAAAAAATATCCAAGAAAAAGAAATAGGGATGGGTGGGTAATCCCCTATGTATCGATCCCGTATCTGTCCTTTTTGTTACCCCTTGTGTCAAACCAAAATCTTGAGCAACATCACCATAGGGAATTCCCCTTCTTGATTCATTTAGGGACTCTGGGAGTAGAGTACCGTGGTCAATTTGGAGTCTATGGCACACCCAATGAGCTGTTAAACTAGATACTTGATGACCTAAGCTCCCGCTGGTACAGAACTCTTTGAATAGTTGATGAGAGACACATATCGTGATCTAATTTGATTCAAGTAATCATGCTCTTTGGGAGTACCATACATACATTTTTCTCGTAACACCCCCCCCCCCCCTTCTCCTCCTCAGGCTCCAAGTACTAGTTGATACAATACTGTCTCCTCAGAATGAGAAAGGCGATCACAGACTTCAAGTCCTTTTTTACTCTTAGAATATGGGGAATATCTGCATTTCTTGGTTTGGGCACAAAATAGACATAGCTTTCTTTCTCCATCGCATTGTTGAATGGAGAATTACAATGTCAGACCATCTTAAAGTATCATATTTGAGTTGATATAGACATCAGGTACGGATCTAGGATTTTCAGTTTGTAAAGATTTTGCAGGCCCAATTGTCTGGGGACAATAGCGGCTCTTTTATGTTTGGGCATGGCTGATACTTTTGATTGTGTGACGTAAGGCTGGGTTCGCTCCTGGACATTATGCAGTTAACACATTACTTCACCTTCCATTTATAATAAGCACAATTGCTGTTTAACTTTGAGCTCCTAATATCAATTCATTACATTATCAACGACAAACGGAATTCGTATCAAAAACATGGGACAATTTTATTCAATAATATGCAAGATCCTGTTGAATTGCCATCACACAATTCATTCCTCAAATAGAAGTTGCATTGAAGACATACAATCTTTTCCCTTTCTTTTCTTTTCTTACAAGAAGGGGCTATTGTAACCACATTGCAACAGCATGCATATTCCACAATGCATAATTCATAATGGCTTGCGCTCTACAAGTCTAACATATCAGTCAAAAATTCTCCTGAGGAAAGCGTTGCTAGGCAACCGTCTCCGAACTCCTCCATAATGCATTCAGGAATGCCTTGTCATTGACAATGTAACTTACACCTTTTCTCGCTCCATCCCCACCTATAATCTAATCTTGAATTAAGGGCTACAGGCAAAATGTGGGTATTAAATCAAATTACCGAAAGGTCAACATTTTGTATATTGAGATACAAGTTCAAAATGGTTAACAACTCATAGATTTCAAGGCAAGGAGAGAGAGAGAGAGAGAGAGAGCAAGAAAGAGTGAGACAGGTAGAGCAATGAAGGAGAGAAACAGAGATCGGATGAGGGAAGAAGAGAAATGGGTGGATGGAGAGACATAGAAAAGAGAAAATGAGCAATAGGGAGAAAGGGAGAGAAAAGACAAAAGAAGTTGAGAAAAAGAGAGAGAGAGAGAGAGAGAGAGAAGTTGGAAGACAAGCACATGATAACTTAAGCTCTGAAAAACATAAAACATCAGTTTGTTTTCCAAAATTTAATAAAAGTGCTCCAATTCAAATCTAATAATGAACCGTGATTGCCGACTCCTAAATATCACTGTGAAGAAATCATAAACTTGTTACAAATCCCATGATAATGCTAAAAAATCAAAATGTGTAGAAATTTCCTGAGAGCCATAGTTGACAGTATCCTTATATGATTAAAAAAACAACAACATGTTACACAATACCTCAATGATTATACTAAAACTTACTTCTACTTTTATATATTTCTTTTTTGGGTGGAGGGAAAAGTAAGTTCAAAAGCAAGAGCCAAGGTATAAAAACAAATGTACATCAAGGATATAAAATGAGTGCAAATGCAGGATAATCTATTTTAACAGATTTCACTGCAGCTTTAGAATTCAATACAGTAGGTCAAGGAACGATGCGTCAAGACAGAACCACATGTAACATCTGTGCTTAGTAATGCCAAGTTTAGAGGCTTATTCAGTTGGTTGATTGGCATGTGATAGAAGAAACTGACAGTTGAAGTGATAACCCCTATGATGCTAGCCTCCTAACTTCAGACCCTTACAAAGATACCTGTGAGCTTATTCAGGCTTAAGTAGATAAGTAATTTAACCCCAGATGTGGTTAAGTCTGCCAGTAATTTTATAAACTTGTAAAAATCTGCAGCAAGAGATTATGTAGGCAAGGGCTACTATCCAGGTTTAGTTCAGACCCATTTCTGTGAGTTGGGCAAATTTTCTGACTATGAACAGCATTTTTTTAAAAGACCCTCAACTACCTTTCTCAAACAGTAACACTATTTCTCCTCAAGTGACGAAGATACTGTTGTTTAACGGTAAACCTACTTTGTCATTTTCCTCTCATTATGTTTTAAAGTACAAACAGATATTCTACATCAAAAAGTCACTTTTGGGGACAAAAGAACAGACGTAAACTGTGAATAACGAGAACTAGCTGCTTCCTACATGGACATATGGGAATGAAAGAATTTACTAGTAGTCGTCAACGGAAAAGAAAAACATGCAAGCATTTTGATGTTTTTCTCTGTGCCGGCCATGAGCCCTAGTTCAGAAGACCTTCCGTTAAACGTTAAGGAGTTTGTTATCTCTGAGATGCCGCATGAAGCCCACTCTAAGCCTGGATGTAAGAACTAGATCTCAGAGGGGGTAAGGAATGCACCTTGGAACAGCCCAGCGACACCAAGAGACCGGCTCAAGCCTGACTCCAAACTGACAGACTCTTGGCCATAATCGGCCTGTGGCGGTCTGGTGCCGGTCTCACTGGTCTGACTGAGGTTTAACCCTGGACGTGGGATGATTGTAACCACAGCTCAGCATCCTAGGAATGCCGATTACCGATCGCATGGCGTGCCAACTTCCACATCCGTTTGAGAAACGAACCCCCTTCTCCTCATCCCTCCCCCTCCTCCTTGTTTAGAAGCATATGTTGATATAATGTTGATATCTGCTGTCACTGAGAGCCAAAGAGAAGTTAAATGTGTGTAAAAGTGTTAGTTAATGCCCTTATGACTATTAGCATATCATATACATCAAGGTCTAGATTCTGTTCAGGGCCAAGGCCCCATTGCATAAAGAGTTACTATTACAGCAACTTTTCGATCAAGGGTAACTATCGTGTTAATGTTGCCCAATCAAAATGCAGTATTTCATTAAAGTTACCAATGATGGCAGAATTACTTTTAGAATAACTCTTTATGCAACAAGGCCCATGCAGGCACTGAATTAATATCAACACTTCTGGTTCTCGCAAGAAAAAATTTGAGATTCACCCTTTGCCAGCCCTCCTCCCGCTTTTCATCAATATTACCCCTCCTCTTCCTCCCTTCCTAACCCTCTTCTAAGATATACCTTTCTATTCTACCTCACTGAAAGCCAAATTGACAAGATATACATTTTCAACAATACAATTATCATATCAATATGTTAATATCTACCTAAGATAACACCGTAAGTATTATATATATATATATATATGCTATATAAGTAGAAGTTATTATCCTTATATTATTATTTTATAAGGTAAACAAGATATCAAAACTTATTGCTGCTACTGGCTACCCCTACCCTTTTCTGAGAACAACCTAGCTCCACCCCTGTCCATACATACTTGGTCCTACGGCTCACAGCTGGATTGACTAGCCTACAACCCTTAATGGCTCACTACAAAAATAACAACACACGGGACTGACATTGACGAGACATCTATAAATAAAGACTTTTTGGTAATAGCCACGTAGGGCTTAGTTGGTGTCAAGATCTTGACACCGTTTCACACAGTTTTTGTTTTGCAGGCTATTAGCTGAAATAACTGTTTGTTGTGATAGATCAATCTCTGGAAATATACGATGCCTCTTATCTAATACAGACTACAGTGTGTTATTTGTTTGTACTTGATGCTGAGAGTGTAAATAGAAATTCAGGCTCAAAATCCTATGCAAAACACCACTCGATAGGCGTTAAAGTCTTATTTAAAAGTATTGGCAGCACTTGATTTTGAACCTTAAACCTCCTGTTCTGAGACAAATCATCTAAACACAGAACCATTCCCTCCAGTTATCAAGGAAAAAAATTCAATTGTGATATAGTTACTGCAAAGGAAAATATATTATTTATTGAAAGGATGGAAATTTGCAAAGATTTTGCTTCAGGTTTCCAAATAATTTTATATCAATATCAAGCCATAACTAAAGCACGTAACTAAAGAAATAAACCTCTGATTAGCTGGCTCACTACTGAGCTTAAAACCAAAGTCAATATTACGCTTAGAGTGAATTCACTAGACAATCCAAGGTTATTTATGGCTTTCATCACATTCTCTGTTTACCTTTCCACAGTCAATTCAAATATTTACATAGGGCACATCTGCCTCATGTTTAGAATAGGGGCGGAAGTTTGGATAGGTACTTGTTCTAGTATTATGCAGTGCAGTGAAGGATACTTATAAAACTAGACATTGTTTATCATGATGGGAATTTGAAGCTTTAATTGGGGACATTATTTTGCATCAGGAGATGAATAATGAAGGGTTTGCATCTAATACAGATTAAAGGGAATAATGAGCTACATGAATGGGTTTTCTCTTGTGAACAATCCTTCTGATATGATTACTCTTGCAGTGAGTTCCAATTTTAAAGGCATACTGTAATCGTGGAAATATTCGCAGAACATTAATTTTCACGGATTTTGCGCGAAGATCAGCAGGCACAAATTTAAAAACATGCGAATATATGAGCAAGCTTTTTTATACATGTATTGGGTGCATTCAATTGCGTGCTTAATAAAATGCACCGTGAATTCGAGAACCTGTGAACACTCTTTGAGGCCGCTCAGCACAAAAAAATAATCACGCGAAAATAACAGCGAATACAGTACCTGGTACTGGGTTCCAGCAACCATTTCAAACCTTTATATTCCTTATATTGCCAGAGTGCATTGTTTAAAGAAGTTGCACATCTGCGTTAGATATGAACATATGGGTAAAAAAATATTTGTCTCGCCTGAACGACGTATGGCAGAGACCTAGTGATCACTTTTTCTGTTAGTCTGTTAGGTCTGTTACGAAAATGTCAAGAGTTTTTATTTTTTGTTTAACTTGCTCTCATTCCTTTATTTCTGCATCATTTGTGTTAACATTCAGTACAAATGATTCTTGAATGAACAAATGTTCATTAGGTATTGTCACATATATGATACCTACAAAGGTTACATCAAAGGCCATCTTCTCAGCAATTTCAACATCAACAATTTGCAAAATCAAGGTGTGATTTATGCTTCAATACGAGACAAACAAACATGAAAACATCACAAGTTGATGAAGATCTTTAACGAGATGGCAAAAACATTGTCAAAAGCGTCTGCCCTAGATTGCCATATTCCACAGGGCTTGTCGACCTAATTTTACACTAATCACCTTGTGTGTAGGCTAAGCCAGGTTGTATTATCACGCAATCTCGCGTCGAATATTTCCCTCTGGTTTTGACTAACTCTGACCTACTTTTGAAATGTCATCTGTTCAAGACGTTGCTTATTAATACCTCATTTCAGGTAAACATGCGCATCTTTTTTTCAGGTTTAGTCCTCCGCAGGATGAAGTTACATTGTCCACAGTAATTTGTATTGTTTACAGCAGATGTTGACCAAAATGGCAGATCAGTTACTGTAGGTGTATGTAACCAAGAATTTGCAGAGATTCTAGATCTAGATTATCATTAATTTGGAATGATATTATTCAAATCAATGTCTCAATATACATACAAACATACTGTCTTGCACAATACCTTATTTGAGGTAAACATGTGCATCTTTTTCAGGTTTAGTCCTCCGCAGGATGAAGTTACATTGTCCATAACTTCGGCGACGGGGCTGTACTTCCACCACCCCCATTTACAGTGAAATAACCAGCGATGATGAGCGATCAGGTGATTATACTGAATAATATGATAAATCTAATGTTAAAATTTAATTCAACGGGATGTATGATATTTCAAGATACGGCCGTTATAAAATTGAATTATATAAGAGCTTTTTGACTTACCAAAATGAATTTTCCGTTGGCCTTGTCTCTTCTCAAAGTGTTGGTGCCATCGCTGCCATTTTCTATGACGTCATTTTACTGTGCGAAGACGTATTTAACTCTGTGGCGAAGACAGGCACAGAGAAATATACGTGGACGGACTCAATTTTCCTGTATTTTTCTTCATTATTAGTTGATTACTTCGTGTGAAACATTTGCAGATGTCACCAATTTGAGGGAAAACTTCAAAGATTTGATTCAATGTGGGTATGAATTCAAATAAGGTATTTTTAACCACGAAATGTGTGGTCATGTATAGATATTTTCAAACCTTCGCCAAATATGTCTACTGGCTCGTCAGTTCCCGTCGCTTTGCGACGGGGGCTGGTCGGTTTACATTGTCCACAGTAATTTGCATTGTTTACAGCAGATGTTGACCAAACTGGCAGCTCAGGTTATACAGGGTGTATCAATAAAAACGGGACAGTTTTGAAAAGTCTGTCAAAATTTCGTTTCAAATTATGATGTCTATATTTTGATGTTAATAGCTGCTTTGAAGTCTTATCTTTCAAATGCCATTTAAAATAATAAGTTTCGTTCATGCTTGAGCGCACACAGAACGTTTTTGTCTGGGGCTCCAAAAAAGGCTTGCGCACAAAATGGAAGAAAATTAGAAAAGTGATCATCAGACTTTTTGCTAATCAGCAGACTTACTCTTAACCCTTTCATTATCTATGCCATTATTTTCGAAATAATGCTATCGAAATTCATTTACAAAGCTACTTATTTAATTGAATTTATTTTGTTTTTCACATGTTAACATGTTATCTTTTGGCATTGAATATTCCTTCAAACTAAACAAAAAATAAAAAAATAAAAAATGTAGTCAACCAAGAAGGGGGATTTGGTTGGTTGGTTGATTATTTGATTGAATGATTGCTTTGTTTGATCGTTTGTTTGATTGATTGTTTGATTGATGGATTGATTGATTTATTGATCGATCGAATGAATAAAAGATTGATAGATTGACCATTTTGAATGATTGATCGTTTGATTGTTTTAATTGAATGATTGATCAATTTTTTTTGACTGATTGTTCTCAATGATATTTCTTTGAATGATTGATGGATTACTTTTTGATTGATTGTTCAAATGATTGATTAAATCGTTGGAAGTATCATAGGAAATCGACTCAAAAGACTAACTTAATCATTGATCAGTAAAAATTAACAATCAATCCGAATGGGAGTACTTGATTCAGAATAATAATTCAGAATAAATAATACCCTTTGAATTTTCCCGCTCAAGCATGAACAAAACGAATATACAAAGCAATCAATTAATCAATCAATCAATTAAACAATCACTTAAACAACCAACCAAATCCCCTTTGTTATGGGTTGACAAAAAAAAAACAGTTTAAAGGAATATTTATTGTAAAAAGATAACATATTAAAATGAAAACAAAAACAATTAAAGTAAATGAATAGCTTTGTAAATGAATTTCAAATCATTATTCGAAAAAAGTGGCAAAGATAAAGGAAAAAATTAGAAGAAGACTGCTGATTAGAAAAAAGTCTGATGATCGTATCTGTCAATTTTTCCATTTTGCGCGCAAGTCGTTTTTTGAGACCCCGACAAAAATGTTCTGTGTGTGCTCAAGCATGAACGAAAATTATTTTTTTATATTGCGTTTGAAAGATAAGACTTCAGAGCATGTATTAACATAAAAAGAATAGACATCATAATTTGAAAAATAATTTTGACAGACTTTTCAAAACTGTCCCGTTTTTATTGATACGCACTGTATACAACTAAGTGCATGCAAACAAGGAATTTGTAGAGATTCTAGATCTAGATTATCGTCAATTTTTATTCAAATCAACGTCACAATAAGGTATTGTCTGGCAGTAATTTGAAAAGGATTCTAATCTAGTGCATGCCAGGCCAGCCAAAGAATATTTTTAAAGTTATGAATATTATTCTGCACATCACATTCTAGAACATGTGAGAAGCTCAATGATTTATTACTCTTCTAAATATTTGTTTTAATATTTTCTACAATCTTTGCGTTGGAACCTCATACAAGAAAAAGACAAAGGATGTAAATGACAAAATTCTCCTCCCTTCAATGTTCCTACATCAAGTCTTTAAGGTCTTACAAAAGATCCAAACACTTTAAATCATATGCCCCTTCAAATTCAGACATAACTGTCCCACTCTAAGCACAGTTCTTTTTCTCTAATCTTATATTTATTCCCAACGTGTGTGCTGGATTTGACATTTAAAAACTCTCTCTATAATTTTGGGAAATATCTTCCAATTGTTAACATTATCTTGACAACCACTGAACGTGACTGCTGGAACTTTGATGATGAACGATATACAGAGAGGAAACATGGCTTCCCTTGTTATGTCCATCCGTCAATGTCATGTGACCACATACCTGACATGCAAATGCTTCCGGGGGGGGGGGGGGGGGAGGGGGTAGGGGGGCGAGGAGGGGAAGGAATGTTGGGACTTTTGGAATCAGTCAACTTGGGTACATCCTATATCCTATGTTATGAATGCCATATCGTCGGCTTGGAAGCCAAGAAGGGCGCTATTGCAGATCAAGGATGTTCCGTTGGGAGCCAGAAGGGCGCTATTACCATTGACTTTGTACAGTAATAGCGCCCCTTCTGGCTCTCAACGGGACATCTATAAGATGCAATAACGCCCTTCTGGCTCCCAACAGACGATATAACACATTGCACAAACTCTAGTGGTGTATGTAGAGATGGACACAGGTGTCAAAGATAATGAGGGAGAGGGGGAAAGAAAGTGGTGAAAGAGAGAGAGAGAGAAGGGGGAAATGAAGAAAGGAAGAGAAGCGAGAGAACTGCAAAAAGGGAAAAAACTAAAAAAGGAGCAAAAGAAAAAGAGAATGAGAGAGAGAGGGGGGGGGAAAGAAAGTGGTGAAAGAGGAAAAATGAAGAAAGGAAGAGAAAAGGAAAAACAAAGAGGCGGAAAACTAAGAAAGGAGAAAAATAAAGAAAGTCAAAGAGAAAGAGAGAGGGCGAAAAGGAGGAAATGAAGAAAGGAAGAGAAGAATTTAAGAAAGGAAAACATTTCTAAAAAGGAGCAAAAGAAATAAAGCCAAAGAGAAAAGGGAGAAAAGATTATGGAAATGAATAAGACTAAAGAGACGAATAGAGAGGGCAGAGAAAGAGAGAAGAAAAAGAGAACATAACAAGTCATAATTTAGCCATAATCGCACATTCATGTAATTGCTTCTAAAGATTGATATTGAATTGCAATTGAATGCACTCAGATTTCTTTTCGATTGGCTACAAATCTCAAACGAGCTGCAAAAAAGGTGAAAACAAGAGAAAAACATGATGCCTTATCGTGGGAGGTCACACCATACATGTAACATATTCTTCCGCAGCTACGAGCCCTAGTTCATGATTCATGCTCACATGTACATGTAGCTCATATGATGCCTGCTATAGTCTAGTTCACGCATGCTTGAAAACCATTCATGTATCACACTGAGGAAAGTAATATGTATCCTCCCTCGCGCCGTTCCTCCATCATCGACGGATGTCTTCCATATTGGTTTCCCATCACCAAACAACACCGTCTCAAACACTGCAAGTTTCATAAATCTCTACATACATGTACATACAATCAGCATGGAACTGCAGTTGTGCTGTTGGGGTTTACACTGTTCTATCACGCACTCTGTGGAGACCTAACATTGCAGATTTTTGGTTTAAGATTTTAAGAGCTTTCAATTTAAAAAAAACATGGAGGTGCTGATGAAAAGCACTTCGCTGTACAATATTGTGCGAAAGTAATATCCCACATGAGAATAGACTTGTTTATGATTTCAAGTGAAATGGTTTTAGTTCGTCTTGCTAGCAAAAAGATTTAAAGCCTCTTTGTTTTCTTACCATCTTTTTCCAAGCTATCTATTTCATATCATCTTGTTTTGGTCAGCCATATTTTATACTCTATTTAGCTTTAAAGTGTATAGAGGAGGTACATTTAGAACCGCATATAATCATTTTTCTATATTGTTGCATCACTTTGAGTCCTTCGGTCAAAAGAGTGAATTTTGAAATGCTATAAAATATGACAGAATTTAATACTAGACTTCATAACAATTTTTTATTTATACACAGAATGTGAGAATTATTAATTAGAATTTATGAGTTAATAAGTAAATTAATGATAATGATGATGACAGTATCATGTGAGGTAATGTAATAAATAAACTGATCTATATAGTTTGCAAACATACCCAACCCAAAATTTGATACACTATTGGTTTTGTCTTAATAAGAATAATGTATAAACATAGACAAGAAGTTGATCCCTTGAATGTTAATGAGATAAACCATAGAGTGAAACGTCTTAAGGTGATAAGTGTAAACAGCCCACGCTATCTTCAGGCTAAATGTACATCTTCAGCGTACTACTCAAATCCTAATTGTTTTCACTGAAGCCTTATTATAATAGTACAGTGGTTTTTAATCCTTTTGAATGCCATATTAATTTATAGTACTTATAAAAAGCACATTTTTCTCTTTTAGTTTCTTATAATGAGGAGAAAGCTCTTTGAGGTGTCAATACTGAATCATTTCACGATGACACACCTACAAGAAGTATTGTTCTTTTTTAATCCTTTACAAGTATAGCACTAAAATGAATCAGTAGCAGACCCAGCTTGACGTCATACAATTAAAAGTATCGGCCCATGCCAAAACATAATAGAGCTGCTACTGTTCCCAGACAATTGGGTTTGCAGAAGCTAATGAAATTGAAAATCTTGGATCCACCCCTGTGAATCTTTATGATTGTTGAATTACTCTAAAAAATTAATTCACACATAGATTGCAGTTTCAAAATGCAACTGTATCATACTTTTAAAAAAGCACCCCAAAAAAAGATACAATTTCAGCCTGGCAAGAAAAGTGCAATAGCACAAATTGTATAAATTTAAAAACAAATTTAATCTTTGTATCAAACCTAATTTCCATTCTTCTTTTCCAATTATGCACAAGTTTCCACACAACAGGCAAATAATTTGTACCCATTACAACCAAATACAAAATCAGCAATGCGTGATATAACGATCGAGTCAACTGCATGACTTGAAGAAAGATCACTAGTCACATGTTCTCACACTCAGAGATCTACAAATAGATAGAAACCAGTGGCGAATCCAGGATTTCAGGATACGGGGGCTCCAGGCTCAATGGGGGTGGGGGGGGCGCCAAAATGTTCAAATTTTAACATGTACAATCAATGAGTGGTTTTCAATAATAGGGGGGTGTGTCCCCTGCGCCCCCGCCTGGATCCGCCACTGAAATCAGACGTCATCCCCAGAATATTCCGTCCAGCAGTTATGTATTTTTGCTTCTTATGACAGTCCAAATGAAACGGTTAATGGGGCATGATTAAGTGTGTAGGCTGTGTGATGGTAAATACCTAACGGGACGGTAGTCATATACAAATGACGCTTCATTACTCTGGCATGAGTAAATGAACCGCATCGTTCTGAAATACATTATAAATACATGTCTAGGGCATTTCAGATGGTGTTGTGAGCAAAACATTGGGACAAAGAGTATTCCAAAGAATTGTTGACACTTGTTTATGTGTGTTGACAAATACGTAATAAGCGCGACTTTTTGTTACAAGATTGGTAATTGATATGTTCATGGTAGGGTCATATGAAATATTTTTTTGACTGTTTGATTTAAAATTACTACCTCAGTGGAAAGTCTCATCCTGCAGATCAAAAACACTTATATTCTCAACTTTAATGTTGTTGAGTGTATCCATATTTGGAAGAAAAATTGATTTCAAAAAGAATACCAAATAAACACTGGAAACAGAGGAAAAACACTTAAATTGTCGAAGAATCATATCCCCACAGGGAAACAGGGCGCGTGCAGCATTATAGGCTACAATTACAACCTCCCACATGTCCCAAATCTATTACGATACATCATCGTGACCATCTTTTTATAGTTTATCGGCATCTTTATCAGGAGTCGTAAAAATATTATTTTTAGACAAGAGAGATCACCGCTAGATTGACTCAATGGGCAATACAATGATGTTTAAATATAGTTCACCCATACAGAAATACATGAAAACTCCCTAAATATAGTTCACACCTCCTGAAATACATGAAGCACCATGAGAAATAAAAATAGCCTTTACTTTTATCGAGGCATCTTCATTCAGCTGCACAAATGGACAAGCCCCCTTAAGTAGCACAGTCTATCATTCTCAAAATAGAAGTCTGGCCTCAACAGAGTACATTCTTATGTGAAAAAGAGAGTAAAAATATTAGTTTTTAGATTATTTGTTTAAGAGTCTCCTCTACTACAGAAAAGAATAAAATTATTTTTAAATGTGTATTACTCTTTAAAACCAGGATTAGATAGATGGTTTTGAGAGCTTTTTCTACTTCAGCTTAATAGAAATCATTTATTATGGGGAAATTAATATAAGTTAATAAAAGTTTGTCCCAATGAAACAAAAAAGAATTGTGTGAAGAATGCAATATATGTCATACAATATATGTCATACAATATATATATATAATACAATATATAATATACAATATACAATATATTGTACAAGGTCCTATTTCTGTCAGATAACACTGAAATCTAAGGCTGATGTGAACTCATTACAACACAACACAGCTACATGCACATCTTTTGAAAGAGATTATTGCTAAAATTCATCATAATTATACTTTTCTGTCTACTAGTATCCCCAAGTTTTATACTGGTATTAGTTCTTAATAAATTGGATAATGTTTTTTTTTTAATCATAATAGTTTCTACTCATCTCTCACATTTCTCACACTGTGTGACTCTTTACTGTACATGGATGCTTGTGTGACAATGGGAGAGATTGAGAGAAGATATCATCGGTTGACATCCAGAAGGGCGCTATTACAGATCAAAGATGTTCCCTTCTGGCTCTCAACAGACAATATATCACACAAAGGAGAGAGAAAAAGAGTGGTGAGAGAGGGAAAGAAGGGAAGAGAACGAGAGGGAGTTCAGTAAAGTGGGAAGGTTGACCAATAGACAAAGTAAATGTAGGGTGGGGTATTCCATTCCATTCCATTCCATGGTTATAGCTATTGTTAGAAAGATGGAGTAAGAGGTGGAAAGACGGGAAGAGAGGGATGGGGGAAGATGAGAAGAGAAGATGGAGATAGGGAGAGCAATAAAATAAAATTGGAGGGGAGCGAACATTACATGATGCAAAATTAGAGTATTCCAAGCAGCTGGTTACAGTCCATGCAGAATCTAAACTATTCAGATAGCAAATCGATTGATATAGATGCCAGCCATATACACTCATATAACGTACCACAAGGGTAATAAAGAATGCTCATAAAGATGAAATAATTGCTCCTGTGGCCGAGGTCACTGGGTCAGAAAAAAAATTAACTCCTTAGATATAATGAAAGATAAAACTGAAGACATATAAATTTGAAGTATCAAAACATATAAATTATAAATAAGCATTGAAATAATATATTTTTAATAAAATGAAGGGGCAGGTCAAAGTTGTAAAAAAGCAGAACCACTTTCAAATCCAAATCACTTCATTAAAAAAATGATAAAGTATTAAAAAAAAGGATATTTGCAATGTTTCAGGACGATAAATCATTCTCAAGGATTAATCAATTGCAAAATTAAACTAATTTATCTTATTGATGCATGTGTTTTTTGCCAGTTTTACATGATTTCTTAAACGTTTCCTATATATATATAATCTCTCATGAGTTAAAACAATAAATTACATCATGCACTTACAATCACATTGTACATTCTTTTATGGCATTTAGTATTCAAAAACTTTCATACACATATTGGTTGACCTTTGAAATAGTAATAACCCTGGGTCTATTTTAAGAATTATTTATTTATTAATCAATTCATTATAATTTTATAGTTGTTTGTATAGCGAATTCCTCCCCTCTTGTTAACTCACTTTTTACGATATTAAATTAAAAATCATACATAGAGGCTTGCTATTTGCATATACAGTTAGGTTCACAATGACTTCATCCCGTTTCCATAACACAAAGATCCAACTTTATATACCCCAATCTTCTTTGGCAAATCTCATTCATAGAAGCTTGTTATTTGCATATATACAGTTCGGCCTACAATAGACTTCATCCCATTTCCATAACACAAAGATCCAACTTCATATACCCCAATCTTCTTTGGCAAATCTCGTTCTCATCTCGCATCGTTCCGCTCCTTAGTGTACACCAGAAAACTTCATCGCCTAGTTTAGCTGCCAGAAGAGGTTATCAGCATCTATTTGCTTTGATTGCTGTCTGACTATTGACTTGCATGGTATATGTCTTATCTCAGATGGGGTACAGACCTTCAGTGCTAAGGCAGTAAACAGAGGATAAAGCACTCATACCCCATGATAACTCATGCCTCCCCATCAACTGATAGACTGAGATAGATATTAAGCAGCAGCTGTGCTAGCATTCCATTTGAAACAGTTTCACGGTGTTGAGTGTATGAAAATGCTGTGTTCACACTGTTTTAAAACTGTGGCAGAATGAGAAATTTTACAATCTTTTATATTGTGACACAGAGTGACACACAGTGTGGTTCACAGAAATTCCACACTGTGAAAAAGCTACAATCTGTTCCCATATTATGACATGCTAAGGCTGAAATAATGAACGCAGCTGTGCTAGCATTCCAGCTAGAAACAGTTTATGTCGAGGCTGTATTAAAGTTACCGTGTACGGAAATGCTGTGTTCACCCTGTTTCAAAACCGGGCAGAGTGGATATTTTACAATCTTCCACATTGTAGTACATTATGATATCCAGTTACACAGTGTGGCAAAGTGTTACCAAAAAAATTCACACTGTGAAGCTGTTTCCATATTGTGGCATGCTCACTATTTTAGGCTGAGATAGAAACTAAACTACAACCATGTTAGCATTACAGACAGAAATGGTTACATAGTGTTGGGTGTAAATTAAAGCTACCATAAAAATGGGGTGTTCACACAGCTTTAAAACTATGTCAGTGTGGTCAATTTTACAATCTTCCACAATAATATATAGTAATATGCAGTTACACAGTGTGGCAAAGTGTGACACTATATGTTCACATTATGTCACATGTCACACTGTATCACATCAAAAGATGCAGTGTTTCCACACAGTCTAAGAGTGACACAGTTACAGTATCTTCATATGAAACTTCTGTCAATCATCATGTTTATGATTAATATGAAAATAAATCAAACTGATGCTATGTAATATCGCATTTGGTTACTGGTCTAATAAGAAGAACTAGAGGGACAATTAAGTCACTAACAAACCTTTGTGTAACGTTAATCCCATTGGGTGATAAATAGATAAGGATATTTATTATTTGACATATTTATGATAGCTATTTTACAGGATACAGACTCATCAACAGCTGTTTCCATTCATGAAGCCAAAATAACCTAAGCCAAAACACCACTGGAAACTTCTTCAGTAAGAAACATACATTAGCTAGTAAATGGATTATACCGCATCAAGGTCAGAACGCAAATAGCTTTCTACACACTAGCCAATGGTCACACACAGGTGTTGGAGGTGCTATAACCAATCTGAAATCTCCCTATTGACATGGCCCATCTTTCACACTCAAATTGCCTGGTGATGAGTGCAACTCGATTGCTGCGCACCCCCTTCCTGTCCTCATTGATATGCATACAAGTGCAGGTGCAGGTCAAACCAACTCTTGTTTTTCAGGCAAAGTGCTCTTAGGTAAATGCCAAGACTAGTCTGACAAGAGAGAAGGGAAAGGGAGCAAGTAAGAGGCAAGTTCCGAAAAAAAGACATTTCGTTCATAATTTTTTTCAAGGAGATAATTACTTTCCATGTCAGTCAGGTTTTCAACTGCCAAACATTTTTTTATTGATAATTATAATTATAACAACAATTCTATCTAATTTCATTGGGGTTTATTTTTTTCTATGTTATTTATCTAATTTTTTTTTTTTTTTTGGCACTTACTTTGGAGTCTATCCTTATTAAGGTGATACATTTAACAATCATTTAAATGGCAAATGCTGTCACAAGAAATACTTTCTCATTGTCAATTGTGGGCGTCAGCAACAAAACACCCCAATCCATTATGCCCCACAGCAAAGGACAGCCGTCATTTCCAGCAAACCTAATTAGTGTAATCATTACTGTTACAGAAGAAAACAATCAACAACTTTGCCAATTGCATCCAAGAGAATCCAAACAAACCTAGTACAGTCGGGAGCATACAAATGATAAAAGCAAACAATGGACAAATCAACACCTCTTTAGCACCGTGCCCATCACGATAGTTGTTATTTCAAACCCATTATTAAATTGGGTGATGACGCAAAAGGTTTGGACTTGTTCAAGGACTGACACAGGCATGCTTCCCCAATTACTGTACCTCAAATAAAATAAGGGTTTCCAATCAAGTTTGTGATCCAGCGGTATCATTCTAATGATGTCATAGGATACGTAACACTACTTTAATCCACTTTACAAAGATTAAGAAATAGTATCTGAAGGAAAGAAACGTCATCTAACTGACACACAATGTTCACCAAAGCAGGAGTAGTAGTAGTATATTTTTTTGAAGAGAATATTGATGTTGTATCATTTAATGGTATCTGCTATAGAAGAATGGAATATCATTGCCTGTAATATCATACGTTCTACTGAATAGACTGCAGATCTATGATTTGAGATCCATTTAATTTCCACTGAAAGTATCAAATTAAGTTGGAGGTTTGGGGAAATGCTTCATCTATAAATATGGTACTCGTTTGAACTGCTTTATTTCATTATTTTCATCATCATGTCATTACTAGTTAGGTTTCCTTGTGAGCGGAAATAGCAGAATGAACAAAAAAATGGGTGACATACAAATGCCTACTATGAGTATAATCATAATTCTTACATGAAGAATAAAGTGTCATACAGAAAAACTGCCTGCTTTTATAGTCAAATTACTTTTTAAAAAAGCATCATGTCCCACAGATAGACTTTTGTATCAAATGTCAAGTTAACATCATATTCTTTGTCTTGCTGATGCCATAGACTCGGAGAAAAGCTACATGGAAGACATGGTGCCAGGCCATGTCAAGTTGGACATGTATCAGGTTCTGTCAGCGGATATTCATTCTACATTGCTTATTTGCGCATGAAACCTTCAATTCCCTTCTGTCCGTCTGTATGCTGAATGTCATCAATGTTAAATTGGAACTAGAATTTAGTTACCACTCTCCCTCTCTCTCTCTCTATCTCTATCTCTCTCTCTCCCTCTTTCTTTATCTCAATATATTCCTCCTCTTCTCCCTTTACTTTCTCTGTCTAACACTCTTCCTCTCCTTGTTTACTGTATAAGCTAATATTTTCACGTACCTACATATTTTAAAGATTTCGACTAGTAGGGGAAATTCACAAGAGGATAATTTTGCAATTTTTGTGATATTATCATGAGCCTAAATATACAGTGAAGTAAAAAATTTCGTGTAGACAAACTTACAAAATCAGAAGAAAAAAAACACTTGCATTGTAGCTATTCTTACACTTTTCTTTATGCTCTCTTTCCCTCTGTTTGGGGAAATAAAAACAATGTAAACATCATATTTTAGTGGTAAGATATCTCAAGCAGCAAAAATTTCAGATATACAGAAAAAAAAAAATCTTACAAATTGAAAACCAGAAACGGAAATAAATTCAAAATTCATAAATAGGACGGCAGTGAAGTACTGGGCTTCATATGAAATGTCAACCACGGTTTGAGGGACTCGTTAGCTATTCTATTAGTAGCAAGAAGGGCAGTAGCCATGAAATGCACTCAGCACGCCATTACCCTCATTCTCTTCACTGCACCCTCTAGCCTTTACCCACTAACATCATCCACGTAAAAATAGCATCAACCCTAACCAGGTGATCGGAACCGGAGCTCGTTTAGAGACTTAAGAGCTTCTCGGTATTATTGTTTGTTCCAAACTAATTTCACGGTGTTGCTACCTGACAAGCCCCTCGCAATCCCTCGTCTCGGCTTGACCATGGGACATCTTGTAAATCCCTGAGTAAATTACTCTCAGGCAATTAAATGCCAATTTGTCGGGGCGGGAAGCCTGATGGGTAAATTTTTGATGAGCGTTGGGAGTTGGTTGACGGCAGAAGATGGGCAGGAGGGCAGGAAGGCGTTTGCTTGGTGACCTTAAAGACGCTTGATAAATGGGGTTGCATCTTGGGACTAACACAGATAATATCATATATTACAGCTTAATCCTATCAACAACACTTTTAATAATAATAATTATTATAATAATATTTATATCTACCAGGGTTGTAACTTAAGTTTCATTTAAATACTCTCCCAGTTGCCCCTGTAAGACATAATAACGCAAAAAAGCTAATGAGCCATATTTAAATAGAAATATCAATTAACATGTTTAAAAAATAGTTTAACCTAAACTTCACAGGAAATAGCATGCGATATTCATTTTGCATGTTGCATCAAAGATGCCATTCTGCTAATTTCTTTAAATACTTTGACATGTAAACTTGCCCCATGTTGACGATGGGGTCATTTGAAATTCAATTACGGCCAATGGATTAGATTAGGTGACTGTCTGCCATTGCAACTACATTGGATCTATGCCCACAGATGATTTCTGGATGTTAAAATCCATGTAACAAACTTTTAAAAGCATTTTGCTTGGGTGAGTTGAAAACCAATGAATTTGTGAACAGAACTATTTCTCTAACAGCTGGAGGACAAGTCTTACAAAGAAAAACACTAAGAATGGCAAACATTTACGAAATTGAGAAAGACGAAAGAGAATAAAAGAGACTTCAATCAACATCATGGAAATGTCAAATGTAACACAAAACTACCAGGTTTTACGAACCACTGGGCAGCACTCACCACATCTGCATTTACTTTCAACAAAAGATAGTGAAAATGAAAAATAATTCTTTGTGATAGTTCTTCCGCATTCTCTGTTCTTTTTAGACAGAAAAAGTATATATAACCACTCTGAATTTTCACATGAACAAATACAATAGAAAAACCAATATCTCTGGGCTGACGTGACTGACGCGTGCCATCAGAATGGCCACTTTCAGTTAAATGCTTCATTTTGTGTTACGTAAACCAAGTGAAGTGAAGCATTTTAACATTTAAGAGAATGCACATTATTTCCACCTTGGGAACACTTAGTTAAATTCCTGCATGACTTCATTTCTTATTTCCTGCACTTTCCTTTACTGTTCATAATTTGTTTTCCCCCGAGGCAAGTATGTTGATATGTGACTACACTATATAGTTCTTCAAATATTTCTTTCAGGTTTACTATTGTCAAGTTTATAATTGCTTCTACATATATTTTTTTAGTATCTCTTTGTTAATATCTTTAGAAACAAGACATCTTGTGTATTTTGCCTAATTTTGATAAAGGATATTGGTTGCTTTAGCAAGTCACTCATCAAGTAAAATACATTTTCCTCTAGTCTTTGGGGGGAAATTAGTGGTAAACCATTCTTTTTCCACAAAGAAGAATTATAAATCTTTCAAAGAAATTTCAAGATACTCTGCATCATTTCATTAATAAAGCACTGTGAAATGGGCATGAAAAGTGGGCAACATTGAATTCTATACAGTACTAGTTGAACCTACTGATCATGTATAAATGCACCTCAAATAGTTTCACACATTCATAATGGATGATATAAACTGGGAAAAGTCATTTAAAAATTTTGTTTTGTCCCTTTCCACTGATAAAGGATATCAGTCACGTAATCAAACAGCAATGTACTTGCACGATATCGTAAGTTTTTCTAAAATACCCAGTCAAGCGTGATGTTATGTACAAACCTGATATCAATAAATATAAGTATTAATAATAGTTGCGATTTACATAGCGCCTAATATGAAACAAATTCATCTCTAAGTGCTTTACAATTATTATTACCCCGTATACATACCGAGACCTTCATTACGAGATTACCATTCGTCTGCTTAATTATCCTCAATTTTGACCACAAAAACAGTAAGGACTACTTATGAAAATGATATGAAATAAAAGCTAATAAACAACTTCTCATCTACAATTCAGTAATCTCTTTCAAAAGCCTAATGAAAATGTAAGCTTATAAACAACTCTTTTTCTGCAATCTTGTGAAAAGAAAAAGATCCATTCAAGACATGTTTTGAATCACTTAAACCCCACACACTTCCTCACACTTCAATTCTTAAATACAAACATGTTGATATTTATTTTCAAAAGCATTCCCCCTCTTTCCCTGCGAGGCAGTTCAAATCCAGATGCTTCTGAGAAAATAGGCTGACATTCTCTTTTAAAAACATCCGCCCCCCCCCCCATCACCCGCCCTCCCCATCGCACTGCTCAAATCTAGAGGCTTGGGAGAGAAAAAAACAGAATAAAACTAAACCCAGGTAGAAACTAAAGGGAAGGGCTGGCCAAGCTGTTGTCATGGAGGCACTGTTGCCATGGCAATGACTGCCTCGTTACCCTTGACGCATTAAGTGCACGTTGTTTCGGCGGCGAGCTCGTCGACTATGCATTTTAGCAGGGAGGAGGCGTCGTGTGTAAATATGTGTATGTCCATGCATGCTCATGGGTGATTTGTGTAAGAAATGAAGCATGTATCGTTTCTAAATTTATCTCCTTGGAGTGTCAAAACATTGTCAACATTCTTCTGCTCTGGAAGCGAATGTCCTGATATAACAAGCTACACATCTATTCATGTTCTGTGTGAATACCAGAACATAGGTATTGACTTAGATGACATTGTATACTGTAAGTATACAAAATGTATGTCAGACATAATGTCATATATTGTCAAGACATGAACTCCAAGCCTTATCAGGAATCTATATCCATACTCAGTTCAATTTAATCTACAATTAATCATCTGAAAACATTACTAAAATATAAATTCATGCATTTTTCTCCAATTTAATATTGTCATGTATGTCAGGACAATGCATTAAAACACAGGAAAAAATGCATAAATTTACATTATGGCAGATGCTGTCAGATCAAATTCAGAACTTTTCAGGAATCTGCTTCCTTTCTCATATTACGATTTAATCTACATGTACTACTATTCATCTTAAAAGGTTGCAAACGCCCATAATAAACTTAAATCTTGTTTTAATTAAAGAAATTTAACCTAAGAGTACTTACATGTAAGCACACTTACATGTACATATAAGCTTCTTACTTTAAGCTATCTTACTAAGATATGAAACCATAAAAATTATCACTAATTTTATTATTTACAATAAAGAATTATATATTTGCCTACTTTGCTATCGTCTCGAATCGCCACCAACCGATACTTTAACCCGAAAACTTTGCTCTATTGTCTCCTATCTTCCCCTCCCTGTGAGAAGGGCGCCCTCTCATGATGAGGGCACTCAGCCAAAACATTCCCACAAACTTCCTCTTGTCTCATACACCCTAAAACTTTTAAGTAGTGATGGAACGGGGGACGGAGGGAGGGATTGTAGGCAATATATATATTCTTTATTGTAAATAATAAAATTAGTGATAATTTATGATTTACTTCAAAAGAATGATATATTTGCCTACTTTGCTATACGACCAGCACCGATTTGTACTGGGGAGGGACAACACCAACAGTTTTAGATAATAAGGATGACGCCGTAGCCATGATAGGAACAAAGAGAAAAGTTTCTTCCATAGCAGAAACGTTCACCCACTATTGATAAACATACACTTTCCACGGGACATTCCTTAAAACATGTCCCCGAAAGGCTGGTACCCTCACATCGAGGTTCCTAGGATAAACCAGGTACCTTGGTCCTCGGGTCCGCAGTTTTACCCTTATCCATCTCGAGATAGTACTCCGGTACTGGTTCGAAAGATTCCAAGGATATAACCAAATTGGACATTTATCAGGAATCAAAGGATGTCTATAACAGCGCCACGTTCTGTCAGTGCGCAACGAAGAAATTTGACTAAAGAGACGTAGGAAAATTCTTTAACAGACCAGAAAATCTGTCTGATTTTCGTTCAAGCATGTCGAAGAGAAAAGATGAATATCTCTACATTTCCCACCTAAGTGTCTCGTTGATAGAAGAGGAGCGAGCAATAACTTAGCGTTTTCCGACATATACAAAACAGGGAGAATCCTTTGGAGGATCTATCCAGACAGAACCTAGAGACGGTGGTGTGAAGGAGGGTAAGCTAGGACCTGAGGTCCTCGCGACCCATCAAATTAGAGACCCGAGGTCTGAGTAGGGACTCTTAAGAGAATCGAAAACTAAAGGAACTGATGACAGAAGAACGCTGAAAATGAATATCCATCGGTAAGAATTTGAAATAGTGGGATAGCTGAAAAAGCTGGATAGCTGCATAGCTGATCTAAAACCCTCTGGGGTAAGCAGAGAATTACCCCCGTCGAGTGAAAGATGATGAAAAACGGTATGGACGGGAGAAAGGTTTCTCTCGGAGCACAAGAAGAATATCGTTCGGAAGAAGTATTTTACTAGTGGGTACACACCTACTCCTTTAAGGTCGAGAGGAGTACAATCGTCAAATCCTGTAGCTCGAATTGACTTCTTGCTAACGGCTGAATATAAAAAGGAAGATGTTTCAGGTGTTCGAGAGTTAACTCTAACCGCTGCTGTCATGCTAAGAACTCACACCACGTCAAGTGTTATGGTTTCTCCTTTAACCAGAGGGAAACTATCGTAACAAGTCCGCGGCTGTGGCAGAGAGGAGTGATGATAATCGTCGACGTCCTGCCGTTCTTAATTCTTCCTAGTGAAACAGGAGAATACTACCCGGAAGAACCAAGGGATTTCCGGTCAGTTCCGGAAATTGAAACGACAACCTGGGTAAACTCAAACGTCTCCTTTATATAAATCCTAACCTCAGAAAACGGAAGATCTTTCCTGACGTGAAGAAGCCAAACTGAGGAGAAGTCAAACTGAGGTCGGTATGTGCGAAGCGACTGGACCGATGTTCTCGTTGTTGCATCAGAACCAGAGTTGAAAGGCTACTCTGCTCCTAGCAGGGAGAGTAAATCCTCTATGGCGAACTAAATAAGACATCATCCCTCCGATGTCTGTTCAAACCTAAACTGTCCGCTATCTGTAAAGGTCCTTGAAGTGAGGAAGAAACTTCCTCACCTTCAGGCTCTCCAAACGTTGTTGAGAGACAAAGTCTCGGAGATTCCCATCACCGGAGTCAAGAGCCTCGATAATGGACTCTCCCTCCTAAATGTGAAGCATATGCGGTCAATATAATTGAAGAACGGAGGCGCTCCCATGTCTCCCTGGGAAGTGAACTCCTTAACCGCCCAAAAAGGAATATGAGGCAAATGAAGAGCTCGTGACGCTTCTGACTGCGCTGTCGCTTCTCAGACTTTAAATTCAGTAGAAAGGAATTCTAGACGGAGGCGGACTGAAATCAGACTGGAAGATCTCAAGAGCCGAAAGAATGAGAGATCACGTTAAAAGTCTGCCAAATGGGAACTAGGACCAATAACTTCGATAGTCAACATGACACCCTTAACGTAATAACACCTAAAAACCTCCTCAACGCGATCCAAGACTCTATAAGTAGATCGGAAGTTCTACTATCTCAAACTGGGTCTCGTCAGATGATTCGCAGTGTCCGGTTGAGTCCTAAAAACGTGGGAATCAACTCCTAACTCATCAAAAACGATGCAGTTTAAAACTTAAAGTCTGCTGCTGTCCTCCCAACTGAGACTACGCGTATCGAGTCTCCGCTTTGGGGAAAGGAATGTAGAAATTAGACACAATTTAGGGTAGATTGTGACTTTCTCGATTTCTTCCTTTGAGTTGTGTTCCCGGACAAGGGACACGTCAAGTGGTTTGGGTGGATGACTCCTGAAGACATCCCCGGATCGAGGTTCCTCAAAGTCTAAATTGAGACCGACTCTGATTGCCGAGACGATAATAATCGTCTGAGATCGAAAAAGAAAGAGTCCTTCCATCGGACCTAAATTTTTCAAACGTAGGTGGGAGGTCACCTCAGGCGCTTCCCTCCCATACTAAGAGGGATGATAGTTCGAAGCGGATCTGAACTACTCCAGTCCTGACTTCTACCCCACTGATCAGCATGATCTCCTCGACCCGACTGTTGTGATGAAGAGTGTTATGTCTGACTTCATTGTCAGACGGTTATCCAGTTCGTAGAGATGTTGACGTGAGGATTGTAATTACAAGCCAAACTGTAATAATAGACTTGGAGGTTGTTATCAAGCTTCTCTAAACTACCCTGAAATTCCTTGGCCAAATTCTCGGCCTCTGAAAATTTCCGACCCCAACGGGATTTTGGGTCCACCGGAAAGCCAGTCCAGTAAAACTGGGAATAAGACCACCATGACCCCAAGCTGTCTCAGAATCTCTTTCCTGCAGACACTGTCCCTTTGGTGGGACAGAAGGCGGGGCGAAAGACCGGCCAGGATGAAGATTTTTCAAGATAAAAATTTTTCCCTTGTCGGAACTCGAACTCCAGTTCTGACCTAAACCTCCCTATTTAACTACGGGAGCGATCAGCCCAGTTACAAGTGACACTTCTCTGATCATGAGATTCAATTAGTGACCGGTATTTCGTCTGTTACTCAAAACTTATTGACGATAATGTCTGAAAGAAGGGGTCCTAGTTCTCCTGAGTGAAGAATAAATCTCGCCTTAAACTTTCCTTCATTCTTCCTAGTGAGTTTAGGTAGAAAACTTAAGGCTCTGTGTCTCATAAAATCTAATTTCGGAATCGCTGAAATCCTGAATACTTCCGGTTTGAATCCTACATACAGATCGTAAATAGGCTAAAAGCTCGTCTTTTTCTCGGACAAACTCCGTTGAGTCCGAACTTCTTCTTCTGAAGAACAAACGGACCTCTATCAGATAGACGGGCCTAAAACGTCGCAGTTACGATAATCAACATCATCGAAGCGTGATCTGAATATCCTTGCAAGGGTGTAACGATGATCTGGTATCAAACACCCCCCCCCCTTTTTCTTTAAGATAGAGAAATCTAAAGTTTTCTCAATGCGTATTCGTGAGAACCGAACTCCGAGGAGGAAGAGGTATAACTCCCTCAATCTAGTGCTTAGTCTTCTTAGTCTCCGATGGAAATCCCTACCACGGAGTGGTCGGAGTGACGCGACTCTGAAGGAAGAACTGCTGCGACGTCTGTTCGAAACATTATCGTCCTGTAATTACGACATTGTAGGAAAATAACCCATTCCGAGCGACTCCGTTACCAATCCTGAGTCCCCTTCTGTGGGTCTCGAAATTCGCTTCCGAACTCGCAAGGAGAGCTCTATTTCGCCCTAAACTTGCGAAATAGATCTCCTCGGGGAAGAACTCGAACCATCGAGTCTACTAGATAGGTGCTCTACCTTATTTAAAATTAGGTCGATATTGAAGAAATAGACCGAGAAGGAATATCGAAAGCCTTGAAGAAGAATAAATAAATTTTCTAAACACCATAATATTCCGTGAAGAAGATATTCCGACAACATGGTAGATTGACCACCCTCCTGACTCATCAACTTCTGGGATCGAAGTCAATCCAAGGTGACCTAGTCAAAGGAATAGGAGAACCATCCCATCCCAAGCCGTTCATATCGCAATCAATTTGTAGTGAGCGATATGACATGATAGCTGTAGAATGATCCTTCCATTAAGGAAAAAGTGATATGAGGTTCTCGTAATAATTTCACCGGAGAAAGTGGGACGTGGACGTGGACTCGACGAAAAGTCCCCACTTCTGCATCCTTGTGATGGTAGTGAACTCCGACTTTGATCACGATGAAATAACTACGATGGTATCTGACTTGATATTTCCCATAACCAAACCAACATGATCATTCTGTCTACAAATGAATCTGTCGGGATTGATTTACCAGGGCAGAAACCATGGAAATCGAGTGTAGAGAACAACATGACTGTAATCGATTCTGACAATGATATATTCAACAGAGATCGATTTAGGTGAGATCGATTTATTATAATCGATTGTTGTCATGATCGATTCCTCCGAGATTGATTTGGGCGGGATCGATTCAGAATTGATCGATTTGGCGTGATCGATTCATCTGTGATCGATTATGTTGTAATCGATTCAATCGTGATCGATTGTGTTGTGATCGATTCAAACTGTAATCGATATGCATGTGATCGATTCACACTGTAATCGATTATGCTATGATCGATTCAATCGTGATCGATTATGTTGTAATCGATTCAATCGTGATCGATTATGTTGTAATCGATTCAAGTTGTAATCGATTATGTTGTGATCGATTCAACTGTGATCGATTATGAAGTGATCGATCGATCGATAATGTTCATGATCGATTGATGTGATCGATTTACCTAACGATATCGATAAGATACCGATACTGGCTATCGATACTAGACCTATCTCAGGTGGCAAGCCAACCTTCGATCGATCTCGATCATGTTGGAAAGATCTCACGATCGATCCTACAACTTCCACTAGATCAATGTCAAGACATGATCGTAACGAAGTTGCCCTCCTCGATCCCTCACCAAGATCGATTTGGGGTGCGTCGCTGGGATAGGCCGACGACGACCGACTGAACCTTCCCGGGAGTTCACTTACGTGACTCCCATACGACGACTTTCCGGGGGCTCGCGTACCGAGTTGTGGACTTACCAACTGCCACCGCCCATACTCGCCCCCGGCGGGGTTGTGAATCCCGACTTACTTTCGTTGAAAACAGATGTGAACGGCTTTCGTTCCCGTCTAACTGCTTCTTCCCCGTCTAACTGCTTCGCGGCCTCTATAAAATATGCAAGAATCCGGACTTCGTGCCTTCCTGGTGGATGAGACTCTCCGATGAGTCGGCGATGTTTGACGTCTCCGAGATACAAGAATGGATGAAAATCTTCTTCCCTCGGAATAAAGAAACTCTGCAATATATGAAAAGAAAGACACTTATACAAAGGAGTTTAGACTCTGCCCTGGGACAGGAAGGGTCACAAAGGCCTCTCCCCACCCAACAAAGGCTTCACTGAACTGTGTGAAATGAAGCGCGGAACGGGAGAACAAAGGCCCGCACCATAAGGGTGTAATATATAAAACACGTACGTAATGAATGTCAAAAACCTAGTGAGAAGGCGCCGTAATTCCAACAGAATTACTCAAAAACGGCCCTCAAAATACTCCAATAAATAGGAACCATGACCTAGACATTGCTAGGACAACTAAGAGCAAGACCCCAAAATTAGGTATCAAAAAGGTTCACAAAAAGTGAAAAACAAACCCATTTGCGGGAGCAAATTCTCGAGGTTACTCGCTCGGCGGCAGCCGATGAAGAAAGAGGAAGTTTCTTTGGGAATGTTTTGGCTGAGTGCCCTCATCATGAGAGGGCGCCCTTCTCACAGGGGAGGGGAAGATAGGAGACATAGAGCCAATAGTTTCGGCGGTTAAAGTATCGGTTGGTTGGGCGATTCGAGGACGAATAGCAAAGTAGGCAAATATATCATTCTTTTGAAGTAAATCATTTCATGCTTTCTTCTTTCATTTTATTTTTTACCTTTCATCACTTCTACAGATTATTTTCTTTTAAGGCGCGGTCCCACAGGCTTTTTACGATGATTTGCGTATGAATTGCGGATTGTTTGTTTTGTTTCTGTTTTTTGTTGTGGATGAACGAAATTTGTATACGCAACTCATGCGCAATTAATCCTCCCGCCAGTGGGACCGGGCCTTAATGCTAGTACTGGAGGGCTTAAGCCTGTAGACTACTTTCTGGTGTTCACACCAGTAATTCAATCAACACTAAAAAGACATTTTTGTCATTTGCACATTTTAATTTGCAACTTATACAATCATAATATTTCTTTCTTTCTTTTTTTCTTGGCAGACTTATTTCTACTGTTCACACCTAATATTTTTCAGATTATTTCATAGAATTATAAGATAAAAATCCATCTCTGTGCATGTCAAATCAATGTGTCATACAAAGAGATAAATCACCTTTTTCCAGTTTTGCATGTAATCCCAAACTATTCAAATGAAAATAGGATAAGATATATCTGACACATTTCATATCAAAATTAAGGTTTGCACACCCACAAATCCTAGCCCCTCTCATATCATAAACTTCATACTTTTTGTCATTTCATATTAACCTACATATCAAAAAATGATATAATAGACACACCCAATCAGCGGAAATGAAACCATTTCCCCACAAGGGCACAAGCAAATTAAAATTCAGTCATTTGATTTTCATTATTTTGCACAACCATGATTTGGTATCCATTTTCCCAATGATGGAAGTGAAGGCAATAAAGTAATATGATGTATTTTCTGTATACTCATCAGAATCATTGTTGCTGTTCTTTTACGTGTTACTCTGTTTAGAAACAGATCACATTCTGCAATATTAATGTTTGTTTTGAATTTTTCTTTTCCCGGTTTACATTGGAGGAATTGACAAACATTTAACAACATCCACATTTTTGTTTTGGCCCAGATTTTACAGTTCTTAATGTCAAAATTTTTGGACTATCACTTAAATAATAGACAAAATGAAGCTTAAAAATACTTCTTTCAGCTTTTTAAATACAATTTCAACCCTCTTTGAATAGCCTTTTCCAATATAGATTTTTTTTTACCACTCCGAACCCTTAAACCAGAGGTATAATGCTGTTGATACCTTTTTAAACAAATAACATTCAAATACTGTTGAGTAATCAAAGGGTTAAGAAGGCAGAAAGCTAATTACCCAGAAGCTAACCACCACGGATTGGTGAGCTTGTAGTACATAACGCTCCCCTGACATTTATCTATATTCTATGATGTCGGCAACGCTCTAAAGGGTATCTATCAAAAATGTCTTCACACATACTTCATCAAGATTATCCCAACTCTCTTTTCTTCCTCGACAGTAAAAAAAGCAACTTACAAGGATGCACAAACAAAGGAATCTTACTAAAATATTGCTGTTGGAGTCATTTGAAGTAATGCTTATCAACAATCCAGCATCTATTTTTTGCAATAAATAAATAAATAAATGTTTTGCTACTATGTTTCTGTCATTTTAGACAAAAACCAGTCTCAATCAAGTGTTTATAAAAGATACCACAGTCCTGCAATAATTTATGATTATTGAATTGTTCTTCCCATTTTATTATCTTAAAAAGAAAATAAAGCATTTGTATTATTCAACTCTGCTGGCAGTGCTCTAATAAAATTTTCATTAGGAACAAGCTTTTGTTCTTTTTCAGTGATATCTTACACAAAAGGAGAAGTTTTTACTTCCTTTTCTTTTATTTAAGGAAAGCTTGTTGCATATTATTCATAGGGACAGACTTAGGCCTTATGCAACTCACATATCGTCGGCTGAGAGCCAGAAGGGCGCTATTATAGATAAGAGATGTTCCGTTGAGAACCAGAAGGACGCTATTACCATTGACTCTGTACAGCAATAGCACCCTTCTGGTTCTAAACGGAACATCTTTGACATGCAATGACGCCCTCCTGGCTCTCAACAGACGATATTGTCACCTTTCGCAAGAAGGTACCTAACGTATATGTGTTTCCATTGCACTAAGCAACTTCTAGCGGGAAGGCGACAATATTTAATTCATAAATGCTATATAAAGTCAATGAAGCATTTTTAGAAACATCAATCCATCTACCCACATTCATTTGCCATATTAGGGCAATACTTGATTTATTACTTAGACATCATTATTATTATGCTATTTCTATGTATTTGTATCTTAGATAAATTTGTTTTTAAATGTATCAAATGTATTGGGCAATCCCATTCTTTTGTTGTTTTTGTCTCTATGTTTCTTCTGTTATTTTTGTGTCCCATAAGACACAGTGCTATTTTTCATTTCGATTGCAAAGGATGTGTAATCCAGTCAAGTTAAGTCTCGTTTCTTGTGCCCCTTCTGGTACTACCTGAGGATCACCATCAATCAAGAAAATACTCTTTGATTTTCATGTCAAAAAGATGTAAAATGTTGTTAAAACTATGGAATCGCCCATCAAATTCATTAATTTTAGCTGCAATCATGAACAATTTTCAACAATCCTCATCAAATTAAATTAATGTAACCTTCAGCTTCTTAATGCTCTTTTTTTCTGCCTCATTTCTATATTTACACAAAAAGTAAAGCATTAACTTCAGCTATTTTGTCAGAAGTAAGGTGCCACATTACACGATGACATCCTCAAAGTCTTGGTTTTGTCTTCAAACTCTAAATAATCAATCAGAGTATAGTATTCTCTTCCTTCATCTCTGATTTCATCATCCGTCCAATTTGACCGTCCCATCTCGCCTTCGGGCCCTATCTTACCCAATATACTTGAGATGCTCTTGACGAAGGTCAGATGTGCATTATACCTATATGGCCTGCATCCACAATAGGCGGTGCTGCACTACCTCGAGTTTTGATAAATAGCATGCTGTGAGGTGGATCAGCAGGGGAAAAACCCCAAACCAGACAGGTGCGAAGGTGATACTGCACCAGCCCAAGCCTAAGCTTTAGACACCGAGCTACACAAACAAGCCCGATATGTGCATGATGAGAGCGAGGATTATGTTTTAGGCTAATGCAGGACCGGTTAATTAACGCACAATTTCGAGGTAAAACGGCAAAACTAGCTCAAGTCTAGAAACACGCCCATGAAGACGTTTGCCCTGTAACGTAAACAGTTACAATCAATTGCAACTTGAAACCACCATTCTGATTGGTTCACAATGAAACTTTTACGCAAGACGGGCATCCAACAAGGATCCATCGATTTGAAATTTTGAAATTGATCGTAACTCTTCATGTTACAGGGCACTGGACTGAGAATTTGCCTAATTTGGCAAACTGTTGGGAGAAAAAACGCCTGATCAGGTTAATTTATCGAATCAGAAACACTGCTATTTTTCAAGCTCGATCTAGTACAGCAACACCTATTCACTTATTTGTGAGGGTCGAAGCAGTCTCTGGAAATATAAACATGGGCAGTGCCAACTGATTGATGAAAATGGGCAGCGTTGGAACATGAAATGTTTGAGAACATGTCTGCCTCTTTTCGAGATTGTTTGAAGGCGGAGACGGTCCGTTTGCCGCCCTCGTACAAGTAAAACCGCGGCATGCATGTCGCCTGATCAAAATGGATGGCTAGTCTACTGTGTGCTGAAGCTGTGCATAATTTGAAAGCATATTCTAAAGTACACTGTACTCTTGCATGCATAGAATGTGAAACTCAAGATTTTTCCTCTGCATTGCATTATTCCTTCAATTCTGCCAGTTATCATTATGCCAAAATATTCAAATCAGTCCTTTCAGAATAATAAAGTTTAAAGTTTGAAGGAATATGATGAATATCATGTTCTGTTCAAATTAATTGGAAAGATTCAGTTTCAGTGCATGACAAAGGATGCATTGGTGTTTTAGAGAGTTAAAAATTTAAGACAAGGAAAATTATAAAAGCTATATACTCTTTAATCCATAAAAGCACTAAATCCCCATTTAAATCATCATCACTCAGTATTTTCTATCGCTTTGCAAATTTATAACGATTGTTAATAAAGGTTGTGACGAGAATGTACAAATTGATCAGAAATGTACACAAAGTTGTCAAATTGTATGCTTTCATGTACGAGACATCAATACTAAATCTGACTTATTATATATTTGCTGATTCATCACTCAAATCTTTCTCTCTCTCTCTGTCTGTCTCTCTCTCTGTCTCTCTCTCTCTCTCAAGCAATTCCTCACATCTATTGTGATATAAGTGTATCTATTTATCTCTCTCTGTCTGGCTTTCTCGTAATTGCTCTATCCAACTCTATTTCTCTCCATCTGTCTTTCTCATATATGTTCTCTTTCCTCTCTATTATCCTCTTCAATTCCTATTTCTACCTCTCTTTCATTTTTCAAGCAATCCACCTTTTTGTAGACATTACCTTCCTTGTCTTAACTTTATACATTTTCTTTTCATTTCCTGTTTCTCTTTCTCTCTATATACCTCACTCTCACTCTCTGTCTACCTTTTTCGTTCTTCATCAATATTCATTACAATAATGCTTAAATTCCTGATTTTCTCCAAACACCCATCTTTCTCTGTCTCAGGCTATCTGTCTGACTGTCTCTCTCTGTCTCTCTCTGTCTCTCTCTCTGTCTCTCTCTGTCTCTCTCTCTCTGTCTCTCTCTGTCTCTCTCTGTCTTACTCTCTATCACTATCTTTATCACTTTACTTCCCTCTAGGCCCTACCTATTTCTATCTATATATTCTATTTACTCTAATCTCGCTCCCTCCCCCCCCCTCTCTCCTCTCTCTCTTCTCTCTCTCTCTCTCTCTCTCTCTCTATCATTTTGCTTCTCTCTAAACATTTATTAATACATACATTGGTCTGCTTCTCTCTCCTCCTTCTCTCTCTTCCTCAATTGCTTGGCAGGGGCAGTCAGTTAATACCCCTGTGCGTGCCAATAAAACGTTGTCAGGTGCAACAGACAGAAGGGAGGTGCAAGCACGTGAATATGTTAATTGCATCTTGCTGTAGTGTACATTATATGGCTTGTTTGCCGGCCTTTATAGATGCGTCTGGTTCCAATATCATGAGCATCTTCTCGCATCCATAAGAATGCAAGTACGGGATGCATGCAGCTTGTGTAATACAAGTCTACTGCTGACTACAGTCATATTCCTCATTTCTATCTAGGGTAGATCTGAACACAATGTTCTCTGAATTCTCTTGTTTTTATATTCCAAGATGTAAAACCTTGACCAAAGATGCATTAAGATCAAATCATGTATATATGCAACAAAATAAGTTTTGTAAGGCTAGTAGTAGCTGGTTATTTAAAATCTCAATTAATGATCATTACATCTTATTTAGTTATATTGTATTTTCTTACACATACATAATTACATTGATAGCCATGCACCTACTAGTATTATGCAATATCATCTAAGACAATAGTGTCCCTATTCAAAGATTTTCATGGATGCTAAATTCATACATAATGAGATCTAAATGCTATTATCCAAGTGCTTTTCTTTTTAAAAAAAGTTTCATTGTTATAGTTTGTTAATGATTTGCCACAAATATTATATAGTTTCAAACACACTCAAACCGATTTTTAATGTTTTTTAGTTAAAAATAAGATTGTTGATTATCGTTTATTAAGTATTGTTGCACACTTAGCCGAGTGTTTCTTTTAATTAAAATCCCCAGCACTTACAAAACTAAACTAAGATATGATGCCATAATTTTCAGTTGCAAGAATTTTTAGCATCTCTTAAAACTTCTGAGATTTAATAAATTAATTGGATGAACTGACCTTTGGTTCATGCCAAATAGTCTAGACATGAGTCAGAATTCTTTATCGTTGCTGTGCTAATAATTAATCATTTCTATATCACTTCTTCTTGGTGTCATATTGACATAAGTCATGGTACCTTGATTGGTTATGTGATGAGGTTTGATTGCTGACCTGATAGTACAAGGGATACGTGCGGAAAGGCAATTCAAGAAATTATTAATAATAATAATGTATAAATATTTTAATACCTAATCATTCGTATTAACTATTTTGACGGCCAGAGAAAGAATATGATCTATTTGTTTTCACAATGTCATTTACCTTACACTTTTTAACATGCATGAAAAACATTATTTCCAATATACAATATTGTAAGATATAAAAGGAGTCTATGTACAATGATTTCCATATCTATTTACTATCTATTACCAGATTTAACCTGTTGGAGACGAGCTGATTTGGCTATAACACGCATTTCCCACAGACCTCAGCCCGAACATATTCGGGCTCAGTCCTCAACGGGTTAAAGATTTTGCTAATTCTCATCACACAGTAACATAAAGCACGGCCTTGACTACGTGATGATACACTAACTATCCTGAAGCACTCCAACAGCGATTGCGGTCCTGAGTCACGTATTCAAGATGCATTATAGAACCATCCCATTGTTCTCCTTGATGTGTTGCATTCGGTAGGCAGACATATCATGCCAGATTCAATCTGTGTCTTAATGCTTAGCATGACACGGAGAGACAGATGGGCTGTACAGGACAACCTTTACCAGCTGTGGCTATATGGATCAAAGACAAAGAAGATTTCCGTCCTTGGCGGCTCGCATCGCAATCACGCCCGAGAATGTCAGAAGCGGGATCAGAAACGAAAGCGGGGGATATGGCAGAGACACATGTGGGACGGAAAAGCTAAATGACGGAAAGCGCCGAGTAATGGTTTACATTCTTGGGTTATGTGTTATGTTAAATAAATTAGCTGACTATCCTTTTTGTAATGTTATAATTGTTCAGTTAGCTTTCAACACACGCCCACATCTTCATTTCTCCTGTTATAACCGCAAACTTCATTTGCAGTTACCAAAATAGAAATGGTACAATTGCAACACATGAAATACATTATGAACGTGTCCATATAGTCCTTGAAATGAAATCACATAAATTAAATTGGCATGTTTTAGCTAATTATATAGAAATGTTTAATGCTATTCTTTTCATCAGATGCATATTTTCATATATGGAATTTGACAAGTATTATTATAAAGAACAAATGCCAGGTTAAATTTCTCTTCACATGCATGTTTCATAAACAAAGCATCTATAACACTGAGACATGCTGTTTGCAAATGAAAAAGCAAATCATGAATGCAATGTACCAGTATAATTTTTTGTATAACTATCATCATAATAATTACCATTAGACCCTTAATTTCATATGAAATTTGGTCAAATTACAAAGGAACACAAACAAATAATCTCCCAATAATTTGAGCCATGCAGGACCATCATGTCACCAATTATGTTCAGCAACCCATTACACTCACTTGACTTCCATGCACAATTGGAACACTCTTTTGCTTCGCTGCTCCCAACATTATTTGGGTCGTGATTCCAGCACCGTGCCTCGGGGTGTGTTCAATGTCCATTTTCAAATTCAAACGCCAACATGAATCCTGATACAAAACGCAATTACAAAACGGTGATATAAAGAAAAACAAAGTGTATGTTCATTGTCCCCCATTCCCAGTCGTAAAAATAAAAAAGGTCTTTCAAATCTTGATTTGGAGGAAAATTTAAACGCCGAAAAACATGCATTTTGAAACACGATCAGCTTCAATTATACAACCTTCAGCATTGCCAATGCAACAAAATGCGACACTGAACGCAATTGAGTTTTCAAACACCTTTAAATGTGCTCTCGCAGTGGAAGCTTCCGCTGCAAGTAAAAAGAAGCATAGATATTTGTTTTTGAGAGTGGGGAATTTAAAGATGATCGACGTTTAATCAGCTTTAAATTTTCGACACTGAACGGTGTACCGCTGATTGCGTTTGCATTCTGTGTTTTGCAATTTCGTTGTGTATCATTATTCATGTTGCCGTTTAAATTTGAAATGGACGTTAAACACATCATGCCTTGGTAGATAGGGTGAAGTAGAGCTGGTAATGATTTACCAAGGACGCTATTCATTCCGCCATCCCACTGGTAGGCAGGGTGCAATCAGCCCTGAATAACAGGTTCAGCGCCAAATATGGGTACCCCCTCTGAGGATGCTTTGGTCGTCCATATCCTAAACACTCTACAACCATGACTCCTTAACCCTAAACCTAAAGCTAACCCCAACCTCATGCCTACATCTGATCCTATTCCTAATCATTAACCTAGCTTCTAAAATTTCTCTTCCTCCGAGAATGGGAGTGTCCACCATCAGCCAGCCCCCGAAAAAATTACTATTAACTCAACCTTAATTCTAATTCTGTGCTCAGACCTTACCATAAGATTAAACTTATTCCTAACCCTAATCCTACACTTTAACCTTAATCCTAATCCCAATCCTAACTTTAATCCTATGCTTAAAACTAACCACATGTAATCCCAACAATAAACATAACCATAACCCCAATTATAACTATGATCCTATGCTTATAAAACCTAACCCAAATCCTAGCAATAAACTTAATCCTAATCCCAATCCCATGCTTAAACCAATTCCTAACCATAATACTAACCATAACCTTTATATTCAACCCAATCCAAAGTCAAATCAAAAGGTTTAGGCCGAGAGTTTCCATGATTTCAGGTTACGAAAAACCTTCTGAGGATTGATAGCTCATTTCTGGCATCAGCCAACTTTGACGAGCATCACATTAAATGGTGGATGAGTAGATTATGAGACTAGGTGCTGCTGCACTAGCTCAAGCTAAAAAATAGCGCGCTAATTGGTGGATCGGGAACAAAAAAAAAGAAAAGAAACCGGTCCTGCACTAGCTCAAGCTATTTTAAAATTTTGCATTTACGACTTGACGTGACCTTGAACAAACAAGCCCTATGTGTATTGCGCAACTGATAACTGCCGGTAGCGTATACATGCATAGGTGCACGATTTCGAATTTAGCTCGAGCTAGTGTAGCACCGCGCAAATTAGCACGCTATTTGACCACAAAGTCGGATCTGCTCTCATCGAGCTAATTTATCGGATCACAAATAGCGCGCTATTTAAAATAGCTCGAGCTAGTGCAGCACCGCCTACTGATTGCGTCTTCAGCAGCCTAATGGTCCTAATCTATCACTAATACAAAAGAAAAATTCCTCACGATTATAGAGCAATTACCTTTAATGTTTCTAACTTTCCATAGAATATCTTAAACAACTTCAAAGGGATGAAGCACACAAACAATTTGATAATATAAATACTGTCTCTTTTTTGCTTATTCTGTTTCCTCTATCCCTCATTTCTTTCTTAAGTTTTCTTTTGTCTCACTTTCTCTTTATATTTCTCTATTCTTTTTCCCAGCTCTCTCTCATCCTTGACTAATTCTTGTTCAATAAAAATGAATTGATAAATAAATAAGATAATACATAGATTAAGAAAAATAAATTTCTCGGTCTTTATCATCGGTGTTTTGTTGTTTTTTTATTTATTTTAGGCCATCCTCTCTGGATTCCATTTACCACCCAAAAGAATACATCACGCAGACTTTCGTCAATCATATCTCAGGCCTTATCCACCATGTGCCATTACCACCTATAAGAGTCACTTTGTGGTATCAGTCTTTATGGAAGGGCAGTATTGACAGAGATCCCATCTTCACGAGGTCAGGAGCGGAGGAACTTCTGACCTTGGTACTTTGAGCATAGTTGGTTAGGGTGGTATCTCACTTCGCGGAGACATCTCCGCGACAGAATAGAAAATTTCGTCTCCGCGACGGATAAAAAGTATTACAGGCGTCTCCAATATCCCGGAGACGTCTCCGCGACAATTTATGAAAAAAAAACAATCTGAAGTAGTCCCAAATCTGTCTCCCAAGACGTCTCCACAATATCGGAGACATCTCTAATACTTTTTAACCGTCGCGGAGACAAAATTTTCTATTCTGTCGCGGAGACGTTTTCGCAAAGTGAGATACCACCCTTATACATGTAGTACCAGCACCATAAGCCATTGACAATGGATGTAGATGGACGGGAGGGATAAAAAGGAAAGTAGGGATATTTTTCTTGGATATGGCCTCCTATTAGATGTGACGTACAACAAGGTAGGGTGTTCTGAAATTTGTTTGAACAACATTTTGTCTCGGCTTTATTTTTTTCACAGATATGTCAGGGATATGGTTAGTTAGAATAAATGTGATTGGGTTTAAGGTAAGTTTTACAGTCTACATCAGATGAAAAAAAAAAACATGAGAGAGAGAGAGAGAGATTTTCAGAAAGAGAATGCCAGATTAAAGAGATATTTGAAAAGTCATTATATTCATCTCTTTTTCATAAAAAAAACTTCAAATAAATTTAAATTTTAACAAACTAAACCTAATAAATAGCCCTTCCATGTTCATATCTCTTCTCTAAAATAGTCATACCAAGCATTCCTTTCCTTACCAAGAGACCCCAAAATTAAGGTTCATTATATCTGTATCCCAATTGGGAGCCTCCCCGTCATTCATATCAAATCAATAACTTCCTGTTAAAAAGCCGCTAGTTTCCTGTCCCGCAGGCAGACTAGAGAATAGCGCAATACGGAATAGCGCAATACCGTGTGTCCCAGAAAAAAAACTATACACTTTTAAATAGGCTACCAAATAAGAAATATATCGTTCTTGGGGGAAAGATTTATATATCCTCAACTATTATTTGACACCCAAAATCCAAAAAATGATGCATGCTTCAGTGATCAATGCTGCTTTTGTGAAAATGAGGCTGCGCAGGAATTCGCTATTCATTTATCACCTGCTTATGGGCAGCCAAATGGGTTAATATCAATAATGGAATAAATCAGCTAATAAGGATGTAAATGAACCAAAAGTAAGATATGAACATCAATATTATGCAAAAATGTACTGGTTAACGTCTTTGTTTTCATATTTTTAATGTTTTTCTTTTATTTTTTTTATTTTGGTCTATTTTTACTTTGTTAGCTATTTTATGCCATAATTGATATTGACCCTTTTGGTGGTCCATAAGCAGGTCAAATGACAGTTGAGGATATGAGGCTTTTCTTCATATAAATCTTTCTCACAAGAACCATATATTTCTTATTTGGTAGCCTATTCAAAAGTGTATATTTTTTTATGGAACGCACTGTAGAAGAGATGGTCCAATTCGTTCACATCTTCGTTAGATATCGCCGTGGTGATCAGCTGCTTTCATCATCAGACACAGGCTTGACGGACTCTTTTATTTGGAGCTCCATTTCTGGTGTGATTTATGACATAGAGCCCCCATCATAAACCAATTCCACACTTTCATTGTGAAAGAAACAGGCTTGAATCATTGGATTGGTGATATCTAATTTGCATGACTGTGAAAAATAGGCTCCCTTATATAAAAAGCATATAATCCTCAATCATAACAACATTTACTTGAACATACAATGTAATCAGCTGCCTTCAACATCCAACACAAGCTTGATGGGATCTTTTGTTTGGAGTTCCATTTCTGGTGTGATTTATGGCATGTAGCCCCCATCATAAACCAATTTCACACATCCATTGTGCAAGAAAAAAGGCTCAAAAATGGGAAAGGTGACATTCAATCATTCATATCTAATTTCCATGACTATGGATCCTATATCTATTCCCTTTCTGCTCAGCATAAAGTCCTTAATCATAACATAATTTATTTGAACAGTATTCATGGCAGGTGAGTTTGTTTCATCTAAAGCTCAATTTCACACATCCATTTTTCAAGAAAAGGCCTCAAAATGTCTGATTTGCATAACTATGAACCACAAGATAAAAGCTTACATGCATTGGCTCCATTTCTTTTATAAGCTGCATAAAGTCCTCAATCATAACAATATTTATTTGAACAGTATTTACCACAAGTGAGTTTCTTTTATTTAGAGCTCCAATTCTGGTGTGATTTTTCATGTAGCCCATATGTAGCTCATTTATGTAGCTCATAAACCCATTTGACACATCTATTGTCCAAGAGAAAAGCCTCGAAAAGTAGGACTAGTGACATACGCATCTAATTTGCATAGCTGTAACAAAGTAAAGTAACAAAGTCCTTAATCATAACAACATTTACCTGGAACATAACAAGCTGTTTTTAGTATATTCTTTTGATCCAACACTCATGTGATTTATGGCATGTAGCCCCGTCATAAAAAAATTTCACACCTTCATTGTCCAAGAAAAAGGCCTCAATATCTGATATGGGTGACATTCGTATCTAATTTGTATGACTACGAATCCTATGATCAAGCATATGTCTACTGCACTTATTTTATAAGCGGCATGAAGTCCTCAATCATAACAACATTTACTTGAACATAACAAGCTGTTTCCAGAATTCATGGCAGGTGAGGGCTTCTTTTGTTTGTAGCAAAATTCTAATTCTAGTGTGATTTATGACAGGTGTAATCCTCATCATGAACCAATTTCACACATATAATGTGGACAAAACAGCTGATTTGTATGAATGCAATTCATTTCTTTTACTGGTACATCTGACTTCATACATTACCAGGCATCATATAAAGGCCTTTTATGATATTGATTTTTGCTTCAAGATTGCATCCCAATTGCTTTACTAGTTCATTAATTATTAAATATGTTATTAAATATTGAATATTATGAAAACATTATGATAAAAAACATTCATTTGTTTCTCTTGCCATTCTTTTTATTATTTGATTTGGTTGAACAGACTGTGGATAGCAAATAGAGTTATTTTATTCATATAAAGATTACTTCATTATTGTCATTAATTATTACAAAATTTATAGCATCTTAGTTTGAGAAATTTGATAAAAACAGAGGCTTGGTGGTTTAAATAATTTAATAGCCAGAGTACAATCTTTATCTCACATTAATAAAGACTTGTATAAAGTTTAAGCATTCCATTTCCATACTAAGGTAAACTCATATCTCAATTATGCACAATATGTTCATCTTGTTCTTGATATTATGTCTAAATGTTATGACACAATAATGTGTAGCCCCCACATAATAACATATTGTGGCTGTGTAGTGAATCAAGTCTAGTCAAACATGCCCTAATCAAGGCCATCTTTCACGAAACATCAACAAAAAGTCAGCGCCATCGATCGATGAACATGCTCTCGCTCAACATATTTACAACAATACACCGTACATTTGTCTATCAACATTTCAAAATGTTGTCTGCTGACTCTAGTATTTGATTTGTTGGCTTTTTCTTTTGTGTAGAATTACATGAAACATAAAAAAAAAAATCAGCGCCACAATCGATAAACATGCTCTACTGAACATATTAACAAGAATACACACTGTGCATTTGCGTCTATCAACATTGAAAAATACTGTCTGCATACTCGAAGGCTTTATCTTTTGTGTAGAATTACATGAAACATTAAAGAAAATCAGCACCACGATCGATAAACATGCTCCACTCAACATATTTTGAAGAATACACACTGCATATTTGTATCAATCGACATTGAAAAAGCTGTCTGCCGACTATACAGTATTTGACTTGCAGGCTTTTTCTTTTGTATCTACACACTTCCTCTTGTCTATAAAAGAGCTCTGAAAAAATTTTGACAGAAAGTCAATGATTCTCCTCGCCCCTGAAATGGATGATGCGCTCAGGGATACTCTGAGTTGCCATGGTAACATAGGTCTAATCCTATTCTCAATGGATGTAAGGCATCATCAAACTGAGAGGATAGACAGGAATCGTGAGAGTAGTTGGAGATATGATGTCTCTGTAAGATGGTCTATTTCATGCTTGCTAAAACACAGACAATTTCCTCCCACCTCTGTACTCAGAATTTTGGATTCTGCATCTTATGCTATCCAATACACCTAAATATGAATAAGGAAGGAATGATGTCCACCCAAACTGCATTTCATATGAAATGGCAAACAAAAATGTGTCACTAACCAACATTATGTTTATGTAACATCAGTTACCGATACAATTTTGCTTGCCGTTTGATATCAAATGCAATTTTGGTACAAGTTTTTGTTCAATTCCTACCCCATCAATATTTCATTTGGCAGCATTAATTTGAAAACCCACATTTTCTTATTCATATAACTAAAATACAAACAATCTAAAAAAATGTTGCCTTTTTGTTAGGTCAGTAACCATGGATTCGCCCATTAAAGGAGAAGACATCAATGGTCATGATATTGTTTGGATGAAGTGACTAAAGCCACAAAAACATATAACAATAAGTACAGTATTAATTATGCAAATGGCATTTCCCTTCTCACAGATTTTTTCCCCAAGTGAGGTTAAAAGTACATACATATCCAGCGTCACCTGCCTAGATTACAGTAAATGTACACTCTATGGGCAAAGTTATGAATGCCAATTAATTGAGCGTGCATTTCTCCTACTACTTATCTCTGCTCAATTTCTTCTCATTTTCTAGTCAGACCTATCTAATGGTGCTGTCTGTAATTGCACCCAGGGTTTATATCTAGGGACTCCATACTCACACCTATTATAAGTGACCTTATCACACCTAGGAGGATATTCCATCATTATTCCGCAGATTATAGTATATTTCTAAAGAAGATAAAGTGTGTAAAATTACTTTTGCCGTGGCGTGCAGACCATTTTCACGTTTTCACCTTTTACCTTGTGACCATATGATATTTGTCTATGAGAGCTAGTACGTTAATTGTATTTGTATGCCTAAACTCTTTACATGCATGTTACATTAATTTGGTGTTTAAATTTTACTCTTTTAATTTTTTCAATAGTAATAAAAAGTCTTGGTTTGCATAAACAACAGAAATTAGTCTACAGATACCTTCATTTTCCCTATCCTTAAGCATCAGTATTTTATAAGAAAAAAATAATTATTACAATGTATGCGTAGGTACATTTAGAATTGAGCAGAAATATGAAAAATGTGAACGTGGCACTCAAAGATTTAACACATACATGTATTTAACATTTAACACCCTTATTTCTCTCCAGGGACAATTTATTTTTTCATGACACGAGCCCATCATAGGCATTAAAAAAATTGTGGAGTAATTTGGCTTTGCATCAAGTTTATTTAACACCTCCCCTACATGGGTCCATCCATCACTGATCACAGACACTTGTACTTTGGACTTTAATTAAGCCAGGATTAACAACGACATGCAGCCAATCGGTTTAAAAGCAATACCAATAGACACAGGTGTACCATGGCCTTGTATAGGGTCGGGGCTTTACTAACATGGAAAGAAACACATCGGACTAATGGCCCCATTAGAATGGAATATTAATGAGAGACTCAAAGGCTCAGAGCAATATCTGAGCTTTAAATGGCTCTTAAATTTAACCGCAGGCGGCGAGTATGCTTTTAAAATCATTCAGCAATGTAAAGAATGAAGGGGAAATATACACATGTCCAGCAACACATTTTTTTTATAGTTTACTTCAATACTACATGTATACAGCTTTTTTAAAAGGGATACAAAGGTTATAACTTCCCCTTCACACAAAATTTGAATGAATGTGCCATAGCATAAGCTTCTGCTATTAAGAGCAACTTTGACATCAATGTTTATTGCCATGGTAACATTGATCTACAGCTAATCAGAAACCACTTTTTCATGAAAATTACTATAAATTTACACAACATCAAATTTATGCAATGACAACAAGGTCTCCTAGTAATTTTAAATGATTTTTGCCACCTTTTTTCAAAGAAATCTATTCTTAGCTTATTGCATTTATGTCAACACAACTCTTGCTGTGGATAAAAAACGACATAAAATAAAAGATAGACATCGGTCCAAGATGACTCGAGTAATCATATCCCTCTCCTTTATTTAGTACAAGGCTATCAGTTTAAACGGTTCTTGCTCTTGAAGTTTACAATCTATGTGTCAATATCCAAAGTTTTATATATTTGTTTTGTTCTTCAAACCGAAATTGATGGCTTCCAATATCATACTCGATGTACATGCTATTTCAAGATCTCATCAAAATTTTGATAGCAATGCAGTGAACACTGTTAAATTTGCTTCTCTTGTATTTTACAATTATCCATTATTTTTCCTCAAGAAAGATAGAAAAATAAAAATGAAAAAAAAAGTAATATTGCTGATCTACAGTATATTCAAATGTAAATATAACAAAATAATACAAACTGAATCTTATAAATCCAAAATGTGCATTTTTTTTTGGGGGGGGGGGGGCATGGGGAAGAAGCAATTACCTATAAATTTTTCTTTTGAAATGAATGCATGTGGAGGCATTTGCCAGATACAATCTTTATTAGAATTTGCAAGGTTTTCTTTAGTTTATAACAATACTTATACATTACTAAGATGTAATTATTTACAAAATATGGAACAATTGCAGCCATAAAAGTAGGACATTCCAAATTGAAATTCGATATGGTCTGAAGAACACATACAAATCCAATCAAAAACTAATAATATTGTAAATGTATATTTTAGAGACGTTACTCTGTATCAATGACTTTTTAAAGTCAAAGGAGCGTAGTCTAATAATCAATTATTATAATTGCGTGATCGTCCATTGATAACCTTGGGGTCGATTGCCCGTAGTTACTCAAAAGCAGGGGGCATAAACAAAGTGAGCACGAAATGAAACAGAAATTCTCTTTAATGTAAGAATACATAAGAATGTAAAAATTATAACTTCCTTTGTTTCTGTTATTCTCTCTCCTATCCCCCTACATTCACATGCATCATTTTGTCCTCTCTGTTCACATCTCTTGTTTTCTCTCTCTTTGTACATTTTTTTCTTTCTCTTCCCCCCCCCCCTCTCTCTCTCTCTCTCTCTCTCTCTCTCTCTCTCTCTCTCTCTCTCTCTCTCTCTATCTCTCTCTCTCTCTCTCTATCTCTATCGCTCTCTCTGTCTAATATGTAAAATGTAGAAACATGTACAATATCTACTCATCTCCATCTATCTTTCCATACATGTAGTTCTCTTGTTTCATCTATACATGTATGTTTGGTTTCATTCATCAAACAACAAAAAAGTCTTATTAATCTATTATTTTGTTCACGCAAGAGGTTACAACACCCAGATAGAAAATGACCTACATGTAGAACCTTTCCTGACAGTACGTATCTCTGTGCATACCAAACCTACTTTATCCTACACAATCGGTAAACTCCCTACAGTGAATTTCGGACATATTGAATCAAAGGCAACTCATGCAATTAATATCAACACAAAGAAAAAATCAAATTTGCAGTAACCTCATTTTTTACTTGTCCACTGAACTGTAAAAGTAAATATAAAAGAATTTGACATTCAGCCATGTACATGTAGGCCTATCTGTATGAAATTTTGTATTGTCATGGCTGTCAATTTGGTTTGTACACATATTTCCTATTCAGCTTCAAAGGGAAGACTGATGTATTCTATGTATTCTATGTATTATTTAGGTTCAGATTTGTGGCATTCAAATTCTCCAACAGAAGGGCTATACAGTCAGCCCTGCCTATGAGCCAAACTGCGCATTTACAAGTCAAATAATTAATTTAAGTCAAAGATCTTTTCAATTCATCTTCTCTTTATATTCTTATCCTTTTAGCCAAATTGTATAATTTGCACTTTTATCTTATTCCCAAATAAATATTTGGTCTCATACAATTTTGTGACAGGAATTGACTCAGTGGTATGAAATCAAGTGAACTTTAGACAAAATGGGAATTAAACAAAATGGTAAATAGACGAAGTGGCAATTAGACTGAAAGGTAATTAGACACACTGGTTGTAGACAAAACGGAATTAGACTAAGTGGCTTGAAGATCAAGACCAAATGGGCAATAGTCAAAGTGGGTTAGACTAACTGGAACTTTACCAATAGTCGATGATACGAACACAAGAAGGACCATGACAATACACCCCCTCCTGAAGTGGGAATTAGACTAAAAAGTAATTAGACAAACCAGTTTTAGATGAATAAGGGAGTTTACAGATACAATCTGCGCATGCGTGAGTCTCCGATATCCACTTTCGGGGTCAGGCCAACTGTACATAAAATGCGGCGACCGTACAGTCAACCCATGAGTCAACCAACGAACGGCATATCTACAAATTTTTATCACACACAAATCTAGCTGTATATTTCTTTTTGTCGGTTTTTTCCTTCTCGTGTGCCATGTTGAATAATATGATGAGACATTTTCATGACTTTAATTAACGTTTTCCTCCCAGAAAGTTGCAAAAACACAGACTGTGTACTAATGCACACCGGTCCGAATATCGAGATTTCAAGCCCCGTTGGTTTCGGCGAACTCAATGCCGCTTTGCCGTACGCGAGTTGGTAACTTACAAATTTCGCTTTAAGTTGAGAAAAGAGACTCAAATAAACATGGCATCAAAATAAAGATAGGAATAAGTTTACATTGTCTATCTCATCAATGGACAAGTGCGATTCTTCTTCCATATTTTCACAATATGAGCTCAAAAAAGTATGAAAACCATATGTAAATAAAAAGGTATCATAGACTTCACACGTAAGAATTCCTGCTATAGAGGAGATCACGTACATGTGACCCCTGACCCAATGACGTCACAGAGCTCCTATCAGTAACTGTAAACTCCCTTATTGAATTTGACCGAGTGGGATGAGACCAAATGGGCATTAGTCAAAATGGGTTAGACCAAATGGCAATTTACTAATATAGATGGTGATACTTGCATGTAAAAAAAAAATGACACAATACACCCCCTCCTTGCCCCCGCTTCCTCTCTCTGTCCGAGAGAATCACCAAGGCTACAGATGATGAGAGGAGTATTCCAGCTGGCTTTTGATATCTCCTCCCACCCTCCTGTCATACCGGACTCTCATCATCTAGGACCGCATCTATGCAGATTGGGAAACCATCAAAAATCCATGTCAAAGGGCAAGCCAGTATGCCAAGCCTGTATGCCCACCAAAGATGGACATTTCATCACGATCCCTTCCTTGTATTTAACAGACATCAAACATTTCCAAATGCATCCAGATTTTTTAAAGTCCAATTGTTTCATCTTGCATATGTGTATGTCTAGCCTCATATTACTTTCCATTAAATTTCAAAATGTTTAATAATCTATTCCCAAAATATATTTGATTTAAATTTTCATTGGGCTTCTCAAAAATTGACTTTGATTACTGCAATTCAGGGGATTTCATTAAAAAAATCAGAATATTCCTGAACTTGTGAAAAGACAATGCCATGCTATTTTTAGAGTCTGTGCAATCCTTTGTATAACCTAAATCGGTGCAATACAATAGATTTTCACATATCCATAAAACTTTGCAAGAAATATGTCACGGTACATCAAGAACCATCTCCGAGTGTACATAAAGGGCATAAAAACAAGCACTTGAAAACCTCCCCAAATGCCACTGGCAATTGTTGTAAAATAGGTTAAAATACACAAAAGCACAATAGTTTAGGAAAACTGTGTAAATGATATTGTTTATCTTTCTTTCTTGTGTGTTTATTATTTACTCCTCTCTCTCTCTCTCTCTCTTGTTTTCTCAATCACTCTATTCCCTTTCTTTCCCCTCTCTCTCTCTCTCTCTCTCTTTCTCTCTTTCTCTTTCTTTTTCCATGGCTTTCCATTTTCATCTATACTTGTAACTAATTCATTCAGTATCTTTTTTTCTTTTTCTTTTCTTTTTATTTTCTGGGGGGGGGGGGTAGTATCTGTTTCTTTCATCTCTTTTTCTCCTCGACCAGTCTGCCCATCTCTCTTTCTCTCTCTCCACCTATATCTTTCTATGTGCCCTGTCTCTCCCCCCCCCCTCTCTCTCTCTCTCTCTCTCTCACCCTCTCTCTCTCTCTCTCTCTTCATATGTATTTTGATGATGTTTGTTCTAGTGTTGTGTCCACAAGCTGGACAAGAAAGCAAGCAATTGGAATACACCAAGGCAGAATAAGCAATTACCATGTAAACCAAGACATGTTAACTTCATCCATGCTTACCTATGGGAGACCCATGCACAATTTGAGCAACTCCACAAATAAAAAATGTAGTTGACCTTTTCAGAATGCTGCAATTCTCAGTTTTTCAACATATTGGAGAGAAAATCTCACAATAACATTGACAATTTCCTTCATTTTTTTCGATCCCACATCCTAACCCAAGATGCCAAACCTACAGAATAATTGACAAATAATTTCGTCTCTGTTTTCAAATTTGGAGATGCATTCAAATCAATAGATTTCTTTGTCTTGTGACCAAAGCATTTGTTTCATATATTTGCATTATTCAAATTCCAATTTCTAATTTTATAATTATTCTGTAGGGCTGGCATCTCTGCCTGACACAGAAATTAGTGCAAGAGAAATAAGAATAAATCCTTTAAAAATAAAATAAAATAATTTATTCAATACAGATACATAGCTCTAAGTACATAATAATTCAGGGTATAAGGTATATAATCTCATAGGTAAAATTTTAATTAATATATGAAGCTTCATAGTAACCATACGCACATCTACAGGGAATAGCTCTAGGTACAATATAATTCAGGGTATAAATGTATATAACATGATAGGTCAAATTCCAATTAATATACGAAGCTTTAACCATACACACATTATCAATTACACACTGTGACTACCAGTGATCATTGCTGATAATGAGATGCACCCAATAAATATAATAATTCGGGGTATAATGTATATGATAGGTCAAATTTTAATTGATATCCGAAGCTTAGTAACCATACACACATTATCCCTAACACACCGTGACTACCAGTGATCATTGCTTATAATGAGATGCACCCAATAAATATAATTCAGGGTAATATGATAGGTCAAATTCGAATTGATATCCGAAGCTTAGTAACCATACACACATTATCCCTAACACACCATGACTACCAGTGATCATTGCTTATAATGAGATGCACCCAATCCAATCCCATTCAAAATGGCGACTCCCATCCGTACCACCGGGTAATATTTGTCATTTTCTAATTCATTTCACAGACCTCGACTCCTCAGGATTAATTGATCAAACACACGATCGTAGAGCGGTCAGGCGCACTGTCTACAATGACCTTGTTCATATCCACGCAATATGACGCTCCTCATAACGTTTTCAAAGTCATCAGCATTATTGGCAAATTTTCGTCTAGCAGGCCTTCTTCATATTCCGATATAAACGGCGTCCTTTTGTAACATTTTCATGATCAATAAAGCTATCTCTATAGTCATTACGCAAACTATATGTTCCTTTTGCCATTGCATTCATTATTGAGAAAGAAACAAAGTAGCATTTGACTTTCATAACACTGTTCAGATCAATAAATATGTCTCTGGCCATGCTCACATTTATTCTAAACAATGCTATAATGATTTCATAATCATTACCATGGAAAAGTAATAAAATACATTTAGATAATTTGGTTTTAGTTTCATGACAAAATGAATTCCCCCCCCCCTCATTTCAGTATTTCAAATAGTTTTATTAAAAAAATGAAATCTGAAATATTAAAATTGCATTATTTTCACATCTACAATTAGTCTTTTTAATGTTCCAAAATGGCAATCTATTGTAATATATTGATAATAATTCATAAATGTTCATAGTTTGTTCATATAAAATTATAGTAGACAGCTTAGAACTTTAAAAAATTAAAAACTTTTCCATTGTTAGAACTACAAAAAGCTTTTTCGGAAATTATGAAGCCAATTTATCAGAACACAATACACTTCACATAATGATGATGAAATACTTTGATAATTTCATTGGACCATGTTATCTTGTACATACTTTGTACTCCCGGGAATTCATGTACTTGCCCTAGCAGGGTACATGTTATTCAATCATGGCCCCTTATATAAGAAAATAGATTCATAAGATATAATAATATGAATTATATGCTACATCTATTAATGTAGATTCGCCCGGAGGAAGGTTGTGGGGACCTTTTTACTTAAAGTACATTTTTGTTTGTGTAGCACACTCTTAGTTTTCAATTGCATTTCTAATTAAATTCAGCAAATTTCAATCAGAAATGGAATGTTGATGACAAAAATTTTGTCGTATGTTTTAGAGCTGATGAGCGTGTAAAAAATCATTACAATAATGTCCATATCTATCTCTTCTACCCCCCTAAAAAAAGGAGAAATATATATTAGAAAATTTTTAAAAATCTCTACCTTCCTCTCTCTCTCTTTCTTTCACATTCTAAAACAGGGAGCGAGTTGGCTCAGTCGGTAAAGCGTCTGCCTGTCGAACCAAAGATCACGGGTTCGAGTCCTCCCCGGGCGGATGACTGAAGCCTGCGTTGTGTGTTAACGTGCCCCTCTCCTGTTTCATAGACGCAGGCTATGTTACAGTGGAAAACACTCCGTCCCTCGGATAGGACGTTAAATGGAGGTCCCGTGTAAAGGAGAGTCACAACCTTTGCACGTTAAAGAACCCACTGCACTCTTTGTATAAGAGTAGGGGGAAACCCCGGTGCAGTGGTCCACCTGCATACCCCCAATCAGTTATATTGGGAGGAGAGACCTGCGGGTTACAGTGATTCAGTTCGCTTTTCGCCTTCCATGGCACAGGTGACGCCAAAAATGAATAATAATAATAAATACTGGTAGTGCTCTAGGTTGATAGGTAACTTGACTTTTTGAATAATGAATGAAACAATTCTTGTGGTTTATCCAGTCATTTTTGGTATGCATAACTCATAAGTAATGATCATTCCCTCCATGATAAACTTACATTAACCTGGCACAGTTTTTTAGAATGACCAGATCCAGTCATTATTAAACGTCAGTAAACTATAAACACCTCAGGATGTAACTTAATTAGTGAAGACTTACAACATATGTCCCACAAAATAAAAATTCATAATGACAAAATATTGCAAAAAGAATTTATCACCTACAACATCCCTAAAAATACAGTACTGTGTCAAGGAAGCAATATGGCACAGTATCTAGTAGAGGACTAGTTGCATTAATTCCATGGTATTTGGCCATGAAACAATTTCTCTGCTGAAAATTCTATATGCTAGTCAAATGACTAACTTTCATCCTGGACTTGACACTAAATAATACTATAAACCTTAATACATTTTTTAAAAAACATGTTTCAACCCTAACCCTATATCTTAGACAAAATGAAGACTGGAACAATATTGTTTAACCATTATAATGTAGGCATACTTGTCCCATGCTCAAAACCTAAATTGTGCATTAAGTAATGCATTAATTCAAACATGAAAAAAAAATATTTATGGTTACCACCTTACCGATATATGTCCAATAGGCCAGGTTCATATATTCACAGACCTTTAATTTTTACATAGTAACAAGATATTCAAACAAACTGTTTTAGGAATGAACTACAATATTTGGAATCCAGTTTGCATACATTACATGTATATGTTGCTATGTTGGGCAAGCAGCTTAATGACAGCCAGAACAGCATTTCATGCATGTTATAACTCCATTCTGGCCCTCAAAGGCAAATACACTGGAAAGTAATGGGCAACCCCTCAGACGATGAGTAAATGAGGAATGTTTGCTTAATAAGCTCAGCGGCAGATGGGCTTTGTTTACCCTTGTGGTTATGTATTACGAACTTTGAACTGCAAAATCCCTCGTTAAACAGCCCATTAGCTTGACTAATTAAGCAACGTGCTATGCAAAGGATCTAAAAGCCTGAATGAGATTGGATGGGGAGAATAGTAATTAGGCTGCACAGTTATATTGGGAACGCATTAATTGTTAATCTATAGCTGTACTGTTGGGAAGTCTATTTTATGATTGAACATTATGCAAAGCTTAACTGTAATTTGTCAAAAGAAATAATGCAGATTTTTAACTGTTACAAGATCCTCCTTGAAATCAATCTGTAAGCAAGAATAGAATTAATATTTAGATCCCAATTCTATAGTACACAGCTCTTTGTTTAACAGAAATTATTTTCTCGTTGTCCTCACAACAATGTGGAATGACATTTCATGTTTCTTTGTTTAAAAATCAAAATCAAAGTCTCCAAATTAAATTGCTGTTGGTTCACTTTTAAACTGAAACGATGTCCTTGGACATTTTGGAGAACAAAAATATTACCTTAAACAACTGGGTTCACCTGATACACAATCATGTAAGGTCAAAAAAGGTCTTCCTCTGTACGAAAAAAAAAATTGCTACAACTACAACAATATTGGATTTTTTATTTCATATGTCTGGTCCATCAAAAATACCTATCTATTGTGTCCCATTAACCTAAAAGCTTCAATGGGTCAAAAATTCAATTGGTATCTAAATGGATTACAAAAACTAGGTCTATAGAGCTCTCCATATGTATTTCATACAATTTCATAGATGAAAACAAAATAAACGAATAAAACCCAAACCAATCTGACTTGGCCTGCAACAGATGCAAAAATGAAACAAGGCCCTGATTTGCCTAGCAATAAACAAAACCTTTTGGAGGTGATTCAATAAATTGATATTTCTTATCTCATTTTTGTATTTTGATCTCAAACATTGGGTTTGCCATTGAAATCGAACTGGGCCACAGCAAAGGGGAAAATTATCATTTAGGTGTGGTATGAATACAGAGTCAAAGGTTTCGCCATGCATGATTTGAGCTTTAGAAATCTCAGGGAATACAATTCATATGGCTATGAATATCAGTCAACAAATCTTGATAAATCAGTCACATCACCTCTCAAACCACTATATTGCCATTCAAGGTATAGGAATTCTTGAATGGTCTGATGTTGATTTGGGGTCATTTTGCACCAGTCTGACTGGGGCTTCAGTGGGGTTTTGAGGTACAGGAATTTTGCATGTTACCATGCAGAATACAATATGTATTTGTTGAGTTTCTGTCTCGTGAATTTACATGTGTTGACTTTTATGGCTTCCTGCATTATAGTTTTGTTTAATACTCTGAACTAGAGTATACATGGTTTTTAGGAGACTGCATGTTTAAAATAAAACATCCATTATGCTCTATTTCGAATTAATATAGAGGTTGAAGTTTTGGAAAATCTTTCTTCTTAGTTTCATTTATGAATTAAAAGACCTAGTATATCAGCAACATCATGGTTCTCTTTTTAAAAGACCTTTAATGTCTAGCATTTTATGAATAGTGCCACCAATTTGGTTTGACTGTTATTTATTCATATTGTTTACAAACATATTGAAATAATACGTTTATCAAAATTTATCACCTTTTCAAAAATATATATATATCCCTCTCTTTCCATTTATCTGTTTTCTGCTGTTTTCATTCCAAACCATCTGGTTCATTCTTTGTAGACCTGTCTCCTCCCTCTCTATAACATAATCTATGTTTTACATTTTCTTATTTCTTTCTATCTGCTATTCAATCTCTCTCTCAATCTCCTGCTTGAAGCTTATATTTCTCTCTTCCAATCCATCGTAAAAACTTATCTCTTTCATTTATGCGTTACGTGAGAGATGTTACTCTGCATTTTATCCTGGCCCCTAAATCGAGATATGTTTCAGTAAAGGAATGACATGCCTGGGTGCTAACTGAAGTTCTCTGTCGACACTCTACGGCCATGCCAAGCACGCCAGTAATGGTCTACAAACAGTTCCCCTCGTATTCCTTTCACTACGTACCAGATTCGGTTTCACTAGACCCGCTACAAATATAAATACAAATGGGGAACAACTGGGCAAGATAGATGCAGAGAGAGTGTCTTGTACGTGAGCCGGTACGCACGCACATGTCCTCTTTCGATGTCTGCAAATTTGCATAGTCCCACTATGCTAATATTCATGTGGTAGAACCAACAGAGTTTTGTATGATCATACTTTATATCGTTCTGTTTGTGTAAGGAAGAACCCAAATGGATTGTGGGAAATGATATCATGTCTAGGCACAGATGCCGAATATATAAATCTTTGATGGTTCAAGTATAGTCTAATACATTATGTTAGACCTGATTAGTAATTGTAATAATTTGTTCCCTGTATACTTTTTATATCAAATATTTGTTCCATTTTGTTGGGGTCCCTTTCAGTCAAGAGTAATTTGAAAACAAAGCATTGAAAGGGCTCATACCTTACATATTGGCTAATAAATGAATAAAAACATAAAAGAAATAGACCCTAATAATAAGATCGTCACCTTTACTATTTTCACACAACTATTTTTCATTACGGTGATGAGGTTTAAGGTTTACCATGTGGTTAGTCCTAAAAAAGACTGTTTAAGAAAGTGGAAGAGGAAATGGAGAGTTACAGAAAGTAGAAAGTTGATAGGCGAGATAGAGAGTAGAGAGTAAAATTAGAGGTAATCTTTCTTGATTTAGTCCTGAAAAGGACTGCAAACCAGATGAGAAGACGAGATGCGAGGAAGGCTTGAGTAGTAGTAGAGAGTGCTCGACGTTTCGGACAGGTTGACTGTCCGTCTTCAGGAGACATTATAATTATTCATTATATTACATAATAATTTTTCATTATAAAAACATTGTTCCAGTACCTGTATGAAACTTCTTTATTCAACCACCAATGAATTCATCCATGTATCTTGACCCACTTCACTGGTGAGGTAAAGGTATGGAGTAAATCTGCCAACAATAAATGAATTGAATATTAATGGTATTCGCAAACTCCATACGGCTTAAAATATGAAAGAATGCATAATGTCTTTAATACTGTTATGGAAGGGGCAAAGAGTGTTACAATGATGCAGCATCTTTTGTGAAAAACATGGACGCAAAATATTGCAAAAGCAGTGTGCTCTAGCAGCATGACTGGAAAAGGAAACCTGAATCTAGGCACAGACTAAAGAGAAATAATTGTTGTAGACTACCTGATCCACTCTTATAAAATGGTAATAAGAGTCTTATGTATTGCGATCAAGAGGCATCGAGTAGGGAAAGTGACCCGATTACATCATAAGGTATCCCTGTACCCTACATCGACCACAGTGACGGTAACATCACTCCTTCAAATAGAAGCTCCTCTCACAGTCTAATGTTCCTGGTTCGATTACCCCAGGTATGCCACAATGTGCCGGGCCAACGCTGGGTCATTTCCGACTTAGCCCACTATGCTTTCAGTGGGGACTATCCGATTAAAGCAGGGGCCCTACATAGTTGATAGATATGTTATAGTAGGTATGATATATAAAGAACAGGGTTGGGTTCGTAGAGTATATTTGGTTTTTACATGATAGATAAAATGCAAAGTTCAGGCCTGTGCAAACCAATAATTTATTCAACTTTTGGTTCAATCTTCACTGTAAAAACAGTGGCAGAATTTCAGTTACTGATGACCTATAATGATGATGAGCAGACTGTCCCACAAACACAAAATTAATGAAGTTACTATATTTTCCAGATAGATAACTAGACAATACCTGTGCCTCTTTTTAATTGAGGATAAGTAAAATAGACCACTTCAAGTGGATGCTAAACTACACGTATACCTCGCCATTTAACCAGGAAAAAAAAAGGAAAATGTTTATTATCTTAATAACATCAACATCTTTTCAATCTTGTATTACCTTAAGTTCGCAATTAACTACATACTAATAGGTTCAAGATTCAGTGTATTACCTATAAAGGCCCAACATTTTGAGGACCGCAATATTTAATTAAATTGTGTGAAGGATAACACCAACATCACTTACTGGCACTTTCAAATCAATTTAAAATGCGATTACATCATCTTTCCAACTGACCTAGAAACACTTCCCAAGCAATGATTTAATTAAATGGTCCAGGGGACATACATGTGGAGTAATTAGGACATATTATTGGCATTTCAATCATGGGATATTTAACATATTCAGCTTGGCTGCACAGATCTAAAACAAAGACTCACACATTGTATTAGGCAACTATAAAAGATCACAAGGATCATAAGGACGGTTGGTGAAACGTCGCGACGATAGAGAATTGTAAGTTTTTAATTTCTAATTTTCACCAATTCCAGAATAAGATTCAAAACGGACTAATATTGTTCAAGTTTACTGGATGAATCATAATATTCATGGATTATAACTGGATATACCTTGATGTGATCAATGTTTCCAAGCCTTTGTACAGCCAACAGGGACATTGATTAAGATTAAAAATGTGCAAGCAGCTCAAACATGAGAAAACAGAACAGAAAGATACACAAATCCCTCACTCATTTATCTTTCCTCTCTCCTCTTGTCTCTGTCCTCCCTGCCCCTAGCCCTTGATTTCTTTTTTTTTTTTTCCTTTCTCTCAAAATGCATCTCTCTCTCTCTCTCTCTCTCTCTCTCTCTTCCTCCATAATTGCCTTAATTTGTTCCATCTACATTTATATCTCTCCATAATATAATATCTAGCTTCATACATCTCATTATCTCTACCTGTGTATCTCCACACTTCATCTCCCTGTCTATATCATATAGGCCTACCTCTCTATATAAACATAACTCTATTTTAGTACCTAGGCCTACTTTCACTCTTCAGTTGTGTTTCTATACATTCAATTGAATGCTCAGGAAACAAAATACTTCCCATCTTTATTCTACTGCATACCAAGTTAATATAAATTTATTTAATCTACTTTATAAATTACAATTGCACTTACCTTATATTCATGTTGCTTTTCTGTGGTATAAAATAAAAAGCATATTCTTAAGTGGGTCTCTATTGGATAGAACAACAATAGTTTACTTCCTATAGGCCCACTATGATGGAAAGATTTAGATCTATATGAAAAGCAAATTTTTCTTAAGATTTTTGGTGATATCTAGATCTACCTCATTTTTCTGGAACAGTACAAAAATATAACATGAAGGGGGAAAAATGAAAAATGAAATATATTTTGAAAAGGATATGGCCAACAGATGAGCTGTATGCACCAAAGCCTCGGGTACCACGTCTGTTTAAAGCAGTAAAAGATCTTATCGTGAAGTCCTGGAAACATGACATCCTCGCCCCCTTCTGCCTCAGTCTCGTCACTGATGGTTACCCCATCCCGCTCAGTCTTGGGAGAGCTGGAGCCCTTGTCCTGTGAAACAGAGGAATCCTTTTTGATGCTCCCGTCTCGTTCAACAATCTGCTCCTCCGGAGGGGTCCGTATCCGAACATTTCCTCTTGATTCTTCGCTCATCTTGGCAAGAGATCTTTGGGGTCTGTTATAGAGACAAGAATTGTGTATGGTGAGCCAAAGGCAATGAAAAAGGCCCAATTTGGTTTGGATATTATTAGTCAGCCATTATTGAACAAGGAAGTAGCAAGCATGGCATGACAAATTTAGACACTAGGTTTCACTACTCAATCCTCAAATAATCCTTCAAATTTCATATGAGATGTTTGAAATTCATAACATTCCTGAAGCCTAGATTCCTAGCTCAAATTTGAAATCAAATTGAGCTCAACAGCATGCAAGCAGAGGTCAAAAGAGTCAATAAGTGATCGGATAAAAATCAGTAAAACTGACAGCGTTCGCGTGCAGAGCTAGCGATGTAGCTAGGTGGGTCATATCGCTATATCGCCATGCCTACGGCATCCAGCTCCAGCCGGCGAAAAAAAAGGCAAAAGCGAAATGATGATGGATAAACGTAGTATTGCTGTATTAAAACTCATCAACTTCAACGTCTTGCGAATATAATGTTCTACTCAGAAGCAATCACACTTTGAACATAGAATAAGTAATATGATGTGATAAACTTGCGTGGCAAACAAAACGAATGTGTATCAAATGCTAACAGACGGTAATTAAAGCGCATTAGAGCGAAGTCATGGCACAAATTCACCGGTTAACTCACGTTTGTTGAAGAGCGAATCCCTCGACCAGCGGCTGCTATCCAACAGCTGAATATAAAATCAAACTTGCTCCTAAAAGGTGCATTAGTATATTCCTTTACGTTAAATAAATTCCGTTTAGATCACCACAAGTGACCATAAAATCCACTCATTATGAATATAACCGAATTGTTCACCGCAGAATAAACTGTTTTCCGAGCCGTGATCTTCCCCACTGCACGGCATTAGCGGTAATCACCAACACTACCAGAATAATGGGAGATCGGTTCTCATGGTTTTATTACACAAAATCTTTCGGCGCGCTGGAAACGATCTTGAAATAGGCACGGATGCCTATTGGGCAGTATGCATTATCGTCGTGCGTCACGTATGCTGACCAAAATAATGAAAAGAAAAAAAATCACTGTCTTTGATTTTTATTGCACAATAAATGGGACGGTTGGACCTTGTTATGATGTTTTTTTTTCTTCCTCATACACACTTCTCGCAGCCTTGGTATATCTAGAGAGAAAATAATGTGAAAATCATACTGAGAATCAATAATGGATGAAATTAAGATCAAAGTCGTAAGAAACTAATTTTTAATCGAGTTTTGGTATCGGTCATCGGTTTATACGAGATAATTTCCTCTAGCAGGATATATTGGGCTACATTTCTTGGTATCAAACTATACTTTCGTTGATGATACTATCTTTTGGTTTGTAGCTCCTTCTTCCGCAATAAATTAATGTAATTATCATTTTCAGATTACCGCTGTAAAGTTCCCCACTGCTATAATTGTATTAGGCAATACAGAAAGATTGAGATTGAAGAGATGGATGGTTTGATACGGGTTTGAGACGATTTTGAAACTAGTCGAGGAGACGTCTCAGACATGTCTCCTGGGTCTCCGCGATATGAGTTTCTTTTCTTTTTTTTTTCCATCGCGGATACATATCGTAGACGTCTCAGAGACGTCTTTGAGACATTCTCAGAGTCTCGGAGACCTTCATCAGTTTGAGTTTATTATAAAGGAAAAAAAACTATAGTCTGGACAATCGGGTCGAGACAACAAGAGACAAATAAGAAAACAAAACGGAAGAAGCAGTAGTCTTGGGATGATGTATATAGGAATCGACCTGAGAGCAAATATAATAATCATTTTACAAAAATATCATGTTTTTCAAGAGTGCATTGTCTATATTACGTGTCTCGTTATAATGTTTAAAGCCCCAGACCGGACCGAGAAATGAAAACCCAAATTACATATAAAACGAAAGCTAATAATTTTTCATAATACAATTCCCAATTTAAGCGTTTTTATTGTCCATCTAGAAAGTATTTCATTCAAAAGGTGATCGAACCCCGACCAGGCCATCCCTCCAAATACTCGAAAAAGTACCCCTATTTTATTGGCGCGGCTGATGACGTCAAAAATGTTAACGGAATGCTACATGCTGGATGTTGAATGATTGCCTTTCATTCCATAAATAGAATTCTAGCACACTATGGGGTCTATTGTTCTGACATAGCAATACAAACGTGTTTTCTAAAGGCTAAACCAAATCATGCCGCAGCATTCCCTTAACATTCTTTGACGTCATCAACCGCACCATTAAAATAGGGGCAACGTTTCGATATTTGGGAGGAGTGCCTGGTTGAGGTTCGATCACCTTTTATGAATACTGTTATGAAAATTGAATTTATTTTGGGGGTATTTATGTTATACGCCTACAATTAGCTTTCAATCGATGTAAGGTTGTATTTTACTCCGTCCACGGTCTTAAGCTTCATATGCATCCTATATTGACTGACAATGTTAAGAAATGCAATGTGAATGAGGCTTTTATACTTTTACAAAATTACAGTCAGATCATTATATAATCGCTATATATATTTTTTAAATCCTTTTATATAACAATTTAGATGCATCTTGTAGGCTCTCCTCTCCAATTTTATGTTATCCCCCCCCTCTCTTTTTTCTATCCATCTCTATCTCTAACCCCTTTTCTCTCTCTCTCTCTCTCTCTCTCTCTTTCTATCTCTCTCTCTCTCTCTCTCTCTCTCTTTCTCTCTCTCTCCTCTCTCTTAGTATTGCCTTATTTCTTTCTTTTTTTAACATTATGTTTTATGCTTCTCCCCCTCTTCAAGTCCAACCCTCAAGAAAACAATGAAAAATAAAATGATTAAATTACAGTGTGTGGCATTCTAATACGAGTTGTTCAATTATGTTTATTCTTGAAGACAGACATTTATTCATCTTTGTGTACTATTCTTTGTATTTCCTTAGATTACTTTGTAAACGCGCCTTGAGCATTTTATTTGATTGGAAAACGGCGCTCTAAAAATCCATTGTATTGTTTTTATTATTATTATTATTATTATTATTATTATTATTATTATTATTATTATTATTATTATTATTATTAATATTATTATTATTAGTTGATGCAGTTAACTTTGATCATGATAGTACATAATTATCAGTACGAGAGAGGGCGGTAATCCTGATTGGAACGAGACGACACACGATCGAATGAAATACAGCCAAAATAAAATACCTCTTGAAAGTGGTATTCAAAAAAAAAAGGGGGGGCGCTCTGTAGGGCCTAGGCCCTCTGACCCCATCACGCTTTCATTTTCTTCCAATATCCCCCTCTCACTCTCTCTGTCATTCTCTCTCTCTCTCTCTCTCTCTCTCTCTCTCTCTCTCTCTCTCTCTCTCTCTAGATCTCTAGATCTCTCTCTCACTCTCACTCTCTCTGTCATTCTCTCATCAACTAATCTCAAAATCATTATCAATCATTATGCATCTCATTAGAGTAATCAATATATTCTATCAGTAATCATGTTTTGTTTCCATCAATACATGTTACTATTCCATTTACGGGGAGTCGAACACTATAATAGGCCTTTCCTATCTGTTCGGAATTCATCGGGGTGTGGGGGCCCTGTCCGAGGTGTTAGCTCATTTTCGTTTATACGATCATAAATTATGACAAAGGGCCCTAATTACTTGCCTTAAGTATTGCAGCATAACTAAAAATGATGCATGGATGTATTCTTTTTTGTTTATTTTACAATCCACAATATATGTTGTTATATCTCACTCACAACCAGAGTATTGTCAACCATTTAAGTATGTTCTGAAAGAATGAAAGAGAAGGTTGTCCCTGTTCAGTGAGAGCAAGTAAATGGTTATACCACAGGCCAAAACATAACATTTTGGATGGTCGAGATTATCATTGAATAAACTTCCCCGGAAACTCTTACTACTCTTTACATGTTTCGATAGTATTTTTTTTTTTTTTTTTTTTTCGATTTAATGAATTAAAGACCTAGTATATCAGCAACATCATGGTTCTCTTTTAAAAGACCTTTAATGTCTAGCATTTATGAATAGTGCCACCAATTTGGTTGACTGTTATTTATTCATATTGTTTACAAACATATTGAATAATACGTTTATCAAAATTTATCACCTTTTCAAAATTATATATATATCCCTCTCTTCCATTTATCTGTTTCTGCTTGTTCATCAAACCATCTGGTTCATTCTTTGTAGACCTGTCTCTCCTCTCTATAACATAATCTATGTTTTACATTTTCTTATTTCTTTCTATCTGCTATTCAATCTCTCTCTCTAACTGCTTGAAGCTATATATTTCTCTTCCAATCCATCGTAAAACTTATCTCTTTCATTTATGCGTTACGTGAGAGATGTTACTCTGCATTTTATCCTGGCCCTAAATCGGATATGTTTCAGTAAAGGAATGACATGCCTGGGTGCTAACTGAAGTTCTCTGTCGACACTCTACGGCCATGCCAAGCACGCCAGTAATGGTCTACAAACAGTTCCCCTCGTATTCCTTCACTACGTACCAGATTCGGTTTCACTAGACCCGCTACAAATATAAATACAAATGGGGAACAACTGGGCAAGATAGATGCAGAGAGAGTGTCTTGTACGTGAGCCGGTACGCACGCACATGTCCTCTTTCGATGTCTGCAATATGCATAGTCCCACTATGCTAATATTCATTGTGGTAGAACCAACAGAGTTTTGTATGATCATACTTTATATCGTTCGTTTTGTGTAAGGAAGAACCAAATGGATTGTGGAGAAATGATATCATGTCTAGGCACAGATGCCGAATATATAAATCTTTGATGGTTCAAGTATAGTCTAATACATTATGTTAGACCTGATTTAGTAATTTGTAATAATTTGTTCCCTGTATACTTTTTATATCAAATATTTGTTCCATTTTGTTTGGGTCCCTTTCAGTCAAGAGTAATTGAAAACAAGCATTGAAAGGGCTCATACCTTACATATTGGCTAATAAATGAATAAAAACATAAAAGAAATAGACCCTAATAATAAGATCGTCACCTTTACTATTTTCACACAACTATTTTTCATTACGGTGATGAGGTTTAAGGTTTACCATGTGGTTAGTCCTAAAAAGACTGTTTAAGAAAGTGAAGAGGAATGGAGAGTTACAGAAAGTAGAAAGTTGATAGGCGAGATAGAGAGTAGAGAGTAAAATTAGAGGTAATCTTTCTTGATTTAGTCCTGAAAAGGACTGCAAACCAGATGAGAAGACGAGATGCGAGGAAGGCTTGAGTAGTAGTAGAGATGCTCGACGTTTCGACAGGTTGACTGTCCGTCTTCAGGAGACATTATAATATTCATTATATTACATAATAATTTTCTATTATAAAAACATTGTTCCAGTACCTGTATGAGAACTTCTTTATTCAACCACCATGAATTCATCCATGTATCTTGACCCACTTCACTGGTGAGGTAAAGGTATGGAGTAAATCTGCCAACAATAAATGAATTGAATATTAATGGTATTCGCAAACTCCATACGCTTAAATTGAAAGAATGCATAATGTCTTTAATATGTTATGGAAGGGGCAAAGAGTGTTACAATGATGCAGCATCTTTTGTGAAAAACATGGACGCAAATATTGCAAAAGCAGTGTGCTCTAGCAGCATGACTGGAAAAGGAAACCTGAATCTAGGCACAGACTAAGAGAAATAATGTTTGTAACTACCTGATCCACTCTTATAAAATGGTAATAAGAGTCTATGTATTGCGATCAAGAGGCATCGAGTAGGGAAAGTGACCCGATTACATCATAAGGTATCCCTGTACCCTACATCGACCACAGTGACGGTAACATCACTCCTTCAAATAGAAGCTCCTCTCACAGTCTAATGTTCCTGGTTCGATTACCCCAGGTATGCCACAATGTGCCGGGCCAACGCTGGGTCATTTCCGACTTAGCCCACTATGCTTTCAGTGGGGACTATCCGATTAAAGCAGGGCCCTACATAGTTGATAGATATGTTATAGTAGGTATGATATATAAAGAACAGGGTTGGGTTCGTAGAGTATATTTGGTTTTTACATGATAGATAAAATGCAAGTTCAGGCCTGTGCAAACCAATAATTTATTCAACTTTGGTTCAATCTTCACTGTAAAAACAGTGGCAGAATTTCAGTTACTGATGACCTATAATGATGATGAGCAGACTGTCCCACAAACACAAAAATTAATGAAGTTACTATATTTTCCAGATAGATAACTAGACAATACCTGTGCCTCTTTTTAATTGAGGATAAGTAAAATAGACCACTTCAAGTGGATGCTAAACTACACGTATACCTCGCCATTTAACCAGGAAAAAAAAAGGAAAATGTTTATTATCTTAATAACATCAACATCTTTTCAATCTTGTATTACCTTAAGTTCGCAATTAACTACATACTAATAGGTTCAAGATTCAGTGTATTACCTATAAAGGCCCAACATTTTGAGGACCGCAATATTTAATTAAATTGTGTGAAGGATAACACCAACATCACTTACTGGCACTTTCAAATCAATTTAAAATGCGATTACATCATCTTTCCAACTGACCTAGAAACACTTCCCAAGCAATGATTTAATTAAATGGTCCAGGGGACATACATGTGGAGTAATTAGGACATATTATTGGCATTTCAATCATGGGATATTTAACATATTCAGCTTGGCTGACAGATCTAAAACAAAGACTCACACATTGTATTAGGCAACTATAAAAGATCACAAGGATCATAAGGACGGTTGGTGAAACGTCGCGACGATAGAGAATTGTAAGTTTTTAATTTCTAATTTCACCAATCCAGAATAAGATTCAAAACGGACTAATATTGTTCAAGTTTACTGATGAATCATAATATTCTGATTTACTGGATATATACCTTGATGTGATCAATGTTTCCAAGCCTTTGTACAGCCAACAGGGACATTGATTAAGATTAAAAATGTGCAAGCAGCTCAAACATGAGAAAACAGAACAGAAAGATACACAAATCCCTCACTCATTTATCTTTCCTCTCTCCTCTTGTCTCTGTCCTCCCTGCCCCTAGCCCTTATTTCTTTTTTTTTTTTCCTTTCTCTCAAAATGCATCTCTCTCTCTCTCTCTCTCTCTCTCTCTCTTCCTCATAATTGCCTTAATTTGTTCCATCTACATTTATATCTCTCCATAATATAATATCTAGCTTCATACATCTCATTATCTCTACCTGTGTATCTCCACACCATTTCTCCTGTCTATATCATATAGGCCTACCTCTCTATATAAACATAACTCTATTTTAGTACCTAGGCCTACTTTCACTCTTCAGTTGTGTTTCTATACATTCAATTGAATGCTCAAGAAACAAAATACTTCCCATCTTTATTCTACTGCATACCAAGTTAATATAAATTTATTAATCTACTTTATAAATTACAATTGCACTTACCTTATATCATGTTGCTTTTCTGTTGGTATAAAATAAAAAGCATATTCTTAAGTGGGTCTCTATTGGATAGAACAACAATAGTTTACTTCCTATAGGCCCACTAGATGGAAAGATTTAGATCTATATGAAAAGCAAATTTTCTTAAGATTTTTGGTGATATCTAGATCTACCTCATTTTTCTGGAACAGTACAAAATATAACATGAAGGGGGAAAAATGAAAATGAAATATATTTTGAAAAGGATATGGCCAACAGATGAGCTGTATGCACCAAAGCCTCGGTACCACGTCTGTTTAAAGCAGTAAAAGATCTTTCGTGAAGTCCTGGAAACATGACATCCTCGCCCCTTCTGCCTCAGTCTCGTCACTGATGGTTACCCCATCCCGCTCAGTCTTGGGAGAGCTGGACCTTGTCCTGTGAAACAGAGAATCCTTTTTGATGCTCCCGTCTCGTTCAACAATCTGCTCCTCCGGAGGGGTCCGTATCCGAACATTTCCTCTGATTCTTCGCTCATCTTGGCAAGAGATCTTTGGGGTCTGTTATAGAGACAAGAATTGTGTATGGTGAGCCAAAGGCAATGAAAAAGGCCCAATTGGTTTGGATATTATTAGTCAGCCATTATTGAACAAGGAAGTAGCAAGCATGGCATGACAAATTTAGACACTAGGTTTCACTACTCAATCCTCAAATAATCCTTCAAATTTCATATGAGATGTTTGAAATTCATAACATTCCTGAAGCCTAGATTCCTAGCTCAAATTTGAAATCAAATTGAGCTCAACAGCATGCAAGCAGAGGTCAAAAGAGTCAATAATGATCGGATAAAAATCAGTAAAACTGACAGCGTTCGCGTGCAGAGCTACAGAGTCTAGTGGGTCATATCGCTATATCGCCATGCATCGCATCCAGCTCCAGCCGGCGAAAAAAAAAAGCAAAAGCGAAATGATGATGGATAAACGTAGTATTGCTGTATTAAAACTCATCAATTCAACGTCTTGCGAATATAATGTTCTACTCAGAAGCAATCACACTTTGAACATAGAATAAGTAATATGATGTGATAAACTTGCGTGGCAAACAAAACGAATGTGTATAAAAGCTAACAGACGTAATTAAAGCGCATTAGAGCGAAGTCATGGCCACAAATTCACCGTGACCCAATTAAAGCCCCTCGACCAGCGGCTGCTATCCAACAGCGAATATAAAATCAACTTGCTCCTAAAAGGTGCATTAGTATATCCTTTACGTTAAATAAATTCCGTTTAGATCACCACAAGTGACCATAAAATCCACTCATTATGAATATAAAACGAATTGTTCACCGCAGAATAAACTGTTTTCCGAGCCGTGATCTTCCCCACTGCACGGCATTAGCGGTAATCACCAACACTACCAGAATAATGGGAGATCGGTTCTCATGGTTTTATTACACAAAATCTTTCGGCGCGCTGGAAACGATCTTGAAATAGGCACGGATGCCTATTGGGCAGTATGCATTATCGTCGTGCGTCACGTATGCTGACCAAAAAATAATGAAAAGAAAAAAAATCACTGTCTTTGATTTTTATGGCACAATAAATGGACGGTTGGACCTTGTTATGATGTTTTTTTTCTTCCTCATACACACTTCTCGCAGCCTTGGTATATCTAGAGAGAAAATAATGTGAAAATCATACTGAGAATCAATAATGGATGAAATTAAGATCAAAGTCGTAAGAAACTAATTTTTTAATCGAGTTTTGGTATCGGTCATCGGTTTATACGAGATAATTTCCTCTAGCAGGATATATTGGGCTACATTTCTTGGTATCAAACTATACTTTCGTTGATGATACTATCTTTTGGTTTGTAGCTCCTTCTTCGCAATAAATTAATGTAATTATCATTTTCAGATTACCGCTGTAAAGTTCCCCACTGCTATAATTGTATTAGGCAATACAGAAAGATTGAATTGAAGAGATGGATGGTTTGATACGGGTTTGAGACGATTTTGAAACTAGTCGAGGAGACGTCTCAGACATGTCTCCTGGGTCTCCGCGATATGAGTTTCTTTTCTTTTTTTTTCCATCGCGGATACATATCGTAGACGTCTCAGAGACGTCTTTGAGACATTCTCAGAGTCTCGGAGACCTTCATCAGTTTGAGTTTATTATAAGGAAAAAAAACTATAGTCTGGACAATCGGGTCGAGACAACAAGAGACAAATAAGAAACAAACGGAAGAAGCAGTAGTCTTGGATGATGTATATAGGAATCGACCTGAGAGCAAATATAATAATCATTTTACAAAAATATCATGTTTTTCAAGAGTGCATTGTCTATATTACGTGTCGTCGTTATAATGTTAAAGCCCAGACCGGACCGAGAAATGAAAACCCAAATTACATATAAAACGAAAGCTAATAATTTTTCATAATACAATTCCCAATTTAAGCGTTTTTTTGTCCATCTAGAAAGTATTTCATTCAAAAGGTGATCGAACCCCGACCAGGCCATCCTCCCAAATACTCGAAAAAGTACCCCTATTTTATTGGCGCGGCTGATGACGTCAAAAATGTTAACGGATGCTACATGCTGGATGTTGAATGAATTTGCCTTTCATTCCATAACAATAGAATTCTAGCACACATGGGGTCTATTGTTCTGACATAGCAATACAAACGTGTTTTCTAAAGGCTAAACCAAATCATGCCGCAGATTCCCTTAACATTCTTTGACGTCATCAACCGCACCATTAAATAGGGGCAACGTTTCGAGTATTTGGGAGGATGGCTGGTTGAGGTTCGATCACCTTTTATGAATACTGTTATGAAAATTGAATTTATTTTGGGGGGTATTTATGTTATACGCCTACAATTAGCTTTCAATCGATGTAAGGTTGTATTTACTCCGTCCACGGTCTTAAGCTTCATATGCATCCTCATATTGAGCTGCAATGTTAAGAGAATGCAATGTGAATGAGGCTTTTATACTTTTACACAAATTACAGTCATGGATCATTTATGATATCGCTATATATATTTTTTAAATCCTTTTATATAACAATTTAGATGCATCTTTGTAGGCTCTCCTCTCCAATTTTATGTTATCCCCCCCCTCTCTTTTTTCTATCCATCTCTATCTCTAACCCCCTCTCTCTCTCTCTCTCTCTCTCTCTCCTCTCTCTCTCTCTCTCTCTCTCTCTCTTTCTTCTCTCTCTCTCTCTCTCCTCTCTCTCTTTCTCTTCTCTCCTCTCTCTTAGTATTGCCTTATTTCTTTCTTTTTAACATTATGTTTATGCTTCTCCCCCTCTTCAAGTCCAACCCTCAAGAAAACAATGAAAAATAAAAATGATTAAATTACAGGTGTGGCATTCTAATATCGAGTTTTCAATTATGTTTATTCTTGAAGACAGACATTTATTCACTCTTTGTGTACTATTCTTTGTATTTCTTAGATTACTTTGTAAACGCGCCTTGAGCATTTTATTTGATTGGAAACGGCGCTCTAAAAATCCATTGTATTGTTATTTTATTATTATTATTATTATTATTATTATTATTATTATTATTATTATTATTATTATATATTAATATTATTATTATTAGTTGATGCAGTTAACTTTGATCATGATAGTACATAATTATCAGTACGAGAGAGGGCGGTAATCCTGATTGAACGAGACGACACACGATCGAATGAAATACAGCAAAATAAAATACCTCTTGAAGTGGTATTACAAAAAAAAGGGGGGGCGCTCTGTAGGTAGCCCTCTGACCCCATCACGCTTTCATTTTCTTTTCAATATCCCCCTCTCACTCTCTCTGTCATTCTCTCTCTCTCTCTCTCTCTCTTCTCTCTCTCTCTCTCTCTCTCTCTCTCTCTTAGATCTCTAGATCTCTCCTTCACTTCACTCTCTCTGTCATTCTCTCATCAACTAATCTCAAAATCATTATCAATCATTATGATCTCATTAGAATAACAATATATTCTATCAGTAATCATGTTTTGTTTCCATCATACATGTTACTATTCCATTTACGGGGAGTCGAACACTATAATAGGCCTTTCCTATCTGTTCGGAATTCATCGGGGTGTGGGGCCCTGTCCGATGGTGTTAGCTCATTTTCTTTATACGATCATAAATTATGACAAAGGGCCCTAATTACTTGCCTTATAAGTATTGCAGCATAACTAAAAATGATGCATGGATGTATTCTTTTTTGTTTATTTTACAATCCACAATATATTGTTATATTCTCACTCACAACCAGAGTATGATTTCAACCATTTAAGTATGTTCTGAAAGAATGAAAGAGGAGGTTGTCCTGTTCAGTGAGAGCAAGTAAATGGTTATACCACAGGCCAAAACATAACATTTTGGTATGGTCGAGATTATCATTGAATAAACTTCCCCGGAAACTCTTACTACTCTTTACATGTTTTCGATAGTATTTTTTTTTTTTTTTTTTTTTGGAGAAATAATGGCCATGTATACTATAACAAAAA